>WEKX01007076.1:678435-735505 GCA_013390025.1 Pitta sordida
AACTCCAAGACATGTTAAGCTTTCTACGTCTAAACCATTCCAAAAGCCACCCAAGCCAGGAGAAGCCGGGGGGATGGCACACGTCCCCGACACGCCCGGCCGCACAGGCGAGACCCCGCACCCCCAGCAGAGGCAGGGGCTGCCGGCTGCCAGTGCCCCGCCGGGACCCACCGCTGTCCCCTCACCGGGGCCGGGGCCGGGGCCGNCCCAAACTTGCTCTCACCTCGCCTTCCAGGGGAACAAGGCTAACAAACCGAGCGCCTTGTTCTGTGTTTGCTCCTCATTTTAATGGAAAGGGGTTTACTAAGGGTAGAAAAGACCTCCAAGATAACTCCCAACAATGTTTTAAGCTTTGAAGTTCTAATCTTTCCTCAAAAACCTCCAACTGAAACCAACAGAAGTTGGCACAGCTCCCCCAGCATGCCTCAGGGGAAGACCTGCACAAAGAGCTTTCTAGAGCAAAACCCGAGTAAATTACTGCTGGGAAGCTGCTCCTGACCTGTAATGTCACCATGTGTACTCGGGGAGTGACTTTGTAAGGGAAGATTTGCTTATCAAACTACCTGCAAGGAAACGTCGCTTTTATTCACAGAACGTTTGGCCTTACGCGTGTAAAAACACACTAGTGCAATGCCACTGAAATCCTCTTCAAGCATTTTCCTCTTTGAAAGAAAAAAGGTGTTTTTCACCACTGTTGCTAAATCAGTGAACACCAACGAAAAAAGTTGTTCAGGCATTACAATTTCACAGAAAAACAAAAAAAATTAGGCAACGTCGATCTTTCAGGAGGAACCTGGAGAAGGCAGTGTTGGCCTTCAGATGTCCTTTATAAACAGTGTAAGCCAAGGCAGGACACAGCTCTTCTGAGTTCAAAAAGTCCATTTATTTAAAAAAAGGTGCTGTTGATAACACCTGCTTTACCAAGCTGAGGAATACCAGCTCATTTGCTGATTTATCGGCTTAGGTTTGGGGTCTTTCCTCTTCTAAAGTGAATATCCAGGAATTAATTAAGCTGTGAAGGGATTTACTTTGCAGAGGTATGGAGAGAAGAAGAAATTTGATGACGAAGTCACAGAAACCCCGAGGCCAAAGACTGATGTTCACATTTGCATTTCCCACAGCAGTTATAACAGATGTTGTACCTGAGGTGTTTTCTCAAACCCTCTGCTGCAGTGCTTCAGGATCTGCAGCTGAGGAAAGATCTCCATTTCAACAGAGGCCACTGAGACAAGAAAAAAACCTTCTATTTTTGGTTTCCTTATATACTAATCTTTGAATTGATGATCTCTATGGTCTTTTCCAACCTTACTGATTCTGTGATTCTGTGATTGATTCTGTGAATTTTTCCACTCTCAGTTGTGCTAAGTACTCTTATTTTTACCATTTAAATCCGTATTACTTTGTCATTTAATTTCTAGAGGGGAAAAACGCTTTCATTACTACATAAATGCATTGGTAAGTGAGCCTCTAATTTGCTTTCTTCCCTTGAGATTTTTTTTTTAACTGGTGTTTATTTAGTTCCCTTAAATCAGGAGCACTTCCCTTTGAGTGGCAGCTTCCATGTGGAAGAGCTGTCACGTAAAAACAAAGTTCCACACACTCAGCACCTGGATGCTGCATCCTCTCCTGACAAACAACAGTGGTGTGGAGGTAAATCAATACAAAATGTTACGCCTGGTAAATTTAATCTTCAGCTTTTCTCCCTCTTTGCCTCCTTATCTTCCCCTGAAGTGCCGTGTGCTTTTCCATTTATCTGGGAACAGCAGCTGCTCATCTCAGGTGATACAGAGAAGAAAATCCCAGGGCAGTTGCTCACATGGCAAAATGGTTTTGTCAAGCGTTTGGATGTTTCTGAATGTGGCAAATTCTGCCCTTGCTCAGTCGTGCCTCCGTGTTTTGAGCCCATTTCCAGTGCCTTGTTCTCAGTGTCTCCTCCTGGGCTTGCATTCCCAGTGTGGGAGCTCCCTCTGGAATGGGCTGGGATGAGCTGAGTAGCACTCACATTTTGGACAGCTGATCTGCTGAGTCACAGTGCCCTGGTGCAACAGAACCAGCTGGGGACACTTGTGTCACAAAACCTGACACCAGCAGGTTTTAGCCGCTTCTTAACTGAATGGCTCAGGCAAAGAACCACCTCATTCCCATATTGTTATCCATTTCCATTTATTTTACAAGGCATCGTTCACACAATGATAACAAGGTACTGATCCAAACAATTCTGGAACAATTAAAAAAGTAAACATTTGTTGTGACCATGTACATTGAATTGCACTTTTAATAACAAGCATTACACTTATATTTCCATGTCGTACTTTATATAACACATGGATGATTTACCCAAGTACTGGCAGTACTGAATTGTTCTCAAAGTCTGAGCTCCATGCTGCTTTTTTTCCCCCCTAACTCTTTAGGATCTGTGAACTTGGGACACACCCAGATCACAGAGGCAATTCCAAACCTGGAAAACTTCCCTGTAATGGAGTCAGAGCTTTGAAGCTGCTCTGGTTTTGATGGGCTGTAGTGAATCCACCTAAATGGCAAGACACGGAGGGAGCTGGATTATGCTTGATTAGACTCTTTTCTGTACTCATGTACCATCTTCTCCCAGTTCAGAGAAGCCAGGGAATCTTCTTCCATGGGAAAACAGTTCCCAAAGCTCCGGAGAGCTCCTGGCACAGCTTTTGAGGGTGTAAGCCCAGAGACTACTGAAAGGAGGGAACTGAGATCTGGAGAAAAATCCAGGAACATCTGCTCCTGTTTCACTGGTAGTACCATCCATGGATTATATAAAATACAAAAATAAGAGAAACTGTAAGGAAATTAGTACAGCCCAGGATTCTGGTGGTATCAAATCACCAATGAAATTTATGATACCAGATCCTTCTGATGTATTTATCCCCTTGTCGTTCAGTTTCTTATATATTATTCTACATGTAAGATATAGTTCTTCAAAGATACATATATTTTCCTTTACAGGTTAAATAAAAGCAAGTCCCACTGAATAAGAAAATAAGAGGAAGTAATGTCCTAATTCTCTACCCATATATTTTTCCTTTTTTTTTTTTTCAGGTAAAAATAGCATGAAATACATTCAGTAGCAAAGCAGTTGGAATCCAGGAGAAACAGAGAGCCCTGCATTCCTGGAGAATTAACCTGTAGGTAAGTCACAGTCCTGAAATAAATTGTGTAGACTTCTGACTTGGGAAAGATAGGCTCTTGATCAATGCTGAGCATTATTTGTCCAGCTGCAAACTCCTTCCATTCCCCAAAATCCACGGGGCTGCCCACTTCTAAAGGCTGCTGTGATGTGCACGTACCCTAAAGCTCAAGAGGGCAAAATTGGAGTGTTTCATCGTGTCTCCCCTTGCTGTGAAGGGGACAGAGTTTAGTTCTGCCCTTTGTGTTTGCCCGTGCAGAGGTGCCAGCTGTGTGACCCTTCAGCAGGGTCCTTGTCATCCACAGCAGCCCCTCAGCCTCGGGGGGACACCCCTGCCCTCTCCTCAGTCGGTTTTCTCTCTGGCAGCTGGAGGAACCCCAGCACTGGAAGGGATGAGAGCTTCTAGTTTCAAAGCCAAAGGTGTTGAGGCTGAGGAGATGATGCACAAGTTGCCAATTATCCCTGAGTCTAACAGTAAATCAGAGGTAAAGTTCTCCCACACATACAACTGGTGTCATGGATTTCACTGCAGCTACTTAACAGGATAAGGGAACAGCCCTACGGTGATCCTGTGGGGAAAGCATGGCTTGCAGCTTCCAGGTTTCAACACTTCAGGGCCAGAAAATGCAGATTTTTATTTACTCCTGAACTGGCACAGTCAGTCTGTGAGTGCCATTATGAACCTGAAGTCAATGGGATCCTTCATGGGGCCAAATTCTTGCAGCTCTTGCCCGTCTTTCCCCTTGTAAGTGGCTGCTTTTATTTCTAGTTGTTTTTAACACAAGGGCACAAGTGATTACTCATCTTAAAAGAAATTTCAAGGGCCAATCAAGAGAAGTCCTTTATAACATCTAAGACGGAAAAAAAAAATGTCCACCTCTGTAGGGACTTTAAGGGAGCTGCAGCAAATGAAATCCTAATGACGGGGCAGGACAAGGGTGGGGCTGTCAGCTGGCAGTGCTGGTTACACGGCTGACCACCTTCCCTGAGTCTGGCTTTACTCAATACCTATTAATGCAGATGGACCTCAGGGATTTTGCAGTTTCTTGGCTTAACTCCCACATGGTATTTTCTATTTTTCCCTTTTTAATTCTCTCCAGGTACGTATAGAAATGTAAACCAAGTGAAATGAGTCCTGTTACTTGAGAATATTGAGTTTGGATCACAAAGATAATACAAGACTAGTTCACAGATGTACCACACAACTAAATCAGCCTTGCTTCATTTAGCCTGTAAAGTGTCAAAGTCAAAATAAAAACAACTTCTTAAAGTGAAAAAAGTACTTTTTTCTTTTCCCCCTCCCCCCATATTGGGCATCCCAGGAACAGATTAGAATCCAACAAGATAAAACAGCTGTAGTAAAAATATTCTTTGGAGCTTTGTCCCTAATCAAAGGCTTTTATTTCAGAATGGTGCATTCTCAGTAAAATGAAAAAATATGATTTAATTCCACATATGTATTTATAAAAGTAAAATTATTTTTAATAAAGGTTTGATGTGGACACATAATTTAATTTAAAAAAAAAGAAGTTAACCACTCCAGACTTACAAACTCTGTTAGTTGTCCCAGTGCCACACGGAAATAACAGTTCAGTGAGACTCTGACGCTGCTGAAAACAAGATCCATCAGGGACACATGTGCAGGTGGCTCTGTCACACAGAGCTGTTCTCTTGCTAAAATGCAGGGAGCTGCATTTCCCTGTACCATCTATAATAGAACTCTAGCCTGCTTGCTTTAATCCTGCAGTCCTGCTCCTTCCCTTGTCCCTGAATATTCATCAGGACAATGCCATAAAGCCACTTTCTCACTCTTTCAGCAGTTTTGAGGAGACAGTTTCTACCTAAATACTCCTCTTCCAAAAACGCCACTGCCACAAACGCTGCCCTGGATCTCCAGCTGGCAGGTGGGGATTGGTTACTGCCTTCTGAACTCCTCTGGGTGATGTGAGCAGCCCCCATCCTGCAGGGGTGTGCCATCACCCATCCCCAGGCAGTTCCTGCCACACTGGGAACAGGGTGTTGTGTCAAAGCTCAGCCCAGGACACGTGGTCAGTTTATTTACCAGTTCCTTTGGGATGAACTGGGCAAGTCCCACCGCCCTGATCTGCTTGTACTCACTGCACCGTGGAGATGATTTAACTCATTCCCTTGCAAAAGACAAACTGGGTGGGTGGGGGGATCCACCCACATATTTTTTGGTTTTAATTCTCTCCAGTGAGTGCCCTGATGAGGACAAGGGATAGGCTGGTACAACGAGGAGTTGGGGGTGAGACTTTCAAGCAGCAGTGAGCTGTTACCTGCTCAGAGAATCACAGTATTACACCTTTTTTTCTATTATTATTATTATTATTATTATTATTACTGCATTTTTCCAATCAAGGTTTTAAATCTACTTCTAGGTATGGAAATTCAGACCCTTGTCAAATCACTCGTGGGCACAGGATTCTCCAATGCAACAATGCCATGTTCACCAGATGTCACTCTGGATTTATTACGAATTCAGACTCACATTCTGAGTGTGGAGCTGAACTGGTGAGTAAATGACTAAGGCTGGGTTCAGTCAGTCAGGAGAATGGAAACATTTATGCAAATATGATGAGCAAGAAAGTGACAAGGGAAAAAGACCTTTGCTAACATTTGCAAAGGAAATTCCTTCTGGTTTCCCCCCCTTTTTCCCCCCTCACTGCATTAATATTTACAGACAATCACTGTTCTTGCAGGTACATTTTAAAATATTCAATTTTTAACCCTTATTCTTAGAAGAGGGAACTGTGGCAGGATGGTGATTATATTCTGATCTCTACTTCCAACAGCCTTTCAGAATCTTTCCTTTGGCACTGGAAACATTAAATTCCTACTACCCTGTTGAAAACAATTCACAATTATCCTTGACAACAAAGCACACGATGGGTATCATTAAATTTTATTGTACAAAACTGACAAGGCATGGCATTCATTAGAATTATAAAAAAAAAAAAAGAAGAAGAACAAAACAGAACTAATGTTCCTGGAACAATTTTGTAAATGGAACAATTAATACACAACCTTTAGTCCAGCAATGACATTTACCCGCAAGACATGACAGGTATAATTAAAAAAATATTCCATCAGTTTGAGCAATAGTTTTTAATTTTCCGTGAAATAAGTATTTCTATAAACACTTTTAGGTTTAGTCAAAACAAATGCTTTTGAACTTTCTTACCTTAAGAGATATAAAACAACCAGACAGCTTTGGGAATCACCAGAGGAGTCCACCCCCACAGGGAAGCCTATGGTTTGTATTCCACTTGAAAATGCTTGTTTTTATAAAAATAAGTGATACCAAGGTAGCATTTCCTAACCAAACATGTACTTGGAGCAAACAGCTCTTGCTCCTCTGATGTTTTATTCATCAGTGAAGCACAAGCCTTTTGGGTATTTTATCTGGTACCTCATTTCTGTGTCAAATTTGGAATTCGAATGCAGACCCAGGGAAAGGTTTTCATTATTTTTATTCATAAAACCTCCCCTTAATTGCACAGGATTTACAAAAGGTCAGAACTATGCCAGGTCTTCACTCAGCAAAACCACTGAATGAGTGTTGAACAGTTTTCCCTTTATCCCAGTGGAAAGAATTATTCCTTGGAATTCTCGGTATAAATATGAAATTAAAACCAGGGAACTGTGTAACTTTATGTCAAATTCCAGTTGAGCTGTAAAGAGCCATTGAACAACAGTGCTGCAAAGAACTGCAGAACCTGCCCAACACCCAATGCAAACCAAGGAGCTGTCAGGGAGGCTGAGAACATCGTTCCAGGAGAGCACAAGCCTGTCTCTGCTTTACAAAAAGTGCTTCTCTGCAGGATCACAACTCCTGAGGTGGCCCCAGAGCCTGCACACACACTTAGTACACTGTGCTTTCTAGGGAGAGACCGGGCTGCAGGACTTTACACTGCCCAGTCTCCCTCGTCCTCCAGGAGAAGAAAAAAACCTTCTACGCAAGATAAAAATAACTTCGAATTAGTCGTGTATTAAAGACTTAGTTCTGAAGTATTTATTGAACATCTAGTCATATAAAATAAACTGTAAAAGTATGAAGGTATCAGAACGTGGCTTTCAGCAAGGCAGTTTGGGAAGGAAGAATTCAACATAAACCAGGAATTATTATTTTTTCCCCCCCTCCTTTGAAAAAGGGTCACATCAGCAAACGAATGGAAAAAAAACACCGAAGGATTTCACTTCAAGCCTGCACTGCTGCCTTCCGTCCTTTCCCCCGAGGAGGGAGTTTGGGCCGCCGCGGTTTGTGCTGTGGTGCCGGGGGGTGGCAGGACTATGTGCTGCCCTCCCTGGGGGACGGCGGCTGTGCCGGGGGCTGCGTGCCCGTGGCCGTTTTGATAGAGTTCAGCGTTTTGCTAAACCAAGAGTTTTTGGCAGCTTGGATTTCATTCATAAGGGCTCCTCTCTGGTGCTCCAGCTCCTGAGAAAGCAAAATAGTCAGAATTGATCAAAACCCTGATTAATTCACCAAAAAAAATCATCTTCACACTCTGTGGTGCAGCACTTTGCTTGCAACCTCCCAGGCACTGGGGAGAGAAAACAGACTGAGAGTGCAGAAACAGCACAAGATACTGAGATACACAAATAAAAACCTCCTATTCAGACAGTTTTTTTTTCTCGAAGTTCACCAATCCACAGCCATGCAGGTATGTGCTCCCTTCTGGAGCAATTTTTGTCCTGACCACCCTACTGATCCCACGTACCTGAATTTTGCACTTGGCTTCCACGAGCTGCAGTTTGGTCTGTGCGAGTTCCAGCTCCATCTCCCTCAGCTGCTTCTTCAGTGCATCCTTCTCGTCGTCTGTTTCCAGGCCTTTGTTGTCGGTGCTGACCGCGGGCAGCTTCAGAGCGCCCTCCTTGCTGAAGATCTCACTGCAGTGTTTGCAGCCCATCACTTTACCCTGAAATTCCCAGAGAGCCCCTTTTTAATCTGTGTTACAGGAGTTGTGCTTCCTGGAAGAGCCATTTCTGTGTCAGACTGTCTCAATCCCAAACCATCTAGCACTGCAGTTTGCACATTTGGCACAGAAGGAATTTGAGACGTTCACAATTTCCAGGATACGTTAACCAGTATAAAAATGCCTAAAATCTACTTCTGTTGCTCAGAGCACAGAGACTGCTCCCACTTTACAATTACTCTTGCTACCTGCACCAAAGCTTTGTAATATTTTGCAGTATTTATGTCAGCACAATTCAGGAGAGTAAATGAAGCTCTGAGTAGATTAACAAGATCATCCCACATGCAGAGGCATCGTTCTTACCTTCACAACCTCCAGCTCATCTTTACTGGCCGCCTGTTGTTTCTCCAGCCTGGTACTCAGCTGGGAACAGATCTGCAGCAGAGCAAGCAGTCTCTTAGCTCAAGTTTGCTCTATTTAAAATAGAAGCTGTGCTTTTAAACAATGAGTTTTTGTTAGAATGAACAGTTCTTAAATTCTGCCTCCCTTAGGTACATGCATTTATCCCCCCCTAACAAGTCCACTGCTGAGGGTAACGATGAAAAGCCAGCAGCATTCAGTTCAGAACCTGAGCACAGACCAGGACAGTCAGTGGATGAAGTGGTTTATGATGTTTATACTGCATGATGTCACTCAACAGTACTGAAATCAGCTGAAAGACTGGTTATTCCTGACTGCCCAATTAAGAGACTCTTAGGAAAACCACAAAAAGATTTATGACAAATGACAGCGTTGCTCTCTGAAAGCCTGACAGGTCGTGGAGCTCATTTAAAGCATGAGACCTGCAACGCTGAAAATGCAGCTCATGGAATAGGCTGAACAAAGAAATAAAATCAGGTGTCTCTGGAAGGATACCTGTTTGTACTCTGCAATAATGGCTGTGGTTTTCTTGATCTCAGACTCTGCCTTCTCCAGCTGCTTCCTGAAGACTTCCTTCAGCTGGGGATTGAAGGGGACATGTTACACAGCACACAGACACAGCTCCACAACTGCTTCTCACCAAATTCCAGTTTTAGACAAGTGTCTGACTGTCTCAGTGTAACAACACTTATTGTATCAGTGATAAGCTAAAGGTATACACTGTGACCCTTCAGAATCCCCCTGGAGCTGAATTCCTTTCGCTGTGTTCCATGGAGGTGCACCCTGCTCCGCAGAACACAACTATCTGGAGGTGAAACAGGAAGAAGAATCTCTCAGCTCTATCTCTCACGCCTCTAACAGGACAAAAACCATCTGTTTGGGTCTTGTGGCACTGAGTTAAAACACAGCTGACTCATTCCTTCTTCAGAACCACTCCATTTGGAGAGCCCTTTTCAGCAGGGAAGTGGCCTCACTGCCTCACTTATGGCAAACACAGAACTCCATTTCAGAGAGTCACAAACAATTACCATTTACTGTGGTAGTCATTGTTGTCAAATCGCAAAAATAAAAACCAGGGCATGACATTTGAAACCTACTCCTGAGATGTGCAAGATTGCAAAACTAAGGCTGATTATTTTGCACATGAATCTGAGGTCAGGGCTGGTTAGGAAGGTTCTCCCAGCCCTCATCCCTGTCCTGCCGCTGGTTCCAGCCTCAGGCAGGAATGTTCCCCACTTCATCTGAATCCAGAACCGACCCTCACTAGGCAACAACTCCTCCAGCTCCTTATTTGGGTAATTAAATGAGGGCTGATCTCCCTAACTTTGATTGCTGACTACCAGTGATTGTTAAACACTGGGAAGAGGATAATCTATGGAAAACTGAACATTCAGAGCTCAAGGAAAGGAAAACACTGGGAAAAAATTACGCTGGCACTACAAACTTAATTGCAACTGCATTTTGGGGACAAAACCCCACGTGCAACTGCAACACATCCACACTTTTCTGCATCATCCTTGTGCTTGCGTTTCCTGGCGAACTGGGGAAAGTTGGGAGAATGCCTTACCTGAGCAGTTTCCTCTTCCTGCTTCCGTTTCTCTTCCTCAGTCTCCACCAGCTTCTGCTTGGTCAGGAGAAGTTCCTTGTTCAAAACATCTGCTTTGTCTTCAGCCTGAAATCACAGACAGTGGCGTAAACCAGATGTTCTTCTGTGCCAACACAAATTGGGATAGCCAGCTCAGAAATACTGCAGCTTCTACCACTGCCTTTTTCTGCCCTCTGATGGCTCACACAACCCGTTTTTAATATGAAATTCCCTTTCCAAGTAGCCATTTACTGAATTATTTCACTGTGTGTCAACAACTGTGCAGAAGGACCATTTGGCCAAGTGTTTACCTACACCCAGGTAAGCACAGACACTGTCCTGATACCAACAATGATGTACAGAGTATTTTTGCTGGGACCAATATTAATCTAAGCAATGATTTAGCTCCTGTAACTTCAGATAACCCAGTTTTGAAACAAGTAACTGCACAGAACTTGTTTAGAAGCTGCAGTCTGGTTTTCTGCCATTGCTGGTGGTACCAGTTTTATCTTTCTGCCACAGTGTTAAATATCAGTGAGGGTGTTAGTGGTGATGGTGGGCAGCAGAAGCAGAAATGGAAAATCTATGGGATTGACAGAAGAACTCAGGGGTTACAGGATATTTTTGACAAAAGACCTGTTTAAGATATGCCTTGAAGGAACTACACAATCTTTCCTCCTTTTCTGTGTTCATTCCCATTTCTCCAAGCAGCCGCAGTGGTGTTTGGTATCCTGACCTTGCAGATGGGCAGTGCAGCAGCACAAAGATTTTCCTGCAGTGCCTGGGAAAGGAGGCAGGGTGTGGGAAAACTTCAGAAGACTGGGACTGGCACAGGTACGTGCTTGGCAGCCTTGTCATGGCACTTGAGAAAAAACAAGCAGCAGCAGCAGCAGATTTAAAGCTGCTTCATGTACAGCTGGAATTGCCAGGGAACACAGAGCCTCCCCACGGGACTGCCCCTCTGTCATGCACTGCACACCCAGACAGCTCACAACTTCAGGAGGGCAGAATTACAGGGATACAGAGCCTAGCTGGATCTGCCTGAGCAGAAATACAACTTGCACAGCCGTGCTCAGGGATGTTTACAGCTCTGAGGTTGGGTAAAGCAAGCCTCATACCTATAGGAAATCCAAATGAGAAACCCTTACAGGCAGAGATTTTGCATTATGAAAGGCACTAGAGCCCTCACTGAGCAAGGGACTAATCCTGAGGTGTGGTGGAGTTTGGCCTCCCTGTATTCAGTACCTTAACAACAGCTGTCACAGCATTTATCAGTACACATAAAACACTTCAGAAAGAGAGAGCTGAATGTGCAGTTCTCTATCCAGTCTTCACAGGGAACAAGAGCAGTTATCAACAAATATCACAGAATCACAGAATATTCCAAGTTGGAAGGGACCCACAAGGATCATCCAGTCCAACTCCCAAGCGAACGCCCACTCAGGGATCAAACCCACAGCCCTGGAGCCATGGACATAACCTAATTCTCTGTCCCATCGTCCCATTATTTAGATGATGTCACTGAGCTCCTCATCCAGTCTGACCTTAAACACCTCCAGGGATGGCGACTCCACCACCTCCCTGGGNCAGCCTAGACAGCCCCTCTCCAGGAGCCCTTCTCATTTTTGGTGCCATGCCTCTTCATTATCTCTGACTTTTGTTGTCTCTTCTAAAACTGCTGTGAAAAACACTCAATATAGACACTCTACAAGGCAACTTCCCTTCAAATTAATGTTTCAAGAAGTATGTGATACCTCTGTCAAGGAAATGTTCATTCTGTGGTATCTGCCTGAAGTGATGGCTTACATTTTCTAAATATCACCAACAATTTTAACGTTGTGTTCACACTCAAGTTCAAAGCAGGGCTCCTCAAACTGGTGCTGCCCGGCCTGAGCTGGGCCCCCTCTTTGCCAGCAGTACCTGGTCCAGGTCGTTCCGTAAGGCGATTTTGCTTGTCACCAGCTCGTGAGCCAGGTCGTCGTTCTCCTGCTCCAGCCTCATGCTTGCCTCCTGCAGCCTGCGGTTCTCCCTCTGGGGAAAGAGAGGAACAAGCAGGGAAGGGAGTTAATCCTGATCCACAGTGAGGAGCAGGAAGCGAGTGCAGCGTGTGCGCAGGACACCGCGAAGGCGAGAGTGCACAGGGACACAGGACTGCTGCTCTTGGAAACAACAGTGAGTTAAGCCAGCAGTGCAAATGCAGCTGTTCCACTGACAGTCCAATGGCTGGTGTCACCTGAGGGACACGCTCATTGTAGCTTCCCTGTCAAAAGCGAACAGCAAACCACTTGGTTTCTGCTTATCGTCTAAAGAAATGAGGCAGATACACAGGGACCACTCAACTGTTACTCGTAACAGTAGAAAGTGTCCTGCTCCACTTTACCAAATTCAGTCTGCAGGCATCCATAAAAACAACCCATTCTGTAGCTGAAACAGTGCCAACTTCCCACCTCCTGTGGGACCAGCAAAGCTCAGCACTGAGCAGGGAAATGCCTACAGCTCGTCTGTCCTGCGCTGCCATTTGTGCACTTGTCTGTGGTTCGCACCAGTCAGCATTTTACAGGAAACCTGCTGAGAAAAAGCTCAACCCTGAGCACAGGCCAGGACCTGCCAGTGGGCAGTGACACAAAATGGAGAACACTGAGGCTGCACTGCCCTCCCCACCCACTGCACATGGGCACAGATGACTACAGAAGGTAAGTGAGAGTGAACAGTCATTCATGCCTTTTAAAAATCAGTTTCTGAGACTGTTCTTCTCGGGCTGAGAAACAGAACCATATTCCAACCATGCTCGTGGGTCAGTGGGGCCCAACATCACGCCCACATCCTCATCTCCAGGAACACACAGCCAGGTGGGACAGAGAGAGGTGCCCTCCCCAGATGGGTTCTATGAGAGCAAAAACTGTGCTGGCCTTCAGTGACACACTGGCTTTGTACCTTTCATACCAGAACAGGCTGCACAGGGAATCTGTGCTATGGAGAGTCAAGGGAAAACACCACCTTCCTATGGAAACTCATGGGTGGAGTAACAACAGCCTGCATGCTGAGACTTCAAAAAGGACCTCACTGGAAAGGTAAGGTATGTTTCCCAAGAAAAAAACAGTAAAAAATCAATATATATCAGCACTTAAGACAGCAAAAACATTTCCCAGAGTTCTCCCTACCAAATGTAATTTCTTGCATAAGCACATCATTCACCTGTTTTCCTCCTCAGATATTCTTTTCTTCCAAACTCATCACCATGAAACTGCAGTTTCCATTTCTGTTGC
Source organism: Pitta sordida (assembly GCA_013390025.1). Taxonomy (NCBI): domain Eukaryota; kingdom Metazoa; phylum Chordata; class Aves; order Passeriformes; family Pittidae; genus Pitta; species Pitta sordida. The sequence continues at coordinate 691,798 of WEKX01007076.1, forward strand.
AAGCAGATTTTGCATGCTTGTCTTAAACAAAACCAGGGCAAGCAGAGCTCCAAGAGGAGCTTAAAAACGTCTCTTGTGTGTGGGAACTTCCTCTATGGCAGGAAGCAGAACCTCTGCAAATTCTCTCTCCTTAATGTCACCCTATTGTGCACTCGATCAGGCACTGCCCTGTACAGGAAAGGACGTTTGTTTCCTTGCCAAAAGACCTAACTCTCAACAACTTGTTTTGTGCAGAAACTGCAAGTAAAATACTTCTATCTTAGCACAGATAACCATTACTAAATGCACAACTTTGGGGATGTCTCTCATTGTAATTGCACTGCAGCCTGTATGGGACGGGGAATTTTTAAAATTCTTCTCTAAGGATAATATATTTAAAACATAAACCCAAACTGCAGTCAGTCATCATCTCTAACATCTTTATTTCTGTTGAATGTTGATTTTTATAGACACAGCTTCACCTAAAACTCGTGGGCAGCTCAGGATGGCATTGCTGCCAGGCGCTGCAGCACCCACACCTTTGCACAGGGATGCTGCTCAGAGGGAGAGAGTAACAAACTTATAAGACTTTCACAAAGTAACTTTATCATTTTTGTGATGCCTCTGCCAAAGCTTCAGTGCCCGCCAAGCAAGCTGCAGTGTGGAGCTGAGAGTTCCTGCTTTGCATTTGCAGACAGGTGGGTAAGCAAAGGCTGGAAATGCGCTATCCTCCTCTTAAACTACAACTGCCAACTTAAAGAGCTCTTACCTTGGGCATCCAGTCAAGAGCTACGGGATGTTTTTAGCTCCTCCACCATACTCTGAATGTCCAGCTGAGAGCCTCTCACCTTTCCTCTCCCTCTACCCAGGGCAGAATGCCTGATTAGACCGTTTGTCTTTTCCAGCTCCTCCCCTCAGATGTAGCAGTGAAAAACTGCCTCCTTCCTCAAGAGGAAACTCTTAGTCTGCCCGACTCTAAATAAAATCTAACGTGACACAGAAAAGACAGAAATAGCCAACACTGCTTTTCACATGTAGCAAACTATTTCCAATGGCTCCGAGATATGGACAGGGTTTTATAAAATATGTTTGCAATGACACAAAGTTCAGCAGATGCAGCAGGACTCCCATCACAGACAGCATTTTGTAACCTGCCATCAGCCAACCAGTCAGACCTGCTAGTTGGCCCTGGTGTAAGCAGACAGCTTCCTGCCTCTTCTCTGCACGCCACCAAATTTACTGACTATGGCAACCATTTCCTTCTCCTCAGCACTGCTCACTTTGTAGGATCAGTAAAGTAAGAGATCCCTCTTTCTCAGATTCCTCCTCTTGGTTACCAAAGGTGGCTGGTGAAAACTCTGGTTAGCTGTTAAAAGGAGGATACTGCATTTCCAAACACGACAAACACCACTGATACACACAGACACAAATCAACTTACCTCCTGTAAAGTCACAGACCCAATACTGCTCTCAATCATTGGTGTAAAGACAGTGAAAACTGGATATAAAATAATTTTTAATACCAACAACAACAACGAAATTGCTGATTCTTCAGTGGGTTTCTGGTTCTGGGTTTTAGAGAGGATATACTCCAGCTTCCATCACAGGCTGGATGCAAAGAAGGCAAACTTGAAAGCAGTGGGCAAGGCTCGGCTCAGGGAGACTGAAAGGCTCAACTCCACCCTCTGCTCCCTTCCCGCCTGCACCAAGGAGCAGCTCCTGAGGAGATCAGTGTGATGAGGCATCCTCTGTGCTGTACTCAAGTGGGGTGTAACGAGTCACTGACCTTGTTAAGCAATTCCCCTTCTGATGGGCAACACCCTGTGCTGGGTTTGGCCGGGGTACAGCGTCTGGTGTGGGGCTGTGCTTTGGATCTGTGCTGGAAGTGGCACTGACAGGACAGAGATGGTTCTGTCATGGGTGAGCAGGGCTTGCACAGAGCCAAGACCTTCTCTGCCTCTTGTCCCTCCCCACCAGTGAGGGGGCTCGGGGTGTTGGGTGGAGACAGCTGGGTCAGCTGATCCCAACTGAGCCAAGGGACATTCCAGAGCTTATGGCATCGTGCTGAGCATGTCAGGCTGGGGGACCTCAGAGTGATGGTGTCTGTCATCCCAAGTCACTGCTGTGCTGCCATGGAGCCCTGCTCCCCTGGGGATGGCTGGATGAATTCCTGGGTCTGCTCTGTGTGAGCACATGGCTTTTGCTTTCCCTACTCAACTGTCTCCATCTCAACCCGTGAGGAGTATCACCTCTGCTCATGATGGCTGGGGTTAAACCACAACACACCCAACCCCCAGAGCTTTGGGCACGAACAGATTCTCAACAGCGAAATGAGTGCACTGATTAGAAATCACTTTTGATGTGGGTGAACTGAGGTCTTCTTAAACCCAAAGGAAAAGGCTCTTGATTGTGGAGGAGCTCTGAAGGAAAACCCTGCAAAATTCCATCTAGAAACCCAAAAGTCTTTTACACCAAACTATCCAGGAACACTTCACATGGGAAGCAACACAGAGGCTGCTGAAAGTGGCTGATTTTCCCTTCAGTGGCTCTGGAGCAGCATTCCCCAAACTCTCCCAGCACACTTGGGTTTTATAAACAACAGACAATGTCCCACATGAAGAGTCACCGTGTTTTCCCTCATGATGGTTAACATTCAGGTACCAATAAAAACCAGCAGTGTATGAATTTGTGCTCCCACTTCAAACACACAAAAGGTTAGCATGTCCCAATTGCACATTTATTCAGACACACAACTTTTCTGTTGCACAATGAGGTCCACAAAGGCGGAACAGGACAGCAGGGGCCGCTTGCAAAACTCCAGCCCTCCTTCTCTTTATTTCAAACCAAGTCCCAAGCTCAATTCTGGAAATTTCTCATCAAGTCAACCCAAACCCTGTTCCGTGAGGTGACCTCAAAAACACACAAAAAGCCCCATAATATTTAGAAAAATATCACTCTGAACTGTATTACTATTTTTCTGCACATACAACTCACTTTTCTTCCTGGCTTCTGTAGGCATTTTATAATTTATTTTAACCAAAAGTCATAAAATCCGGTGACAAACATTTCAAACATTTCCCTTTTGTACCTTTTAAAAATCTAACAAAAATATGGTCATCTGTTATAAGCAATGGAAAACAGAGTGAAAAAACGTCCATAAAAACACACACTTTTCCTAAATAATACTTGTAAATACAGCAGGAAACAAACAGTGAAAACAACACACTCTTTAATACTGTTCTTTGGGTAAGGCAAATCACAGTGAACACGTAAAGCAGGAGCTGGGCAGGAACTCTGGTGCAGGTAACAGCTCCTGGGAGCTGGTGAGTGCAACTGGTGACTGGTTACTGGTGGGCCAGGGGCTGCAGGACCAGCCCATCTCCCTCAACAGACCATCAGAGCATCCCTCATCTCTGCAGCTCACTCTGTCTCTGTGGTCCTGACAAACCTCTGTGCCAATAAAAACTGGAACACGCTGCAGACACCAGAACCTCTGAACTCTACAGCTAAAAACCATCAACACTGAGAGTTCATGTCCTTCTTGAGGAATGTTCTGCAGAGCTCTCCACTCCAACAAACAGCCCCTTCCTGTGCAGCAAACCAACACCTTGCTTTGTTCTGGGAAGAGAAACTGTACAATGTACAAGATTTCAGGGCTGTGGGGCACAGAAGGCACAGCCCATGCAGTGGGAATGACAGCAGGGCTTCTGTCCTCTGCCAAAGCTGCAGGGGCGCTGCCCAAAGGAAATGCATCTCTGACCACATGGGCTGCAGAGCACTTACTGGAAGGACAGGCAAAAGGCAAGGCTGGCTCTCCACGTGCTGCCTGTGAGGTGTTTCCTGAAACACTCCTGAAATGTTGATTCCTACCAACCCCAGCTTGGCACATGAATACAATCTTAACAAGCAAGACAAGGAACAAAGAACACCTAAAAAAGCAATTTTCCATGACTCCCATCAACTGAAGATCTTTGAACTTCATGTGCAACCAACCAGTCACAGGGACTCTCCAAGCACAGCATGGTTAAGAGGATCAGACCCAGTCCAGCTTAACAAAAAACCCACGGGGAGCTTCAGCCAAAATCCTGGGCTGTGATCTTGACTGTGACAGTGACTCACACCAACAGTGGCCCAAGAGTCACTTCCTATATCCTCATTTGCAGCCTGGGATAATGTTCTTCACTGTCCATTGTCCAGGATTAACTAGTTAAGATGCTTCCACAGAGCTTTAAAGAGGTCCCATTTGTTTTCTAAGCATTATTTTAATTCCACAGTACTACAAGTGAACCACTGGAAAAATATTTAGAAGCTAAACAGCAGCAAGTTGTGTTTTTTTTTCTAAATAGGTCATACTTGCTACTGGCCCTTGGAGTCTCACAAACAATAAAATCTACATCCTTTGACAGCAAAAAAACGACACTTAAAATATAATTTTTTCACAGATAAATGCTATTTCTAAAAAAGAGTCAGTTTGATGTTCTCTGTACCTGTAAGCCTTCCTTGCCACATTTTTTAATTCAGGCACTTCCCTCACGTTCATAGAGCACTGCTGTGTGACTGCTCAGCACTCCACACTCCTGCTGGACTCTGGAGCAGGCACAATGAAGAACAGCAGGAACACAGCACAGGGACACGTGAGCAATGCCAGTCCCTGGCTATCCTGGGCAGTGGCAGCTTCACCCAGAGACAACGGGATTGTTCAGAAGAGGGTGAGCAATAACCAGCTCCTGAGCAGAGCCTCCAGCACACCACATCTACAGCAACAGACAACAAAAACACAGAGAAGCACAGCTAACCCAGAATTACAGAGCTGCTCTGTTCTGGGGAACTACGGAGCTATGGCATCACCAACTGAACCTTTATTTCTCTGCTGCCCTAAGGCAGGATGTCCATCACTGCTCTTTCACTGCAGTAGCACCCAGACACCCCAGGAGACACCAGGCATCATCTGAACAAAATATGTGTTACTAACTCTTGGTATAAACAGGAATGAATAACAAGGATGGTCTCAGCCAAGGAAGAGTTCATCTTCCAAAGTCTCTGTGGAGGCCACTGCACACAGCTCGTGCTACAACAATGTGTGTTTTCTCCTTTTTTGTGTCTGTAGCTGAGAATCACCCTTTGTTCCTGCGGCTCATGAAGATCTCCCGTAAAAGTGCAACAGCAGGAGAGTTACCTACAAACATATAAACTGAAAGAAGAAAAATATTATATGTGGCTACTTGTAGATGCCTTGAGAGTTACAAATTACGACTGAAATATTCCTGGAAAAACCCCCATCAAGTTCCAAGTGCTTGTTCAAGGAAAGGAATGAGTTTCACCTGGCACAGGCATGTCCTGGGGGGGGTGAGTGTGGAGCACACACCTCTGCTCAGCCATTCCCACGGGATCTGCCAATGGAACAGGGGCTCCTGTAGCATCTCCCTACCTTGTATCTGTCCATAGGATCCTCCTGCTGCAGCTGACTCTCTCGCATGGTTTGGTACTCTCTCTCATATTTCTTCAGCTTTTTCGTGGGCACCTGTGGAATAGATTTGGGAAACATGTATTTAAAGATCAGAGGAACACGGAAAAGGCTGGCTGAAAGCTCTCCTTGCCAACAGGAAACTGAGGAAGTGCTGGAAAGCTGCTGCTGAATAAAGTCTCTCCCCACTGGCCCCCCTTCCCTACTCAGCAAACCGTGTCAAACACTTACCAACACAGCTCACATCGACAGGAATCTTTCTGTGCCCACTGCTGCTAATTATTCAAACATTTAAAGGGAAACAGGAGCAAAGTAGAGACATTTAGTAAGAGCAACAAGGGAAAAAAACCCCATGAATAACAGGAGTGGAAAGAACAGGGAAGAAGCAAACACTTTGATTTGCATGATTCACCAAAACAATGCCTGAGCAAGGCAACTGTTACAAGAGAGATGAGAAGAAAGGAGTGCTCGTACAAAAGGACGAGACAATTCCCTCGGGGAGATCCCAGTAATGGTTTTATTGCCCAGAGAGTTTTAATGTCTCATTACAGCCTGTGACCAATGCCTTCATGAGATCTGGCATCAGAGCCCTCCTGGGCACTGGTGGAGACGCTGCAGTGCAGGGAAACAGGGAGGTGGCTCAGACAAATCACACACTAATTCAGTAAACAGCCATGCAGGAAGGTCAAACCCCAGGTCCTGCGAGAACACTGCTCCTACTCCAAACATGGCACAGAGGGAACCTGAGGTGGTTTAAACAGAGCATGGGGATCCTCTGTCTTCCCATCACTTTTAGTTGGATACTCAGTGCTCCAGCAGCAATCCCATCTCTTTGACAGCAGGACTGGGGTCACCTGCTGAAGTTGGAGCCATCCCCAATGCCATGGAGCACTGTGACTGGGAGCACAGGTTTGCCCTGCATCTGTTATGCAGAAATCTGTTCCCCTTGCCTGTATTGATCCTGTTCAGCTGCCTCCTGGTGTGAGGAGTCACCTTCCCTGAGGGCAAAACTCTCCTGCCATTGAGGGATGTGTGTTTCTGTGTAGAGTTGGGGTTGTTTTTCCCTGTGCTGGTTTTCAGCCCAGCACCTCCTTGCTCTGCAGGGACCAAGCAAGGGCTCAGAGCTGCTGCATAGGGAGGGACAGGTGGCAAACACAAGCCAGTGCACAGGGAGCACTCATAAACCTGCACTAATTCCACAAGGACTGGTGGGAGCTGAAAGCACAGAGGAAAGGGTAAAGATAAAGAAACAGACAAGAAAATTCCACTTTAATGACACCTAATACAGTGCAAAACACAGTGGAATGAAAATGACCAAATCCGAGATGCTTTTACACATTTCAGCTGAACAACACAAATCAAACCCAGCCAGCTTTGTCTCAGCTGCAACCTGAAACTGTTGAGGCTGCAGGAGTGTTCTGGAAGAAACGAACCCATCACTCATCCCCTCCCTCCACCAAGTTACTTGGCTCCCACTCGGGGAGCAGATCAAGGCTCCCAGGCTGGAGTGTCCTGAGGACGGGCTCCAAACCCAGCTCTCCTGTGCTTCTGCAGAGTTTTGTGCTCCAATAAGCAGGAAATGAAGATAAATACGAGGAGACATTGTGCAGCAGCATGGCAAAAAGGCACAACACAGGTGTAACTTAGAAGATGAGCTCCCCAAGGCATCAGTTCAAGATTTCCCTGATTCTTGATGCTTTTCATTTGAAGTGCAGGTGAGAACTAAGTCTCACTACGCAGGGAGAGAGACAAGCCTCCCACCACCAGATCTGCTCCAATTGCTTGTGAACAAAACTCCTGGTGGTCTCTGTAATGCAGGAGACACGGACAAAACAAAGCCTTCAAGGTACTGATGTGAGTAGGGAACTGTTACCTGGAGAGCAAACGGGGCACCAAGCACAGCTGGGACCCAGATGTGCCACAGCTGTGCCTCACCACGGAGCCACTGCTGCTTCTCCCTGACGCAGCAGAGAACGGCCTGCAGCTCTTCTAGCACTTTCTAAAATGTTGGCTTTCTACACTGCCAGAGAGCAGCCCCGTTTCTCTGGTTTCATCTTGTATTCTCTCCCAAGATGAGGCAGAATTTTACTTGCAGGAGTCTATCAGGCACTCTGTAATCTGCCTCAACAGCAGCAGAAATTGGCAGGAATATGTCGCATCACAAACTGTGTGATCAGCAGGGGAGAACAAGAGTCAGCTGCTTCACTTACCTCTGTTCTCTATTGTCTTCACCTGTTTCCACTCACTAACAACTCTCAACCACTTCTTAATACCTGGCAATTCATCCCACCAACCATTCTTATCTATATGGTCTCCTTTACTTTCTTGTATTTTAATTCAGAGCAGTGAGCAGGACCATAAAAATGCTCCCCTGGGGCTGTGTGGGGATCAGCTCCCTCTCCCCCTCTGCAGAAGCAGCCCCTGGCCTGGGCTGAGGGGAGGTCCCTGTGTCTGGACCTCTCCAGTCAAACACAGCCACACTTTCCCATCAATACTGAATAAACCTGAATCATGAAAAGGTAAGCACCAGATGTGACACAAAACAGCTTCCATGCTCCTTGTGACCGATCTATCAGCATCTGTTTACGCTACAACTTTATCTTAACTGAGAAGTAGCACCTAAACACAGTGAAAGTCTCTCTGAAGGGCTGGGGGAAGGAATTCCTGGTAGAAACCAGCCCATACCAACCCACTTATCTCACAAAACATGAGCTGGAACAGGTATGCTTCAGAACCTTGGCAGGGCTGTGCTTCACTCTGACTGTCTGTTCAGCCACATTCCTCAGAGGGGGTTGATAAGTTATTACAGCACTTCCTCCTTCTGAGGATACACTAACACTAAATGGAAAAAAATATTTTAAAGCCCATTTCCATATTCCTCCATTTAATTCCCTGGAACAGTTTGTGAATTCAGCAAGGGACTTCTCATGAGCTGTGCTCCAGTCTTCATGGACTGATCTGAACAAAGCACTCATAAATTCTCTGCAAAAGCTCCTGCAATATTGATTTTTCTCCTTCTTTAGCACCACGGGGGATATATTGGCTCAAACTGATGGTTATCAAATTTAGGAGACTCTCATGGTTTATAAACATCATCTGTTTATCTCAGTATCTTATCTCATTGGCTCATTTTATTGCCTTCAAGCACAAAACCATGTTACAACTGGTTGTACGTGGGGAAAAAGTCATGCAGAACATTTTAATAAAACATCCACAGAGAAGAACTGAACAAGCAAAAAAACCTCCTTCTGAGAAACTCCTGAAGGTGAGAGGTTCTCACCTCACGGCAGAACTTCTACAATTCTTTGGTTTTAGCTGCCCCCTGTTCAGACAGGGCTGGAAGGACTTGCTTCACCTCCTGGGACAATCCCGGGCCAGCTCATCCTGAGAGCTCTGTGGCTGTTCAGCCTGACCTTGCTGCATTCATAAATCCCCCCCCCACGACTCCTTCCTCCCCAATGCTTTATTGCTCTAATGCAGCCAGAGTGCTCCGAGGAGCCAAGTGATCATTATGTTCCTTTGGCAGCCGAGGAAATGGAAGCAGAGATGTAAAGTGATTTCCTGAACATGCTGCAGACAGCCAGGGGCTGATGCAGACACAGAAATCCCATTACCTGATTCCTGATTTCCAGCACCCCCACAATGCCAGACTGAGCATCTCCTCCCCAGGTTCCCACTTCTCTTTTCTCTTTTCTTTTCTGAGCCCAGCCCAGCCCCTGCACACACCCAGGAGCCCCTCACAAAATATCTGAGTTACGTCTCTGTGTACTCAATTTTCTTCACCTTATGATTTAAAACAGCAACAAAACCAGGTTAATTTCAGAATGATGTTTGGTCCCGTGAGTGTCAGAGGAAGCCTGTGAGCTTTAAACACAACCTCAGCAGATGAGTGACAGATTGTCTTAGTTCACACTCACAGTTGTACCAATTTGTTCCCGTTAATATTTCGCATTTAAAACACAACCACGGCAGGTCCTAGGAAGAAAGCAGCTCTGTTTTAAGGAACACAGCTAATTAAGCACTTGATTAGTCCAGAGGAACAATGACAGATGAAGAAACTGAGTCAGTGCTCTAATGGTCATTGCTATGGGTAACTATTTATTGTCTTTTCCTTAAAATGTGGTTGTCAAAAGCCTCCTGCCACATCTGTCACTGGGAACAGGACTCAGAAACACGTCAGCCATTCATTTTTCTTTGGGGAGGATGCAGCAATCAGAAAGAAAGAACAAACCCTACAGAAATATGTTGACACACCAGACCCCTCTCCCGGATCAGACTTTGAAGGGGGTCAGTGGGATGTTGTATTCAGCTGTGACACAACACAATGTGATCAACTGTATCTTCAATGAGATCTCAGCCACAAGCATGAAATCTGAGAGGAAAAAGAGAAAAATCCTAGTCTCTCCCAGAACTCTTTGTGCTGAATAGCCTATACAGAATAAAACCAACACATTCCTCTGTAAAAATTAATGTAAAAATTCCAACGTCTCCTTTGGACACCATGCAGCAGAGGGCCCAGGGACAACTGGTTGGTTCACTGCAGGTCTGAAATCCAGTGGAAGAGACCAAACTACAGCATCACACTGAGGACACAGAGACACCCCCTCAACCCACACAGCTCACTAGACTCCATCTCAGCCCTGGTCTGGGGGCACAACAACAGCCCCAACTGACAGGTAACACTTTACCATCTGAGCCATAAGGAAGATGTTCCCTGAAATGCCTTGGAAGCACAGGCTGCTGCAGAACTGCACCTCTCCAGCTCCACCCCAGCACATCTGAGAGCATCCCTTCCTTCCAGGGGCAGTTCCACTCCTTCTGCAAGTCAGCTCTTTGCTCTTTGGAGGTTTAAGAATCCCTGAATAGAGGAGTCTTCAGGATAACACAAATCCAGCCTGAAAGCTGGCTAGAGGCAAAGGAAACCAGCTTTGCCATGGACTTTAATTTTCATTTAATTCTTCTGTGTCAGTCCATTATGAAAATCTCTCAAATGCAACCGAGACACCCACAACCACTTACTAAAAGAAGGGGAAGGCAGGTTGCAAAATTTCCAGAGGACCTGCTCCATTTCCTGTGATTCACAGCAGCAGAGTCAGCGACGCTGGATCATTTCCAACAGCAGATCCCTCTGTCAGATTTTAATGTATTTCCATTCATCTAAACCTGCTGAACCTGGCACAACCCATTATTCCTCCCTAGCCCTTTTGTTGGAAGATCTGCTTAGCTAGGCTCAGTTAGCAAAAGAGTTAAGTTAAAAGAGTAAGCAGAGACCAGGAGATATTCAGTGAGCCCCACTGTGTGATCCTGCTGCAGCAACACAGGGAAAGAGAATGGAACCTGGATTCCCTGAACTGATGTGCACTTGTACCCTGCTCACTGTGTCTGAGAGGCTGCAGGGACACCTGTGTTTAAAAAAAGGGTCACGGAAAAGATGTTCTGCCTGTGGCAGAGATGCTTCAAAACGTTCCTTTTCAGATCCTCAGACTGGCTCTCTGCATTCAAAATGTCATTTTCACTTTGAGATAGGAAGGGTTTATTATCCACTCCAACCCTGTTTGTTTTAGCAAAGCAGACCCCCCGAGTGGCTGAAAAGCCCTGCTTGGAGAAGGCTGATTATTTTCTGTACTTGCAGCTGATGTCTCACAGCTCCCCCAGACACACAGATAAGAGCTGCAGCACCGAGACACACCGGGGAAGAGCAGCCAGATCCTCTGGCAGCCAGCACACGCCCTGCATTTCAATGGCTCTGCTCACCAGAGCATCACAAACATGCCAGATGGAAAATACGTGTGGACAGGTCAGTTTTATTACCCAACCTAACTCAACAACGCCTGAACAACAAGATCTCTGCTACCCAGGACTATCCAGTCCTGTACATGCCATAGGCACAACAAGGAGCAGATAAATGGGGAGATACACTGCCCATCCAGGTGGGACAAGGCCCAGCTCTGGGGAACAGCTCCTGGCAGCAGCGGCAGCTTTCCCAGCCCAGGATTTCTTCATTCGTTTGTTCCTGGCAGTGGAACAGCTCCAAGTGATTCTGTGTCTTACACACCCCCCCCATTCTGACATGCAGCGTGTGCTGATGAAGGTTTTATGTGTCTCCTTGGTGACTGTGCAAAACGCAAGGTACATCATTGCCTCCGATTTAGATCTAACCCATACCCACAACCATATCAGAGCTCCTCACAGCAGAGGAGAAGAAGGGTGAGCAGGAAGACAAGCCTTCATCACCATCCCCGTGACAACACATCAGACATCCAGGAGAAAGTCTCTGGGGATTTTCTTGCATCACTCAGCAGAGAAACAGCCTCTCCCAGGGTTAGGGTTCACTGCCAAACTTGTTTATCCCTGAACAAACACAGACCTACCCTACACCTGCCAGCACAGAGCCAGTACATCAGTAACCAGGTTAAAACTCTTGGTTTTACCAAGGCTGTAAATAAAACCTGTAACATTCAATGTAAGTAGTGCACAGCTTTCAGCTAACAACCCCTGGCTCAGTGTGTCTTCTGAAAGTTGGGATTGTCCCTCCCGGACAACAAAAACCTCTGGGGAGACCTTAGAACCCCTCCCAGTGCCTGAAGTGGCTCCAAAAGAGCTGGAGAGGGACTTTGGAGAAGGGTCTGGAGTGGCAGGATAAGGGGAATGGCTTCCCTTTGACAGAGGGCAGGGTTAGATGGGATACTGGGAAGGAATTCTTCCCTGTGAGGGTGGGGAGGCCCTGGCACAGGGTGCCCAGAGAAGCTGTGGCTGCCCCATCCCCGGAAGTGTCCAAGGCCACGTTGGAGCCGCCTGGCATAGTGGAAGGTGTCCCTGCCAATGGCAGGGGGTGGGACAAGATGGTCTTTAAGATCCTTTCCAAACCAGCCCATTCTGTGATTCTGTGACTCCATTCAGGGCTCCCCAATCCCTTCTGTCATATCCAATACTCTTATCTGTATTTTGGCAACTAACACAACCTTTACCACACCCTCTCAAAAGTATTGCCCTTTTCTGCTTGCCAGCCCCACAAACAAAACTTGTAAAACCCTAACAAAAATTCTTTGAAATCACACTTCGAAAGATCACCAGTCTGAAAATGCCAGTGGGACAGAGCCCAGCTCCAGGGTACCAGCAAGGCTTTTGGTGCAACAACTCATCCCTGCCCTGCCCTGGTATCTCTCTAATCCTTCAGCAGCAGAGAAGATTCCCTCCACGCCTTGACTGAATTCAGGTTTTGTCGTATTTGCAAAATACCCTGTTCTCCTGTTCCACCGGTGCCTGTGGAAGTCCAGCCTGAGTGTGGACAATCTCTGTGCTCATTCTTGCCCACACACTCGGCTTCTGTGGTCTCCAAGGTGACAGACAAATAAATACAATCTCAGCTCAGGAGACAAATAAGGACAAATAAACACAGGCTCATGTTGACAGAGGGAGAAGGAAGCAATAAAGAAAAAACTGTACCTAGTGAGCAGCACAAACGCAACCCAGTAAACCCCACTGAAACACACTGTCCAACCTCAGCACAAATGCCAAATTCTTCTGGGAACAGGCTTCAGAAAGAATGTAAATAGTTGCAGATAATGAAGACAGAATATTTGTAACTCACACATTCACCTGCAACTTCTAGTAACTAAGAAATTGGATTTCTTTAAGGAGACAGACTGCCTTTTCATGGAGTTTCAGCACTCCTTTCAAAGTATTCAAAGAATACTTCTTTTGAATATTTCAAAATTCTTAACTCTATTTCTACTCTTATTTGTAAAATGTCCGTTTGAGACATTGATTAAATAATTCTTCACCCAATGATGATTAAAAAAAAGGCAGCAAGAAGAAATGCTTTCAGAAATTAATAAAAAATGAAATAACCAGGAAATAATATAGATTGTTAATTCAGAACAAAGAAATCAGTAATTAAAACTAACTGCAGAAGAAAAAAAAAAGGTTAAATTGTCTGAGTTCCATTAGGCTGAACGGGATTCTGGAGTATATGGAAGAGAGGAAGATTCCTCAGTGCTGCTCCCATCCATTAACAATTAGAGCTCCAAAGCAGTTCTGATTCAGATGAGTCATTACTGTTGGAAATCAGGCTGCAGGTTTTTATGCAGAGCAGAACCAGTGACACAAATTTCAAATGAGGTCTCTGGTCCACTCATCTCTGGTTTTATAAATCCTTCAAAAAGCAGAGATTCCCTCAGAGCACAGGAAAGCTCTTTATCACCAACATTTAAGCACCACCACTCAACCCCTCTGCATGACTTTGGCTGGTGAGCTGAAACCAGGAGCCCACCAAACCTCAGCAGAGCTGATAAACTGGTTCCACACCAACCCCAGTCTATAAACCAGGTCCTATTTTATTCCTTATCTATAGGTCTGATTGATAAAAGTAACTTTACAGTTATGAGAGGCCTGGCTTCACCACAACATGAAAGATTTATTTCCACCCCCCTGAGGAGGATCTGAGAGCCATAAAGGAAGGGTCAAAAAGCCACTGTCCAAGGAAATCATAACTCAATGACATCTTTCATGTCTGGCTAATGACATTCTCTGCATCTTCTGGGACTCGTCAAAGCTGCAGCACTATCAAACACTGCCTCAATGGCCTGGAAGTGAAAGACACAGTCCTGCTAACAGGATCTGTGGATGACACACGGGCAGAAAGAGCAGCAAAGAACAAGGAGAAACTGCACATGAGTGTTTGAATTCCTGGAAAGAGATTGCTCCATTGAAACACACCCTGTGCCCACTCCAGACTGAATGTCCACAGGTCTTTATTACATCTTGGAGCAGGAGTCCTCCAGCTGGGGTGGAATCCCTTCAAGAGATGGGAATCAGCCACGAGAATTTGGGACTTTTCCACCAGTTTGGAAACTTCTCTGCTCTCTGAGAGGCAAGGGGGAAGGGGGACCATGCTGGGAAAGCAGCCTGCCCTCACCTGGGCTCTTTTAGGTGTTATGATCAAGTGATAGGATCTAAAATTCACAGAAGGGACCCACAAGGATCATCGAGTCCAACTCTCATATGGCACCACTGCCTCCCTGGTTGATGTAGTGTACCTGGATTTTAGTAAAGCCTTTGACACTGTCCCCCATAACAAACCTCCTGGTGAAGCTGGAGGCTTGTGGCTTGGATGGGTTTACAGTGGACTGGATCAGGAGTTGGTTGGATAACAGAGCTCAGAGAGTGGTGGTTAATGGTGCTGTGTCCGGTTGGAGGCCGGTCACTAGCGGGGTGCCTCAGGGCTCAGTGTTGGGACCTGTCCTGTTCAATATCTTTATTGATGATCTGGACGAAGGGATGGAGTCTGTTATTAGCAAGTTTGTGGATGACACCAAGCTGGGGATAAATGTAGATCTGGTGGAAGGTAGGAGGGCTCTGCAGAGGGACCTTAACAGGCTGGACAGGTGGGCTGAATCCAATGGCATAGATGTAAATTGTATCAGCACTGAAGTATCGCAACTTTATCACACAGACAAGTGTGGGACTGGGAATAAACAGAAGCATGGACAGAAGGGCAGGAAATAACAGATCACCTTTGCAGTGCCAAAAATGTCACTGCTGTCAGAGCCAGGCTGTGCCACAACAGCTCATGGCACCCCTGGCATGCACAAGGACACCAAAAGGGGAGCTGAGTAGGGAAGGTTAACCCTGGATTGTCACCAAGATCAACACTGGAATATTGCATCTAGTCCTGGGAGATGCAGTTGGGGAAAAACACTGAAGAGGATGTGGAGCAGAGCCCCTGAAGTGCTTTTGTGCAGGTGTAAACATCTCACAGGGTGAGGTGCAAGAGCTCGGGATCCTCAGTTTGCACAAAGGAGTTGCCCCAAAGACAAGGTGAGAGGATCAGGGCAGGCTCTGGCAGCTCCTGTGTCACAGCAGAGGGGCAGACAGAGATGAAATGGCTCCCAGACACAGCCTGTGACCAGGATCCCTCCCCCTGGTGGGCAGGAAGAGCTTAGATGATGATTGTATCTGCTGGGAAGAGCCAATTCTTGTAACAGCAATCACCCAAACTCCCTTCTCCCTCCTCTGGCAGCAGCACACCAGCAGAAATGCCATCCAGGGAAAAATGGGCTTCAAAAGATCCAGTGCTGCCAACTCCTCCACATGGGCAGAATCAGAGACTCGAGGAAAAACTTGGATTGGAAGGGCCCTGCAGGGACCCACAGACCAACCTCCTGCTCAGGCAGGGACAGCTTCAGAGCCAGAGCATGCTGCTCCTGAAGGCCTCCAAGGATCCCTTCACAGAACTGTTTTCCCTTGTGCTGAGCCAAAACCGGCTCTGCTGCAAATCATCACCATTCCTGGTCTTGTCACTGGATGATCCTGTGGGTCCCTTCCAGCTCAGAATAACCTGTGACTCTAAAAGTTTGGCTCTCTCCTCTCTAGGACCTTCCTTTAGGAGGGCAGACTACATGAGATCCCTCCTGAGCTTTCTCTCCTGCTGCCCCAACACTCTCATATCCATCCCTCCCCTCCCTCTCGTGGTCAGTCCCTGCCTTCCTCTGTTGTTGGTGCTCTCTCTGCTCCCACTCGCTCCAAGCTGTGAATATTTTTTTCTCAGAGGGGACTCTTCAGGGGTTCAGAAGTGGATTTGGGGAGTGAGATGGAGCCTTACAGCTTCTGCCACCTGGAAAACAAGGTGTATCCTCTTCTGGTGTCTAGGCCTGAAGATGTTACACACCCTCAACCCCCAGAATCACAGAATCACAGAATATTATGAGTTGGAAGGGACCCACAAGGATCATCTAGTCCAACTCACCATCTAACACCCGTACAGAGACCGAGAGCACATCCCAGAGCGTAACACCAACCTAGATCCCTCACAGTCTAGCAGGCCACTCCGAGCCGGAAGGGGCCCAGGGTCATCCAGCCCTACACCCCCCAGCTAGACCATGTCACTGAGCTCCTCGTCCAGTCTTCTCTTAAACACCTCCAGGGATGGCGACTCCACCACCTCCCTGGGCAGTCCATTCCAATGTGCAATCACTCTCTCTGTGAGAGTGTTTAGCTCTGTGAGAGAAATGTTCAGCTACTGCCAGTTAAGCCTTGAACCACTACACCCCCCACTCCTCTCAGGCCATCCAAGTTAGTTTTTCAGTCACTGGGCAGCTCTCCTCAGTTTGGCTTTGCTGGGAAGCTGAGAGCCTAAAACTCCTTATGGCAGAGCCTGTCTGCACATAACCGCCAATTATTCCCATGAGATGGTGATAATTCTCTCGAACAGAGAGTTACACACAGCAAGGCAAGCAGGCAAATGGAAATACAATAACGCTTTCCAGAAGAATGTCCTTCAGCTCTGGATTAAGAGGATTATACCACTTAGAAGAGCATTTTCATAACCCCTCAAGTCCAAGTTTTCTCTAGATAAGCTGGGAATTTAAATTCCCCAGAGCAAAGCTGCTCAATCCTTGCCCAGGCTATGCAGCAGCCCCCTGCTATGTGCTGCTTTGTGTCTGTGCAAGGCAGCTGGAGAACGACTTGAAATTCTGAAAGCAAGACCACACAGCCAAACCACCATGTGTCATGGTCACACTGCAATATGACTAATTTTATTAAAATATGTGTTGGGGGATTGCTGTCACACAGCCTTGCTTTGGAGCAGATGTAACACAAACGTTATCTCAGATCATCCTCATCCTGTTTAATGGTGTAGGAGCATCAAAGGCCCTGCAGGGGTTGCCCAAGGCACTCACACAGGTGTCACCTGCCCTACCTGGTTTTGGTGTTAAGCCTTTGTCCTGGCCCATTGCACAACCCACAGGAACTACAAGGGGTTCTCAAGGAGAAATCCTGCAGCAGGACCATCCTGGCACCCAAACTGCAGAACAGGATGGAAGCCTCTGCAGAACTGGTCTCTGCAATTTGGGCAGTGTAAGAGAAACTCCTTCACAAATAAATGAAACTGGATTTTGCAAGCCAGGATATGAATCCCAGGTTGCAAAATACCTGTGCTATTAATATGAACCCTCAGAATAAACAAAACCCCCACAACCCCTCCCTGCAGAACACCCCTTGCTGTACAGCACATACCTTTGTGCAGCCTGGTGAAATGACCACGACAGTCAACGGGATTTGCCCCGACTTATCCCAACTGTCGGCCTGTCCCACGATTGAACAGAGCAAGACAGAACCAAGAGAAACTGAGTCATCAGCTGTGCCTTGTCTAATCCCATCATAATCCCAAAGAGCTTCATCTTAATCCTCCTCAGCCTGCTGGCACCATTATCTGCTCAGTTATCAGCCTTCAAAACCAGTTTAGAGAGCAGTTAGGTCTACTTCCTATGTAAATCCAACAAACCCCATATATCTTAATGCACAGACACATGGAATCCCGGAATGACTTTGGCTGGAAGGGACCTTAAGCACCACCTAACTCCAACCCCACTTCCACTGGGCCAGGTTGCTCAAAGCCCCATCTCAATACTCTTTGATTCAGGAAAAAAAAAAAAAAAAGCTGATAAAAACACACCCTTACACTAAAATCAATCATTCAGAGCTTCGAAATAACAGCAATAATGATACTTTTCCTCCCACAGTTGCAGCCCTCCCCAGAGCAAGGAACCAAGCCACCCATGAAATGTTTCCTTACCCCAGGCACTTTAATTTAACAACTGCAAGTGCTGGCTCCAGAACATGCCAGCAGTTGAGGGCAGGAGGTTCCCAGGAAACCCTCCTGTTGTCATCCCTTGCTCAGACTCATCCCAGTTCCTCTCCCGGAGCCGCTGGTGCCGGGCTCCGGTCACTCCTATTGCAACACCGGGACCTGTCTGAAGGGAAGGCACTGCCCTGGCCTTCCAGGCAAATGGGGAATTCAGGGAAACCACGGATTTAAAAATATCCAGCATGGGAATAGTGTGTGACTCCCGATATGCTGGTGAGAACCAACCAGGTCATATTAAAACACACAGTTCTGTCTACTCTGCATTTCCATATTTATTGTCTAACTGTAACGGACCTGGGAAAATGTGGCCTGGAGGAGGCCAGAGTCAGGACACAGCACCATAATGAAAGGTGCATGAGCTCGTCTCCTCCATCTCCCTCTGGATCTCCTGAGCACGGAGAGGCAGAAAAACATGAGCAGGAAATCCAGGCAGAGGGGTTTTACACAAGGTATCAGAACTTCGACACCAAGTTTCAGAGCCTGCAGGTCCCTCCCTGCACGGGGATCTCCAGGAGGGAGAAGATGCCCACAGAGACGTGCTGCTGAGGAAAGGAAGCAGTCGTTCAACTGAAAGGTTTCCACAGACGTTTATGCTGATTGCACATCACCATTCCCAAGGAAAGGATGGATTATATTCAGGGTGACCTGCACCACCACACCCAGCATCTACTCTGACCCTTTAACAGACATTCTGGGACACAGAAAACACTCACACCACTTAGTGCCCACAGGTAAGAGAAGTTCAGTCAATCGCTGCCTTAATTACTTTAATTATTTAAAACCCATTATTTTAATTATGATCCTACTGAGCAAATCACTTTTCTGTAAACTCAGCCACCCAAAAAGATAGTTTAATCATCTTATTTTTTCTGAAATTATTTTCACTTTGCTGATGCACGACAGCAAATTTCCAGAAAAGGAACAGAAGAGAAACTAATGAATAAACAGAGAAATAAGGAGAAGGAGTTGACTCCAGAACAGAGCATAAACCTTAAGTATTATAAACAAAGGAGTAAGAGCAACACCTACCCCAGCTTTGGGTTTGCTGACTGCCACCAGATTGGCCAGAAAGTCCTCCTCACACAGCTGGCTAAACACGTGGGCATTGTAGGCCACCACTATGGACACCTCTTCCATCATTGTGCCGGGCAGGATGACAACCCTTGGCTCGGCTCCGTGTCAGGGCTTCACACCCACCTGCAGATGCCCGTGGGGAAAGAGTGTCACCGCAGAAAACATGACCCAGCGAACCAGCTCCTCTCCGGGGTGTCCCTGAGCACACACCTGCTCACGCTCCCAAAAGGCACTGGGGGAGAGCCAGGGAACCTGTTCTGAGCCCAGCGTCAGGCTGAAGGCAAACCAGAGGAGTATTGAGCAAGAAAAGATCCGTCAGCGCTCCACAGGAATCCTCGCTGTTCTTCTCCAACTTGGGAGCAACTGTTCATTCTTTACATCCACTTTTCTCCCGTGAAAGCTGATAGGCTTCTGAGCAGAGTCTCCCCTTCCAGTGAATTGCTGCTTGTCTTAGTTGTAAATTCACAGAGATCGGTGTAACGCTGATTTCTTTCACGCGTTCCTTAAAATCTTCCCCAAGTTTCTAAATCTCTCCTTTAGAAATATTTAAAAACACTCGCTTTCACTTTTCCAGAGACCTGAACTGCATTTTCTGCCCCGTGGATACTTTGATTTTAGGAGGAAAATGACGCCATCAAGTCACAGAGAGTCCTTTGGTTTCCAGGTGTAAGAGAGGGTAAAACAGCCCTGAAAAAAACGGACTGAGGCAGCAAAGCTCTTCTGTGAGTGAAATAAAAACAATTTATGCAACTAAAACTTTCCACAGTCGAGGATTTCTAACCAGGACCTGACACTAATCTTGTTTTAGTCAGGAAGTGAGTGATACAGTATCTCGTCTGTTAATCCCAAACAGCAGAGCTGCCTTCCAAGTCGCTCCTGACTTTCCAGTTAGTTTGTCCCGACATCTATCTAACACAGGGGGAACAATTTAAAAATCGCTATTCTCAAAACGACAAATGAAAATCTAGAAAACAATAAATGATGTGAAGAAATAAACACAATATCCCAAAATAAACTCCCTTCAGGGCACTCGGGCAAATGCAAAGCTCCTCAACCAACGTGGCAGGTTTTATCTTCTCAGGTTTTATCTTCCCTTTTTCTTCCTGGTAACAACTCCTACCTGCTCAAGAAACAGAAATCATCCCAGCCGTCCATTTGTCTCCAAAAAGAGCCTGGCAGAAATTCCCGGTGCAGGTTGGTGGTGGCATATGGTTCCACTCTCGCTTTGCAGCACAAACAGGGTCAGACACACCTTGCTTTTCTCCTCGCTCTGCTCCTCGAGTCTCTTTTCACACCCTGAAGTTATCTGAATGCACCAGGTGCTGTTTGCATTTGAATAGGAAACTTGAGCAACAGCTGTAGCGGGGCAGGATTAAAACCCCAACTTCTCTTTCACTTAAATAGGGGGGAAATTACATGTTATTGCTAGGAAACAGAGAGTTCTAATAGGCTTATAGCAAACAAAAAATGCAGCACTTGAGGTTGAACCCTCGAGACTAAAGCAGATTCTGACCGTGCTTAACCCTTGCAGGAGGAAGGAAGGTGTCTTTCTATAGCGCGTTTTTAAACTTGTTTTTCTTCAAGGGCTTGCATTTTTTTTCCAGTTAATTCCCATAGCAGAAAGGTTTCAGAATCCACTCCCGGGCTCTCCGTGTCACCCGCACAGAACTCCTGCTCTGCCCAACCCAGGCGGGTCCGGAGCCTTTAAACGCCGCTGCCCTGGGGGGGATGGATTTGTTCTGGCAGCGAAAGGGTTGGGAGCGGCTCCTCCCAGGTGTGCTGCCACAGGCACCTGCTGCCAGGGGGACAGTCCTTCCCACATCCCCTCCCACCCCGCGGGCGTTACCTGGGCACACTCAGGGAGCCACAAGGGGGGAGCAGGCGGTGCAGCAATAAACATTCCCTCGTTAACGAGAGACCAATGTAATTCTGCAGGAAGGGCGGGAGGTGCAGCAGGCAAATTATCAGTTCCTTAAACCCCTCCCCTGATTTAGCCAACAGGCACTTGTATTTATAAGGAATTACGGCCCAGAACCTGCGTTACCTTTTGCTTTTCCTCTTAAAAAGAAAGGTTATGATGCTTTAGCGGTACTAAATCACCATGTCACTGTTACTGGCTGAATAACTCTTCTCATATGTATTCATAACAGAAGGCTTATATTTTTAGCATGTTCTAACCAGTAATTGCAAGAACTAACAACTGATTTGTGACGTTGGCTGATGCATCTCTTTAAATAGGATGTTTTTCACTCGTTGGAGCCCACAAATCCCTACATCCCTGTGAACAGCCTGTGCTATACCCTGAATCAGAGCACAAAATCACAACTACCAAGCCAGTTAAATATTTCCAATTAAACTGAGAGAAGCCAACACGTCCACCCCGACACAGCGGCAGTTCTCATGCCGGAGGAACTGGAAGGGGAGAGGCAACCAGGCATGTCCTTCACCCCTCGGGCCGCACTGCATACCCCTCCCAGCACTGGGACACACAGCCCTCCCCTCTGCCAGGGTTTTTGGGTGCTGAACTGATGAATAACCTACCCAAAGACAATCAAACACGCAGAGCAGCTTCCTATTTCCTTAAAGCAAAGAGCCTTTCTCTGTAAAACACGACTACCTTGCAGCAGCCCCCTCCACGCCACGGCTGTGAGAGCATACCTCCAAAGCAGGGATTTTGGGAGAAGAAGTCCAACCAAGCAGTCAGGAGACAGAGGAGAGCCAGCAGAAGGACAGGTAAGCTGCAGGAAGCTGTTTACTAATTAAGGTGAGTAGCCCTAATTGCAGTAATTGGCGTTTATATGCCGGCGAATAATAGAGGTGAATGGAAAATTCCTGAATTGAGCAAACCAGCTGGCTTAGCAAAGCAAAATCCTGCTCATTCCCAAGATAAATTCGCTCTCACTCCACCCCCAGGAATGTCTTGCTGCTATCTGATGGGGATGGGATCTTCTGACAGACGGGGAAGGGAGGGATGTGCAGCTCCCTCCCTGCCACCAGCTCCAGCAGCACAAAGGCCCTTTCTGGGCTCTGCCTTTCATGTAGTAACGAATCCGGGAAGATCACAGCTGTCTTCAGACAAGGAAACATGAAACTCCTTTCAGAGCACTTGCAATGGCAGTTGGCAGCCTTCAAGGTAAGTTTACGGGTCCTTTTCCCCCAGTGGGAACGACTAATGGTAACATCAGCTCTTCCTGTAATTCCTGCAGTCCCCAATGAGCTGGCCGGACTCTTTCAGACACAAGCAGCAAGTGAGAGACACCAGGTTACAAGCTCTGTTCTCTCCTCACCCACCACCAGAGACGAGCACAAACTGTACCGGTTCCAGACATCAGAAGAAAAGGACCCCATAGCTCACAGGAGTGATGAGATGGGTTTATCAGCAGCGCTGTGCAGCAAGGGGGATACACCCTGAGCAAACGTGCTTTAAATGCTACAGGGTCATACATATTCAACAGGTGAGTTACACACACATCCATCCCAGTCCCTGCCTGGGGTCCTGTGTGGACGAGCACGATTTCAGCCCATTTCCAACATCCTGCTGGCAATCTGCGCTTTATGGGCGCAGATTCTTTGCTAATTGGTGTAATACAGAGTCAACCTCAAGCCCATTGTTCAGTCAGCTCCTTCTGTTCCTAACTCATAACCTTTAGAGATGTTCCTGAATTCCCCGAGACTGGAGCAGGAATGCCCTGCAAGGTTGCCAGCCTTCAGCTGATCACTGATTGCTTCCCCAAGATTTAGTTTTATTATTTAAAATGTCAAATCAGCATGGCCTGATTTTTTTTTCCCCTGAAGAAGTGGGTGTGTGCACCTGTGTTTCTCCTAAAATAACCCTCCAAATGTGTGGGAAAATCTGGGCTTGCTGTGCGTTAGTGTATGTACTTAGATGGGCAAGTCTGCTCTTCGTTTGAGGTTTTACATTAACTTGGAACTGCAGGGAAACAGGGCATGAAGCTGCCCCAAACAAACCTGCCCATTTTGATCACTAAAACCACACGAACCTGAACAAGATTAAAGAGCAGCATGGCTGGGATACCTCCCTCATTATTCGGCTCAGGCCATTCCATATTATTTTGAAGCCTTTTAAATGAACTTGTGAATCTCTTTCGATTTTTAAGGAATTAAATTCACAGTTTTACTTTGTACTTTGCTAACAAGTTAAAGGAATATTGAATCTTACTGTGAGATTGTGAAAATCCCAACCTTTGGCTGTTGAAAAACCAGATTTTACAGCACACTTGAGGCGTACATTTCATATGCCAAATATAACTGGTTAAGCTGAGCACATTTTCTACTTATTGTTTTGGCAAAATAGGTGATTTTTTTTCTTCCTGTTTGGAAAAGCAAGGGGTGGTAGCAGTGAGCTCCCCCAAAAGCACATCCCTCCAGCCTAATTTTCTCTGGTTTGGATCACAGAGAGCCTCACAGAAACCACGCAGAAGGAACAGGCAGAAATTCCTAATCTGCCTTAAAGCCTAATTTAATGAAAACCAGCAGGTTTCTCCCACCTGTCTCCTGTGTCACCCCTCCTCTTGGGGACCCCTTTTTTATCCCTTCCCAGTCCTGTGGCAGCAGACACCCATGAACAGCTCCAGAGCTGAGGGGTTTGGTGGCAGGTCCCCGAATCTGTGCCCTCTGAGCCAAATCTAACAGGTCCCTCTGGCTGCTAGAAAGACAAACATTAACAACCCAATTGAAACCGGAATTGTCTCTGATATACATTCCCTGGGGCCACTAATCCAACATCTGAAGCATGCATTTAGACCAGGCAAAACCCATTTAGGGCTAAGTTCCATAATCAGCACTACCTGGGAGATGTACATATTCAGATGTTGTATTTATCACTTCAATTGGTATTGAAAAGGAAAAAATGGGTCAATCATCTTATCCAAGAAAATTAGCGTAGCAGTTGTACAGGAATGCTGTGCACTTACAGGGATTTATAGGGATTTCTGGGCTGGTTTCGGTACTGAGGGATCTCACCCAAACACAGAAGATGATCAGCTAACAAAAGATCCACGTGAACATCAAGCAGCACGTTAAACAGTGACATCTGTCACACACCTTCCACAGGGACACCCTGACAGGAGCCCCGTGGAAAAGGTGTCAACAGCACTGTAGTAATGGCATATTCCCAAAACAAAAAATAAATCCACAGGATGATTGGGAGATAAAGGGTAATTAAGAATGAACTGATGTAGGTGAGCAGGAAGTGGCACACGGTGTCAGCCAGGCTGGGCTAAACCAGACAGAGCAGCCCCAGCACCTCCCCTGAGGTCTAGAGGTGGTGTGACTGTGAGACAGGCTAGACTGAGGCATGCCCAGCGCCTCTGAAATGAGATTATTTCATGCATTATACATTCAAAGTACAAACTACTGACACTTCCCACGAGAGCAGCGTGTCCCACAGCGCTGGAGTTCAAAATCAGTGTTAATTTGGAGATCCCAGGACTAAATGCAGCTAAAATTGCAAACCAGAAATGCTACTAGATGTGGACACCAAAAGTGATGGAGGTGTTTGACCTGAGAGCCACTTGCTGGAAGGACAGAAAGCAGCCAATGGACACTTTGCTCTGGAATTTGGACAGGTCAGCTCCAGAGGAGGAAAGCAGCTCAGGACAGATCAGCTGTATAAAACTACCAGCAGCATCCACTAATCCGAGCTCCAAGTAATCCTCTGCTGCTAAATCCCTATTCATCTGTCCCCATCCAGCACAGCGAAAGGGAAATTCTGTTCTCCAAAGATGATTTGGGAGACAAACGACTCCAGTGCTTAACTGTGCTGATCTGGTCTCACACCGGGAAAATCTGCATCTCCATTTAACGCTCCAATATACCACAACGAGAAAAGCCTCTGTATTTACATGTGATGTAAAGATCACCCTGTCTTCATTTGACTGTTAATAAGCTTATTTTAAGAGCTCAGATGCCTTGCATGGAGGGGCAGAGAAGGCAGGGGCTGCCACCACTTATCAAGGAGCTCTCTATGGGACAGTGAAGTATTTCTTCAGAGAGCAGAGACATTTCCATACACTCTTCCCTACCTTTTCCATTTGTCTTATTCCAAGCTTGTCTTTTATTTAAAATCCAGACTACCTGTCTTGTGTTATTACCACTATGATACCTATGCAAGTAAAAGAAATGAGACACTCCCTAAAAAAATGGCTGAAGAATAATATCAGGAGTTGGTCCAGCTTGGCACAGATGCCCTCAGGGCAAGGGAACATTTCTCCTGATACCCATGTGCTCAGGCTGAGGTCAGAGCAAGGGCTGAGCTCCTTGGGAGACAAACAACACCATCCATCAAACCTCCACTCCATGTTTACAGTTCAAATTCACAGGGGGGGAAATCAGCCTCTGCATTTTTTCACTCATTTGGAGACTGAAGGAGTAAGCTCTAAGTTCATTCTTTTGCCCACAACAACTAGTGAACTGCGCCACTTCATCTCGCTGTATAATTAAGATGCTGATCTGAAAATGAAGAAAATTAAACCAAAATTAAACCAATTCATGATAAAATAGTATCTAACATGAAAAAGAAAAGCTGTGTTACTGTCTGCATTGTCTGCAGGTACCTATGTGATGGTTTGAAAGGTCAGAGATGCATTTGTGACAAAAGAACTCAGTTTCCAATTACTCTTTTTAAAAAAATTTTCCATTAGGAATGTATGACCTGTGCTCTTCGGTCCCTAAATACCTGCATCTCCCCACAGGAAACATCTGTTGACTCGTCTTTGTAAATGTTCCCAGAACAACTTCTCAGGGCGATAAAAGTTATTCCTGAGCATTCCAGCCGGTTCCAAGTCTCCTGTGCTTTGTTCACAAAGAGGACACCTGAGCACCTACATTCCTGAGCTCCTGGGGAACAACAGCACCAAAACACACACCTGAGACAGCACAGCTTGGCCTGGGACATCTCAGCCATATTAAAAAACCACAAGGAGCTGCAGATTAGCCAAGGGTTTATAATCAGCACCTCCCTGGGTGGACACAAGAAGGGGACAAAAAGACCCAAAGTCCATTTTGAGAAAAATGCAGCACAAACGTGCCAAGCCTCTCTCACATATATGTATTTTAGTTTTTCAAATGGGTAATTGAATGTTTAAAATAAATAAGGGGAAGGTCAATGTGGACTTTAAACATCATCTTTCTCATCTCACTTTGATGTAAAAAGATTCCAGCTGGGCTTGGGCACAACCTGTTCTGCAGGACTGCATGTACCAAAGCAAGTGTTCTTCAGAGAGAGTCAGGGAATGGCTGGACCATCAAAGCAGAAACATGATTTTTTTAGCAAAAAGAATTCCACAATAAAATCTAACACAGGTAGACAGAGGCTGTCAGCCAGCGCAGCCAGGGCCCAAAAGGCAACAGCTGTGCCAGGAGTACAGTCTGGAGCTTTGGCTCAGCAGTGTTGGCTCTGCTCGGTGAAACAAACAGGAGAAAGGTACAAAAGGAAAAAGGGGACAAGTCAGTTTGCTACTTGTTTGTTCCAAATAAATCTCTACAAGATTCCCTTCTTGCTCAAGCTGCAGTGTTGTGCTGGAGTAAAGGTTCAAAGCACTGGGGGCTCCTGAGAGGCTCTGAGTTGTCTCTGGAGCCTTTCCTGAAGAGTGTGACAGTTCTTTCATCAAAGAAAGACAGACACGACAAACACAGCCAGGCTCTGCTACAGCACTCCCTGCTTGTGAGACGTGATTCACATCAGTGCTCTTGAATTTTTCCTTGTCCAGGCGGTTCTCTGGGTGACACAGGATGTGACAGCACAAGAACCACTTGCACCGTCCCTGGTTTTTGGAGCTCTGCTGTTCTCTATCCATGTGCAGCCACTACAGACACTGTGCAGGTTTATCCCTACCCCGAACACTCCCACACAACCTGCTCCTCCCGGGGATACAACTGCAGGCAAACCTGTGCCCTGGCCGGGATCCCAACCCCACCCCACAAAAATGCAGCTGGTCCTGCAGAACTGCCTCTGGAGCCCTGCTGGGCAGGGGAGGAGAACCAGCTCCTCACTCTCTGCAGATCTGGTTAGGCCACAAGAAGCCTGGAATGTTGACACGGCTGAAATTAAAGCCACCAGAAATAAAGTAAGCAGAAAAATGGCTTAAAGCCACCTTTGTTCCAACCCTTTTTCCTTCCATCACTGACTGCTGGGTGCAAACACCAGGTACAGCTGTGCCTTTAAATCATCCTTCCAGCACACTCCTGAGTGCCACTCCAACTCAACAAATATCTCAGCTGATGACCAGGAACACCTCCAGAAGCAGGGCAGAGGATGGTGCTGGATGGAGACAGGCAGCTCTGCAACCTGAGGCACCCTGCTGCAACCTGGAGACTTGGGGCTCTGCTTCCCTCGCACAAAAAAATCTGTTTAACTCTGTAAACAAGATGCATAAATAAGTCAATAAGTAAGACCAGGGTGGGCTGCAGCAAAGCAGGCAGGCCCTGGCCAGTTGGGTGTTTCAGAGGTCGCTTAGCAACAGGCCTGGCTGCTGCAGGGAAAGGAGCAGGAAATCAGCAGCTCTCCAGCAAAGGAGACTGAAGGGACATGTGGGGAGCTGGCCTCGGCCTGGCAGCAGGGAGGGAAGCAGGAATTGCTGAATCTGATCCTGTGGGCATCCTTTTGGAGCAGCTCCCGAGTGTGGGGACTGCTAATTAATTTGGTTACGGGGCTTTTGTCCCCCTCATGAACTGATACAATTCCAAGGCGTGCCTGGGAAACCGATAATTCAATTTTGATTAAAATTATGTCTGTTACGGTCACCTCATGGGTTAATTACTCATGAATGAGCTTAAACAGCTCAAACCCAGTCCTACCAGACTCCCCTGGCTGTGTTAGTGCCAGCTGACCATGGAGCACATTTTCAGTGGCAGCTGTCTCATAGATGTACTTCCCTACCACTGCAAGGTCCAGGTTATGTCTGTGCCATCTCTGCACTCACTAAAGGAATGTGGAGCATGTGAATATTTAAACAACTGAACCTCAGCAGCACAGATCCACTTGTTCTGGCCAGGTAATTCCTCTTACCCCTGGTGCTCCTCCAGCCTTCTGGAACAACCCCGTGTGGACATGAAGGATCACTACAAAGACAGCAGTTATTAGAGAGAACTGAGCTATGAGAGCAGATTTCATGGAGGACATAAATGGGAGTCCTGAAGGAAAAGATTCTTCTGGGTCACTTAATCTGGGGCTGGATTGGAGCAGTTAATTGTTTCCCACTGTGAAATGCAGCTGATGCCTGGCAGTAAAGCCCAGCCAGGGACCCGTGTGCCACATGATCCGTGGAAAGGTGGTGTGGCATGGTGGTTGGGGCAGCAGAGATGCTAAATGGCTTGTCCAGACATCCAGCTGGAGGAGGAAAGGGAAAACACGGTGTGCCTGTCCCCTGTTTCATACACAAACAGAGCAAGGGAAGAGCAAACAGCATCAGCAATGCTTAAAAGTCTGACAGGTGCACTCAAACACAGACCTATTGCTCTTAAAATGCCACTCTGTCAACTGCCCTGGTTCCCAGACTTTCAGAATTGAATTCCAGTGTCATTATGTCCTCCTGGGACAAGGGCACAAAAATAAAAGCTCCATCACAGCTGCTGTAGGTTCTTACACTCCTGGAGCAGCCAAGCTTCCCTTTCTCACGGCAACAAATCTGCCTTCAGAATAAAATGCCGGTTTAGGTCCATTAGTGCAGGGTAAGGCACATTAAAAAGCTAAGAGCCATCATTACTGAGCTTTCCCAGAAGATTCCCAGAGCACAGATGTCTTTATCTTCTTGCTAATCCTTACAAGTCACTTTGTATCATAAAAGCAACACAAAAAAAACCAATACAAAACCCAGACACATGAAACCTTACAAAAGGTGCTTGTTCTACTCAATCCCTGGTCAGTGAGTAAAACCATGTGAAATCTAAGTCAGGGACTGGAACATTTCTCAGTTTTGTCCACCTTTCCACCCGTTTTTCCCCAGATTCCTGTGGCAATATGTAACCTTGCATAACATTCCTGTGTGAGGGACCAAAGGTTCCAAATCCACAAGTCTTTTGGGTAAACAGTTCCCTTGTTTGAACAGGCAGCCTGTGAACACTGTGTGACAAAGTCCTTCTGCCAGACAGGATTGTCACAATAAGGAAAGGTGGAAGGAAGACAGAGGGACACAGCCTCTCCCAGGGGAGCCAGGGATCCCAACAAGGCCCTGTGTGAGCTCCCAGCCAGAGCTGGGGCTATAAATGTGCTCCTTTCCAGCAGAGCCTCACTCACTGCGGGATGGAGAGAGATGGACTCTGGCACAGCCCACACCCAGCTGTGCTGGGCCTCTGAGGAGCCCTTCTGCTTCAGGCTGGGAGTTCTTCTGCCTTTGGAGAGCAGGAGAGGGAGGTTTGGCAAGGTCATCAATTCCAGGCAGTGCCTCCTTCCCTTTCATACCCCCAGCCCTGGCTCTTCCACGTTCTGGGGCAGACCAAAAAACCCACACGGCTAAAACGGATCCTTCAGGGTTGGAGAGTCATTGCCTTTGCAGAACCCCTCGTCAAAATCCTGGGGAACAAAAGATGCTGCTCTCCTAACACTTGTCCTTCCTCCTCCCCAGGGAGCAGCCCCTGCTTCAAGCTGTGCTTAGGAAAGAGTAAAACAAAGCAAATTCTCTTGGAGAACATTCAATACAACACAAACCTACATTTCACTTGGTGTACAAGAAAAACTGCACAAGACAACATCACCCTTACTGTTCTCAGGACTATTTTAACATTTGAAAGTATTGCAGCGGTGACAAGGTGATGGGATTTATTTCCCCCCATTTCTGACAGGTCTGGTAGAGGGCAAAGTCATCGACAGGAGCCACCTGACAATAAATTTTTCTGTGTCACTGACAGTGGGGACAGAGCCCGAGGTGGGCAGTTTCCCAGACAGCAAAGGCGTTACTGAATCCAGCAGCTGCCAGGAGATGCCCTGGGGAGAGCCTGGCACCCTTGTCAGGCAGAGAGGAACCAAAGCCCTGATCCTTCTCCAGCTCTGTCCACTGCTCCCCACCAGCTGAAGTGGAATCAATGTTCCCTGCTGTGGAAAGAGGGCACAATCAGGTGGCACAATCAGACTGCCATGGAATTGTTCCTTGTGAGGAGGCACAATGAGGTCACTGATGTTGTGCTCTAAGCCACAGGTTCACCCAAAGATGGAAAAGGAGCTGTTCAGACAACCACTTGTCTCTCTGGAGAACTTCAGCTTTAGTTTAATTTCTTTTTTTCCCAGCTCCAAGTGTCTCCAGGCTCCAGCAGTCCCAGGAAGGTGTGACAGTGAAGGTGCACCTGCATTCCTGGCACAGGGGACCCTCCAGGCTGGTGCCATGTGGCTGGTGAAGACTTTGCAGCTCTGTTGTCACAGTAACTGAGTGACTCAACCTGGCCAGGGGCCATGTGTGCTCACTGAATTTGTACCTGTGCTTCCTGATTTAAGGGACTATTTATTATCACAGAATGGTTTGGGTTGGAAGGGACTTAAAAGCATCTCTTATTCCATGTCCCCTGCATGGGCAGGGACATCTTCCACTAGACCAGGCTGCCCCAGCCAACCTGGCCTCCATCACCCCCTGTCCTATCACTCCATGCCCTTGTAAACAGTCCCTCTCCAGATTTCTGCATCTACACTAATTATTATGCTGATTAATTACTTGCAAATGAGATATTCTGGGGTTTTTCCATGGCTTTTGAGTAACTTGCACAACCAAATTCTGGTTAAGAATTACTGTCCAGGAAATTTCACTAACTAAGGGAAGTTGAAGGAATAACAAACAGACAGGACAACAATGAGGATTCAACCTTCACGTGCTCTTTGAACACCGACTAAACAATGAGGTCCATGGCCAAGGCTCCACAGCACACAGACCCATTAATTATGCTTTTAACTGCTTCCTTGAGTTTTTGGTGGGGAGGTAAGGAAGGTGGGGAAGTGAGAGCAAAGAGAAGGAACCCTCATCATTTACAGAGGAACTCGTTTGGACTGAAGCAACATGAAACAGCCAAGCACCACAACATTATTTAGAGATCTGTGGAAGAATAAACTGGCACATTGTTGTTCTCAAACAGAATGAAGCATCTCAACAAACGGAGATAAAGAGACTGGGACGTTTCTATACTGTACTTTACCTCTGGCATACAGCTCATCACCTGCTTACCAATCTGTGTAATCTATTTATGCCCAAACACAACCAAACTGAACAACATGAACAATCTCTAACCTTATGTTTACTGTGGCACAGAGAAACAAAGCTATTATGTGGTAAAAATGTAAGCAATTAATGGCAGGAACCCAGAGAATCCAAAGTGATCAGGAGATCCTAAAGATGTGAATGTTGCCCTTCTGGAGCCCCCAGCTGCACTGCTGCTCCAGAGAGCAGCCAAGGAACTACTCCCCCAATTTAACTCCAAACAGAGCCAATAAAGGCAAAAACAATGCCCGGGGATTGTAGTGGGAAGTTATTAATAGGGCCTTCAGCTTTAAAAGCTGCTGTCCCTGTGGAGCTCTGTTTTTAGGAAATGCACACACCACCTTTCCATACTTAGTTTTGTTTGTTGCTCATTTTCAAAGTGGAGAAATCCAACTGCAGGTGCCCGAGAAATCAAACACCAGCAAAAATTCATGAAGACACTGTTCCCAGGGCTGCTGCTTTGTTTATTTGCAGAAGCCCTGGGGAGAAAAAAAGGGAACATTGTCAGGCTTTGCCTTTTCTTTTCCTTCTCCTCCCAATTATTTTTAAAAGTTTAGCTTCATGTCTCAGGATAGCACAAGTGCTTCAGAATTTGCCACCTCATTTAATTTGTCAAAAACCCCAATGAAATGAAACAAATGCCCCATCCCAACTGTTCTCTGTCATACACTGAGAGTAAATCACTGCTTTCCCCTCCAAGCCACTCCATGCATTAGCCATTAGCTCTGGATTATTGGAGATTTCTGGAAGACAGAATCATCGTAGAGAACCCCAGAATCATGGAATGGGTTGGGTTGGGAGGGACCTTAAAGATCCTCTTGTTTCAACCCCCTTCTACTATCCCAGGAGTCACACATACGGATGAGGAGAGGACGACAGATCAGGACAAGACCACAGAGATGGAGGATAAATAATAACAAATAAAAATAATGAATAAACTAAATAGACAGGATAATGCCATCTTTTGTTCTGGTACTTCAGCTGCCAAAGGATTTTGGGGAAAGGCAGCTGGAGACCAGCAGAGGAGATATTCCTGCAGAGAAGGAATCCCTACACCACAACCAGGGGATGCCCAACCAACACAAAGAAAGGAGCACGATGGAAAATGAAATCCCTTTCTAAGAGCTCAGGGGAGGAGCTGTTGCTTTTAAGGTGTCCCACTTGCCACAAGGCCATGGCCATCAGCCGTAACAGTAAAACTGGGGCAATTTCTGTCTCCACAAAACAAGCAAATGGTCCCAACCCAACAGGGAAGGAAAGGAGAGTGAATCCATGGGCTGGAACATGAGGAGAGGAGGAGAACTCAGGGAAAGCCAGGCTGCCCAGGGCTTGTCAAACAGCTACAGCTCCACTCAAAAGGATCCTTTGAATAAAACTATTATAAGTTTACATAAATAAGCATTTCCAGAATAAACTGCTGCTTTAAATAAAGATTAGCCCCTTGTATGCTGTTAACACTTATCACCAACATCCCAGGAATATTTAATGTCCAACTCCACCACAGGCACTTCAGTCTGATCATTGCACTGCCCCACAAAGCTGAGCAAAAATAAAGAGGCTGGAGCTGCAAACATAAAGGAATTAAAACACATGACCCTTCTCCCAAGGACAACTGGATCTGCACTTGGGAGATAACGATGCAGAAGTAACAAGGGGAATTGATCATTGGTTTTTAATAAGGAACCACATCCAGGTATGATCTAAACCCAATCCCTTTCAATTTGGGTTGGTCTTTTCTTGAGAAGCCAATTAATGAGCAATTTTCTCCCTGTGCTTTACACTGGAAGATTAATTAGATACTTCCCAGGTAGAACCAGAGGAACAAAAGACTTGTGCAGTTTCAGGGCCTTTCTGCAGTTACCTCCTTTGCTTTTCTGCTCATTTGTGTTTTCTTACCATGACAGCAAAACCCTCAAGTACCTGGATAACTACACATAAATACAGCTAAACACAGAGAGGGGGAATGCTCTAGAGAGAGGAGAGTGAGCAAGCCAGGTATTTTTACTCCTATCCACTGAAACTCACACAAATCAATACTATATAATTCCCTGCTAAACCATCCCTGCAAAAGAATCACTCCCAGATAAACCACTGTCAGATGTGTGAATAGAGCCAGTCACCCACATCAGTAAGTTGTGAGCTTCAAATTACCACTTTGAATTACAGACATTTAAACAGCAACATTATACAGTAAATCTGCTTTAAACTTCTCAAAGAACAAAGCTTAGCACAGCTCCTGCTGCCATAGCCAGCCCTTCCTGACTGCCATTCTCCGTGGTCCTGGTGCCAGCTCCAGCTGTGGCTGCTCCCAGGTGGCATCACCAGCCTTGTCAGTGCAGTGACAGGTGACAAAAAAGTGTGTTTGCTTTCCACTAGAACAGGCACCTGGTTTTTTCAGGCCCGTTTGCTCCTGTCCCTGAGGGTGCAGAGAGCAGTGACCCTGTAACTCTGTAACCCAATTTCCTCCTCAGAGGGGAAACTCACAGGGTTAGGGAGGAGGAACTTCAATATTCCTGGTTGGTGGTGAAAAATGAGACCAGGAGTCCCTGAGCCAGGTGAGGAAGGTGTTCCCATAACACAACAACATTCTCTGCAGGTTCCTGTCCTTGGTTCCATCCCATCCCATCTACCCATGAGGGGTGACGTCCCACACATGGAAACTGCATTTTGAAGATACAAAAGGCAACTGAGGCAGATTTTGGTGAGTGTGCAGAATCTGTCAGTGGTTTGCATAAAACAGCACCATTAGGATGAACCTTCACTAATCTAAAGTAGGATTGTTCCTCATCCATTCGTTTATGAAACTGGGACTCCAGACACACAGAAAAGCCTCTGAAATTCCCTGTAAGGACAGAAAAATTAAGAAAGGAAGAACATCCCCCTGCCAAAAGCACGGGTATAAAAAGCACTGGTGATCACTCTATGATTACAAATGCAAATTTCTTGGGCAAAATCACTTCATAGTCTGAATTAGTTCAAAACGCTCCTTAACAAGGGACTACTGCCCAACAAGCTCCTGCTGGAAAACACTGCTGTTCCCATTCCACTGACTTTTCCCCAGTGATTTCCTTGTAGATGATCAAAATTCAGACTTGGTGAGTAACTACCAAAGATGATCCTTAGCTGAGTAAGACATCCTCTAGCACATTCTATGCAGAAATTTCAGCTAACAGGAGGTTTTTTCTCTGTATTTACCAAGTTGTTCTTGAGGGAGAGATTGATGCTAATCCTTTGTGTTTAAAAAAAGGGGATAAAACTATTTACAGTGCAGCACCACCAAAATCCAAGGGTTACATCCTGAACTCAAGGAGGAAAAGCACCAAGGACGTAGCTTTAAATTTGCCTCCTCTAGAACTAGAACTTGCTCAGTTAGAGCTCAAGGGCGAAAAAAGCAAGGAGAGGTGGAAGCTTATTACCTGTGAAAACTCCTGTTTTGTTTTGCAGCCAAGTAGAAACATAAAAAAAAAAGAAAGACTGGAAAAGATACAGCAGGGCTATGAAACCTGCCCACACCACAGTTGTGTGTCCACGTTTTAATGCCTCTATAATTAGCCCAGAAAATCCCCCCTGGCACTTACTGTGTGATACTTGCCCTAAAAACATCTGGTGGTTACTCTGCAAACACCAGTACAGCCCAGCAGCAGTGGAAAGGCACATGGTGTCCTGTTCACGCAGCACAAAAAAGGGTGTTTAAGGATCTGGGTTTGGATATTTTGAAAAGAACAAGTTTTGCCAAATTCAGTGAGACAGAAAACTGCTCTTCATGCAGGCTCTGCCTTCTCTGGGACTCCTGTAGTGATGATGATCAAGATTGTGATTTCCTGTTTGAACATGTCAACCCTGCAGTTTTTAGTGCCTGTTGGTAAATAAACACCACGATTACAAGCCCTAGTTCTAGAACCACGGGCTGGGTGAGGTTGGAAGTGACCTCTGGAGAACATCTTGTCCAACCCATGCCCCTGAAGGAGGGCTGACCCACAGCAGGACAGAAAATGTGTCCAAAAGCCAGTTTAGTGCCATCAACTAGGAGGAACCTGAGACACAGTGAGAGCTCTGAGGCCACTGTCCCTCACCCTCATCCCACCCCAGTGACAGTGCCCCTGCTGGAGATGAGGACAGGAGGAGTGCAAGTGAGTGATGGATGGAGCGTGGTGCCCACGGCTCCAGGGTTGTGGGTTCCATCCCTGGGTGGATTGGATGATCCTTGTGGGTCCCTTCCAACTCAGAATATCCCGTGAACATTGGATCAATTAGAATAAACACCACCCTCCCTCCAACAGGGTCTTGCACTGAATTTCTTCACATTAAGTTCCTGGAGCTTTTCACATTTTCTTTTCAATGCATCACCCATGTTCAGAGTCTTCAGAGCACAACCTGAGCCTCAGCACACCCCCCTTCATGAGCTCAGTTGTTCTGAGGTATCACCAGGTGCTGAGGACACAGCTCAGGTGCCCTCCCAAGTCCCACAGTGAGTGAGGGATGAGTTGTGTGCTCAGGGGGTGAGCACAGCCCAACTCCCCAGTCACACAAGGGCACTGTACCTAACACAGCAGGAGGAGACTTCAGCTTCTTCCTCTCCCCGAGAACCCCAGGTCTTAGCTCTGAGTTCTCCCTGCTTTTCTATAATCCCTACTAATCCTCCTGTACTTCTCTGACTCCACATCTGCTGCGCTCACCTGAGCTCCTCTATTACACACTGGAATCCCAAATGTGTGAAATCCTGTGTATGCAGTGGATTCACTGTCAACCCCTCCAGCTGCATCCCAATCATGTCCAACAGTTCAGAATGTTATCCTCTGGTTTTAACAGGCCCCACACGAGGCCTTGCACTCTGAGCATCTGCCTCAGGGGCACCTCAAAACACCTTCCCAGCAAAGCACAGCACAAACACTGTGTGCATCCCCAGGACTGACTGGAGAATTAATGACAAATAACGTTCCACAAAATACACTGCAAGAGAAAAGCAGGCATGAGAAAATCAACAAATACCTCTTCTATTTTAACCTGCCATCAGAAAAATACACACAGAGTCAACTGTGTAAAGATAATTCTCCTGTACTGGGTAAGTCCTTAAATTACTCATTTTCAACAACCAAGCAGAGGACTAAATACTAAGGATCACTTTCAGCAGCAGAGTTGGAATCCAAGTTCAATTTTAATAAAACCTTTGTAGGGATCTTCATTTTCCTGGCTGGAATCAAGACCCATTGATCAGTGTTTTAAGCAAAAGGGAATAAGCCCTTGATTAATAAATGATGAAATTAAGCAGGACAAAGGAAATGAACAAACACATTGAGAGATAAAAAGAGGCAGAGAACACTCTTCCTGGTGGGATGTTCTCAGTGCATTACTGCATTACTGGGCCAGTTCTCATTAATCAAGAAATCACAAAGCCCATTCACAGCTGGATGTGGTATTTGTTATTCCAACCACAAATAATCCCAGACCTCTCAAATGATGCCTTCATGATCCTCTACAGCCACTGCAAACACATTTCCCTACTCAAAACTTAGAGCTCCTCTAATTTGGTTCACAGCAAGTCCAACACTTGTGGTGCACATGTTCAGAGCAGTCTGACTTTTGACAGTCAGTCTGGGGTGAAGTAGAACAGAAAAACATCATCTGTCCTGGGAAGTTTGATATGCAAACCCCAAGTCAACAGCAGCACTCAGCAAATAAAGAGCCTCTGAGCAAAACAAGTAATACCTGGGCTTTGGTTGTGTGATTATCATGCAGTGATAAACTGATCTAATGCAATCACTATTTATAAATCAATTACTGAATTAGTGAATCCTGATAATTGTTTGCTAATAACACATCATTTTTCTAGTTTAATTATCACCATATACCCAAGCAGACAGAGAGAGGGGAGAGGTAAGAGATGCACACAGGTGTGCACACGAACATGCACAAAAAGTAATGAACTAATGATTTAATCTCTTGACTTTGCACACTTTGAGGAGCAGTGAAGCCCATCCTTACCTTGATGTTGCAGGCCTGTTCCATGAGCCTCCGGGCGTTCTCCTCAGCTCGGTACCTCTTGGGCAGCTGAACCCTGAAGAACTTTAAAGCTCCTTCAAAATCAGCTTGTAGAAGGTCCTCTTTGGAGGTCTGCAATCAAGCACAGAACCACACTGAACCCCAGGAACACAGAGTCTCAGTATTTTACTGCATTGGTCATTCACTGGGTGCATTCCAAACCAATTTCCACATTAGCCCAAAGCCATCCTCCTTGAATCAAACAAAACAAATAAAACAAACAGAGGCTAAAGCCCATCCAAGGAATCCCAGGCAGGGCAGCACAGAGGAATGGATTTGATCCTTCTGGACCTGCCAGGTGAGAATAGGATTCAGGCTCAGCCTGTCAAGAGCGAGGAAAAAACCAAAACCCAAGAAACAACCTCGAAGAAATGATAATATTTCATGGAAAGCTTGTGCATTAGAGCATTGCTGATTCTCACAGTGCTGCCTTAGAAAGACAGTGAGTATATATATATATTTAATACATATACAGTCACAGCCATGGAGCACAGAACATATGATTCATATGAGGCATCAGCAAGTCAATGTGCCGGAGCCTGTGACACAATTCCTGCCAAAAAATGTTTTACATGCCTGTTCCATAACCCTGCACCTCTCAGTGTGGCATCAAGCCCAACAGGTCAAGGAATGTTACACATTCAGCATTAATCCTGCTCTGCTGCTGCTGCAGGGATTCACAGGGACAAATGTATTCACCCTGCGGCTGCTCACACTTGCACCAGGAGATCCAGCAGGTACGAAATCCTTGAAAGGGTTCTCAGACAAGTTATGGTATTGTCTCAAAAAATGTGGATCTCAAGGGTTTTAACCCAGACAAAGTAACCAAACCTGTGTCAGCACAAGGTGGACCAACACTGGAACACTCCTGCTGAAAGTCCCTCGGGAGCAGCACAGGCACCTGTGGCTAAGGCTGGTTCCTGAATTCACTGCTCCACAACGTCCATGTGGGCATCCTCCACTTCCTCAGGAGCAACACCCTGGGTCATTTTTTGCCTCATCACAGGCAGCAGATACATTACATACACAGTTTCATTTGTACCTATGTTGTTATCAACTCAAAATAGTAACAGATTCACAGAATGGTTTGGGTTGGAAGGGACTTTAAAGCCCATCTCATTCCACCCCCTGCCATGGGCAGGGACACCTTCCACTGTCCCATGGTGCTCCAACCTGGCCTTGAACACTGCCAGGGATGGGGCAGCCACAGCTTCTCTGGGCACCCTGTGCCAGGGCCTCCCCACCCTCACAGAGAAGGATTCCTTCCCAATCTCCCACCTAACCCTGCCCTCTGGCAGCCTGAAGCCATTCCCCCATACCCTGCCGCTCCAGGCCTTGGTTCAAAGTCTCTCTCCAGCTCTGCCACTCTCCTTCCTCAGAGTTCACCCAAGACCCGTTTGATCCTCCCTTCATCTACTGCCAGGGAAGCTGCTGGCTCATCCCTGCAGGGGCACAGGAACAGCTGCGGATCTTTTCATTTATTTAAAAGAATGTGGTGATAAAAAAAAAAATCATTTTCATTATTAAAATCACCAGGAAAAAACAAATTGAGTTTTTGGCATGCCAAGATTCCCATTCCTTGACATTTTGCGACTTCAATCAATAATCATAAAGACATCCACGGAACCTTTTGGCAGCTCTTTGAGAGGAAAAATTTGTAAATCCCTTGGTTCCATCACTCAGCTCCTGGAGCTCATGAACAACTGATTCCACTAAGCCATCTCTAAGTTTAATGAGCCCATAATTAAACTCTGGCAGGTCCATTTCAGTTCTGTGCACTTGGTGATTCCAGGACAGTTTTTATTATTTCAGGTAAAAATTTTTAATGAATATATTTTCGGTTAAAATCTACTTTTAACCCCAAGGAAACTCGGTGAGAACTATGATCAAAGGGCTGGGTTTGACTAAATACATCCAATGTCCTTCCCACATCACTTTTGTTTTGTCAGTATTTTGAAATATTTCTCCTATACAGATGAGTTGAAATTAAGGGAAAGCCCTTTCCCAAAAGTCACAGCAAAGCTTTGAAATCCAAAGGTAACGCTAGGAAAACCCCCAAATGTTCAAGAAATAATAATTTGAGAGACTTAGATTGTGTTAGTTTTTATTTTACGAAGTATTAATAAATAATGTTACTACTACCTTACCCAAAATATTTAGGAAACTGTGACTAAGCCTTGGCGTTTTTCTTTAATTTAATTTCTCTGTCTTCAATTATTAATTCTGGAGCCTCATTTATTCCTGACTGTACCAACTAAAACTCCTGTTCCCACCTGGGAACTGGCACAGCACAAGAAATTTGGCATCAACACAACCTTAATATAACACATATTTCCTCCTTCACAGAGATCAAAATCACTAAATTTCCATAGAATTTGACATACATATATTTAGATTTCCTGTCGAATGTCTGTGAGCAGGAACTGCCAGTTTTACACTTTAGTGAACATTATCCAAGACATTTTTTTCCTAAATAAAATCCACGCTCTGTAACAGACTGTTACAAAAATGTGCTGGAAACCCCTCAGCTCTGAGGCATAAAGACTGGCAGAAATCATATTTCTGACCCAACACTGCAATGGCACATCCTCTGCCCATCCCAAGCATGTACCAGAGAGAAGCTCAGGCACATTAATGAGGCCCCCAAAATCTTGTGTTTAATTTTATGAAGCACTGAGGTTTTGAATGGTTTTCAGTTCTAATTCAAGAACAAATTCTTGGTTCTCAGAGATTTCTAGTTTTTAAAATATGAGAAACACTCTGTGAAATGATGACTTATGAGACTCTCCTCCCTGCAAAGGGTGTGTGTCAAGAGGGATGTATGTCAGGAGAGGGATATTTAGCTAATAAAACCTGACAGGGAATGACACTGACTCCACAAGTCACGTCTCTGCAACAACACAACGACTATCAGTATTATTTTTATTCTCTTCTTTAATAAAAAATATTATGCCTCTCAGCAAAGCCAGGCTGCCTGGGAGATGAGGGATGCGAAATCTCCTGGTGTTCTCCATCTGGAGGGCAAGATACAAAGGCTGATTAAGTCAAGTGAAAAAGAGCTGAGTGGTTTTGTCTCTGCTTTCCTCGGAGCTCGTCACAGCACAATCCGGAGTGATTTGGCAGCCCAGCAGCAGGATGGGAGATAACTGGGGTGATGACAACACACCCAGCAGCTCAAACCACACGGTACCAGCCCCTGGGCTCAACTCCACGAGAGACCGGAGACCCCAAATCCAGTGATCCAAAGAGTCTGTGGATTTGGGGGTTTTATGTGCCAGCTCCCGGTGCAGGGACATGTCCAACCACCCAACACGTGCATCCCCGGGAGCACTGCAGAGCCCAGGCATGGGGCTGGGAATGCAGCGAAAATGCTGGACAGAGCCCTGGGTACAGCCACAACATGGAATGGGAATAAAGGCAGGGCACCAGGGCGAGTGGGAGAATCAGGAAAGCTTTGCCTTCCCACCGACCACACCGACATGCCATCCTGGTGTGCCAGGCCGTGATCCACGCGTGGTTACAACACCCCACACCCAGCCTGGGCCAGCTGCTGACTCCTGGATTTGCCACAATCCCGTGGTTCTGAGGCCGCTTTGCAGAGCAGGAGGAATGATAAAAGCGTGTTCCCTGTGCCACACCGACTGCAGGCCACTCCACACTGCGAGGAACGCAAACGCCCTCAACAATTTATTTCACACGTCATTCCACACACCGATTTTCAACTTCTTTACACTGTCAACTGCCTTTTCAAAATGAAACACAGAAACGGCCAAAAGCCTAAAGACATCACCACAGCTTGGTTTCTGGTGGATGTTTAAAGTTACCGTTTGAGTATAAAACCTGAAATGCTGAGCACTAACACATTTTGCACCAACACCTGAATCTGAGCGGGCACGCTGCTGATTTGAGGATATACGTGTATGATTACAGGACTGAGAATAAAAGCGTTCATGGCTTTGAGAAAGATGTTCTTTTATAAGGCAGCCCTGGATTCTCCAAGCTGTTAAGGAGTGGCACCGGCCACTGTCCAGCCCTGCCGAGCTAACACCCAACAGCACTCGGTGCTTAGGGGATGGATGATGAGAAGCCAAGAGGAAAAGAGAAGCTCAGAGCGGCCGAGGCAGGGGAGGGAGGGAGGGAGGGAAGGAGGGTGGCGAATTCTCAGTGAATTAATTTCACGAAAAAGGTGATCTCACCGCAAGCAGCCGAGGCACAAAGAGGCGATGCCCCATGCCCAGAAGTTCCAGCACCCGACACGCATATTCGTTCACCAGCTTGCTCCTCTCGTCGTGCAGGTCCTGGGACTTCTTGGCAGGAGGGGTGAGCTTGGCAGCCGGGGTTTTGCAAGGCACCCCTTCTTCCATCAGCAGGAAGTAGTAAGGATCCAGAGTGAGGAGAACAGGCTTCGGGAACGGCAATTTCCGAAAGTGCAAGATGAGGAGAGCCAGCCTCCGATCCCCGGAATGGGATCCAGAAACGCCCCTCGGTCTCTCAGGAAGATGAGAAAAGCATCTTTGCTAAGAATCGAGGAAAAATATGATCCACCGCGTTGGCTCGGTCAGAGTCCGAAGGGGATTGGAAAAACAAACCAGAGAAAACATGGATCTAAAAATGCACCTAAAAAGCAGGAAAATGGCAGAGAATAAGCGCAGGGAAGGAGGGCTCAGTGTGAGAGGGAGCCGGGAAGGGCAGCAGAGCCCGGGCACAGAGAAAGGGATGAGCTCATTGCAATCCCGGCGCCGTGACCGGGCTGGCTGAGCATCAGCGAGGAAGGGCTGGGAGGAGGGGGCTGGGAGCAGCAGCAGGAGGAGGAGGAGGAGGAGGAGGGGGTGCCTGGGCACCGGGAGCCTCTCGGGGGAAAATGCCGTAATAAGAAGCCAATGGCGAG
The DNA here is from genome assembly GCA_013390025.1 of Pitta sordida. Taxonomy (NCBI): domain Eukaryota; kingdom Metazoa; phylum Chordata; class Aves; order Passeriformes; family Pittidae; genus Pitta; species Pitta sordida. Next base: position 734,088 of record WEKX01007076.1, read on the forward strand.
CGGGGCCAGCCGGGCTCCCCCGCCCCAGCCCCCTCCATCCGCTCCCCGCCGGGGGCTCGGCTGCTCAGTCCCGCTCTGCAGCACATCCACCGCATCCTCCCCGCCATGGAACCACGGCCACATCCCAGCAGTGATGTGGGACACACTCGGGGCAGGTGGGGCAGGACACCCTCACCCTGCCAGCGGCAAAGCCATGGCGATGGAGAGAGCCTCGTCCCCGCACGGTTTGTGCAGGANGGGCAAAGCCATGGCGATGGAGAGAGCCAGGGAAGCCACGGCCTCGTCCCCGCACGGTTTGTGCAGGAGGGAATAAATAATTGAAGGAAGGATCATTTCCAGCGCTGTGCTGCCGATGGGCAGAGAGGGAATGATGGCAGCACATGCATTTGAGTGGATTCTAGAAACCATGAGAACCAGGAAAATGCAGTGATGTCACAGCTGGACTCACTCCTGTGCAGGGAACAGCCTCTGCCATCTGCTCCTGCTGCATGTCACAGGTCTGGATCTGAGGAGGCACCTCTTGATACTCCTTCATTTCAGAACTGCCTCATCATAAAGGGGGATGTGTAACACAGCAACACCCATTTCCCACTGGAGCTGACAGCAACATTCCATGCATTTCTAACAAACAGAAAGGTGCTCACATATAACACTGGGAGGAGCTCTACAGAGCCCAGATACATTAATGACAGACAAATGTGTCTTTGGCTCTAAAAATAATCTAGCATATCAAGAAAAAAAATCCATTTACATGAAAAATCATCCAAAGTAAAAATCTGTAGCATCATATCACTCAATTGAAGTAATAAACATATTCCTAAGTGGTTAAAATACGAAAATAATTTAAAGTTACAACAAGCCTAGGTAAGCACTGCAAAAAGCAGAAAAAATAGAAAAATAAATTAATTACATTTAGTCTGATAAATCACCAGTAGTGGTCTCCTTTCAAATAGGGTACAGTGTAGTCCCCCTGTTATTCAGGAGGAAGTAGTTAGAGACCTGCTGATCCATTTGGATCCCCACAGATCCATGGGTCCAGATGGGAGTCATCCCAGAGTGATGAGAGAGCTGGCAGATGAGCTTGCTATACCGCTTTCCATCATTTATCAGAAGTCTTGGAGCACACGTGATATCCCGAATGATTGGAAGTTGGCGAATGTGACCCCCATACACAAAAAGGGTCGGAAGGATGATCCAGGAAACTACAGACCTGTGAGCCTCACCTCAGTCCCAGGCAAAGTTACGGAACAGACAGTGCTGAGCGCTATCCTGCAACACCTGCAGGATGGACAAGAGATCAGGCCCACCCAACATGGGTTTAGAAGGGGTAGGTCTTGCTTGACCAACATGATCTCTTTTTATGATGAAGTAACTCGCCTGGTGGATGAGAGGAAGGCTGTGGATGTGGTGTATCTGGA
>WEKX01007076.1:735879-803010 GCA_013390025.1 Pitta sordida
GTTGCCCACAGAGGTGGTTGAGTCGCCAACCCTGGAGGTGTTTAAGGGAAGGCTGGATGAGGTGCTGAGTGATATGATCTAGATGTAGATGTTGGGTTAGTTGGGCTATGGGTTGGACTAGATGATCTTCAAGGTCCTTTCCAGCCTTATCTATACTGTGATACCAGTAAATTTTCTTGCATTAGATTTGTTTGTTTTAAACAGGGCATTCTCACCAAAGTAGCTCCATCCCTGCAGGTCACCTTGGCCCATGGTGACACAGTGGGAAATGGTTAAAGTAGAAGTCACAGGTCACAGACACAGATGAGGCCAATGAGGAGGATGAATTGGGATTGAAGTCACTAAGGCAGCTGCAAATGTGCAGCAGTACAAAGGCTGTTTAATACAGGTGCTGCGCTGAAAGCTGAGTTAAATCTCTCAGGCTGCAACACACTCTTGCAGATGAATTTGTGCAAATTTACTGCAATTTACTGGTGTCCTTTTCCAGAGAAGCCTCAACCAACACGTTTCATTCCAGCTTCAGACTGTGGTGAAGATTGTGATGGAAACCCTCCCAATTCTTTCCAAACTCCCTCCACACACAGTTTCAGGGATTGTGTTGTATTATCCAGCCTGTTTCTACAGGTAACACCACGATGCCCATCGTTAACCCACCCCAGGTTAAATCACCAGAGGGAGTTGGGAAACAAGTTACAGAACTGACCAGGAGCAGAGTCCACAGCGACCTGGGGGGAAAACAGGCAAGAGGATGGATAATTCCGAGCCCTATCCATGTAAAAAGCCTTGAATTCTTTATTGCATAAATCAGACTTTAATCAGCTAATAGCTCTGATCCTTACAGAAATTCAGGTTTGGTTCATTTTCAGGAAGGTCTGGGCTTAGAAAAAATGGAATTAACTGATTATTAAATAAAATCCTTAATTCTAGAATGTTATAATAGGATCCACTTGTTAGAGGGTAAAACCAGATAAATTCAGGTTATAAATAAGGCACTAATTTTTAGGAATGAGGAAAATTAACTACAGGATTAGCTTCCCAAGAGATGGAGTCTACTACCATCGTTGTAATTTTTACATCAGGCCTGTATTTCTGTTTAAAAAAGAGGTCTCCAAAATCCCAGAACTTCCAAGGCTTGACCAAAAGCCTTAATTATCAGCTGAAATGCACTGCTCTGTGCTTTTCTTTCACACAGTGTAACAGTGAACCCTCATTCACATTTTTACACTCCCCACACCATTGTCACTTCCACATTCTCAATGAGCACTGCATCTTATTTTTGTCCAGACAGAAACTGGTTTTTTCCTCACGTAAACTTCACAAGTGCCATGGGGTTGCTGTCCCACATCCCTCAGAAGGGCCTGAATGAACTTAAAAACTAAAACTGGCCCCAAAGGCAGTGCCTGAGTAGGACGTGTGAGGACAAACATGCTCTGAGTTCCCTGCCCACAAAAAGAACTTCACCTCTTACCTCATCAGAAATTCCTTTGTCCTTTCTGCTCTCAGGGTAATCACAACTGTGTCACCTGGACTGAGCCAAGTTTACACCTTCGTTATTATAAAGAGAGCAAAAGCTAAACCGACTGATTTCCACAGCAGGTTCTGATCCCTGCTCGGGTGTGTGAGAGGGTGGAGGATGAGGTGACAGTGTCTGCAAATGCTCCTAAATTATTCAGGGCTTTAAAGACGGGTTACAGTAAAGAGGGACCGGGCCACAGAAAGTCGATGTGGATAAATGTAAATTGATGCCTATGGAGAACAGCATCAATTTTCCATAGAAATGACAGACTGGGAGATGACAATTGCTACTCAGGAGTGAATCCTACAACTCTCGGCTCAGTGCACAGCAGAGGTGAACAAAATGCAGCAAATGGTAGGAATTAACAGAGCTTTAAAAGGAGAGAGCCATTATTGTGCAGTGTAACTCCGTGGTGTGTTGTCAGCTCTGATATTATGCATGGCTCTGGTTCTCTGGAACAGAGACAGAAAAGTATTTTGAGAGGGAATAAGGCTCATTAGAGGAAACAAAAACAGACTATGATTATTAAGCCTGTGAAATAGAAGCTGCTGATGGAGATGTTGCCTTCTAAAACCCTGAGGGGTGTGGAGAAAATGAAGGGATCCCAACTGCCTCCTGACACAGGAGCCTCACAGCTGAGAGCTCAAAGCTCAAATACATCTCTGGGGCTGCTCATTTTACCCAAAAAGCCAGTGGACATTCCCTAGAATAACAGCCCATGCAGAGTTATTAAACACAGAACACCCTTCTCAGAGAGTCTTCAAGACACAAATTCCTTTGTTTTATTGCTCTGCTCTTACAAGTGTTTCCCATGAATCCACTCTTGGCCATGAGACACTGGGGTAGATGAGCTACAAGTCTGGCCTGGAATGACTATTTCTAGGTTTTTATTGACTTCAGTCACATACTTTAAAATACGTATTTTCTCACAAGATTTGCTTGTTACATGAGACGTACACAAAATATTAAAATAATGTTTAAATAATCATTAAAAATAAAAGTTATGGTATCAGTCAGAACTGTGTGTTACCCTGAAAAAAACAACTTCACTTTCCAACATGCAGGAATTACCAGCAGACAATATAACAGGAGTCATCAATGCCTAGATCAGTGTTCAGTGCTGCTGAGGGAATGCAGCCCATCAAATTTCACATGATTGTCTCTGCTCTCAGGCCACTCTTCCTTTAAAGAGAACACACTTCTCTATCAAGGTAAATTACAGAGCAATTGAACTGATTTTAGGAGATCAAATGGACTAAGGAAGGAGCTGGTCAGGACAGGATGGATTTGCAGCATGCAGAGGAAGGTGGACTTTTAGAAATAGAAAATAGGTTATATTAAGGTTGGAGAAGCAGCAGTAGTGTGGGAGTTGAACAGTTCTGGACATTTTCAGGCACAGTTTTCTCTTTCTAAAGAGATCATCTCCAGTGAGTCACCCAGTGCTGGTTTGTGGGGCAGGGGAGGAACTCCTCAGCCCAGCAAAACCCACAGCTTAAGGACATCTTCAGCTTAGAAACTGGAAATGCAAAAACAGTGACCTGAGAGACTCTGAAAAACTGAATTTCTTGTCCACTGCCTAATGCTGAAAGCCCTGAAAAGAGAACAGCTGGTTCTGATTCTCAGCACCAAAGTCAGGATCCTCCTCTCACCTCTTACCCTGGGATCAGCCACACAGAGAAGTTACAAAAAAGGGGTATAAATATAAGGAACACCTATTTTGCCTCTCATGTGGATTTCTGGCTGATCATGAAAAGAGCCTTTTGAAGATGAAATGCACTCACAGAGTGACCTGAACCAGCTCACCTGAAACCCAGGTCAGCACTGACAATATGCAAGTTTTACTGAGGGGCAAAATCTGAGGGGGGTTAGGTCAGATGTCTGTCCTAAGAAGGTAATTAAAGTGCAAAAGGAAAACCTATAGTAATTCATTATATGTTCCTTAAGAATTGAAAAGGAAATGTATACAGAAGTACAGCATGATTTTATTCAAAATCTGTGCTTTTACACAAATCCCCATTTGAAGGAGGGAAAGAGCATTTGTGGAACCCTCAGGTTAGTCAGGAGTAATATTCCATACAAATATAAGAGAATGTAAGAGATAACTCCTCAGAGTTATCAGGTCAAGCAGACCTTTTAGGAATCAGGAAATACAACATGAATCCAGAACAGAGTGTGACCTCTCAGAGTTCCTGTTACCTCTGAAAAGGTTACTACAGAGCTGAGCTGATGCAGAAGGGAATGACAAAGATGTTGCGGAGTTCAAGAACAGGGAGAATATTGGTTTATTTAATAAACACTGTGAATGGTGTCTACAAACCCTTCAAGGTGACAAACACCAGTGGGAGGTGCTGGAAGGGGACTGCTGAGGTTGAAGGACAATGCTGATGTAAGAGTAGCTGAGGGTGAAATGCTCAGTAATAAATTCAAACAGGATGAAGGAAATGGCCTTCCACCAGCAGCACTGCTGCTGTTCCTGGCTCAGAACTGGGGATCAGGTCACAGAATGCAGCAGAGAAGCAGTTCTTGGGCCCAGGAGGTTCTTCTCAGTACAGAGATTACCTTATCTCCAAGGTAATTTTGACTCTTCTAAATTGCCACTGTAATTGGGATGCTGCTCCCAATCTCTGGGCACAGACTGACACCAACAGCTTTGGGACTGAAAGGTGCCAACAGCAACAGCCTGTTTGTGCAATACACTCCTGGTGATGTCAGAACTCATAAACCCCAGCAGAAATGCTGCTCACATCCACCTGAGTTCAAGGAGTCCTGTATCAAGGTACTGGGTTCAAGGTATTGGATGTCCTGAGGTGAATCTCCGTGAGAGTGATCGCTCATTGGAATGGGCTGCCCAGGGAGGTGGTGGAGTCGCCATCCCTGGAGGTGTTTAAGAGAAGACTGGATGAGGAGCTCAGTGACATGGTCTAGCTGGGGGGTGTAGGGCTAGATGCTCCTGTGGGTCCCTGCTGGCTCAGAGTGGCCTGGTAGCCTGTGAGGAAACTAGGTTTATGTTCACCACTCTGGGGTGTGCGTTCGGTCTCTGCACGGGTGTTAGATGGTGAGTTGGACTAGATGATCCTTGTGGGTCCCTTCCAACTCATAGTATTCTGTGATTCTGTGAAATAATGAAGCATGGTCCGGGAAACACAAGCTGCAATAAACACAGCAGTGCCTCTCCTTATTTTCTACCCATTTTCATTGGAATATTCTGCACTTTCCTCATCAAAACCATGCCTTTCCTCTGGCATAAGCAACGTTTTTAACAGTCAAACAGATCAAACCTCCACAAGCCAAGTACTGAGTTTAAATTTTATGAATTACACACTCCCTGAGTAGATGAACCCTCCAAAAGGAAGGTTTGGATAAACATACCCACTTGAAAAGCCTCTGGTTCACTCTTGCATTCCCAATACCTTCCCTGGCTTTTCAGGGGTTCCCAGCCACAACAGCAGTTAATATAGAGCCTGAACTCTCCCCAGTCACACATTTTAATACTTGCCTCAGTTTGATAATCCCCAAATAAAGTGTGCCTTTAGCTGGTTTTACTGAGTTCCAAGATGAGAAACAAAAGGTTTAAGAATTAATCAGTGAAATCTCTCTGTGACCAGTGTCAAGACCCAAAGGAACGGCTGGAGCTGTGCCAGGGCAGGGTCAGGTTGGATCTCAGGAGAAGGTTCTTCCCCCAGAGGGTGGTTGGGCACTGCCCAGGCTCCCCAGGGTTTGTTCACGGCCCCGAGGCTGCCAGAGCTCCAGGAGGGTTTGGACAACAGCGGTTCCATTCCCACCAGGGAGGCAGTGGCGCCCTTTGGGAGTTGGACTCGATGATCCCTGTGGGTCCCTTCCAACTCAGAATATTCTGTGACTCTGTGACAACAGGGACAGGGTGGGATTGCTGGGGTGGCCTGCATTTGATGATCCTTGTGGATCCCTTTCAGCTCAGAATATTCTATGAAATATTAAAACATGGAAGAAAGCTTAGAATTGATTTTGTGCAGATTTTAATATTTCTAATTCAAATTAGTTGATGACAGAAGGGCTTGGGAATTATGCTGGTACCGGAATGGTACATTTTCCTCTGTCAATCTCAATTAATGGTCTTAAGTGTGATTTTTAAAATGAAAATACCAACGGTGTTTGCTGAGCTGTTCTAAATCACTGCCCTTTTCCCAACTAGGGTTCTTTTCACATCCCGCGTTTCACTGCTCAGAAAGTGAGAGGTGAGGGATTGGATTTTCTCCTGAACAGGAATTAATGTCACACTGGAAACCAGTGCCACCAGCTGGGGAGAGCGGACAAGCACAACACTCGGGCGCTACAGGAAATGAAAGCTTTTCCTCCGTTGCTATTTAATGAGGGATTTGGATGCACACGCTCCGAGGGGTGAGGAAAATGGCATTTACACAATAAAGACTCCAATATTCTGCTGAGGAAAGATTCCCTCAGCCCAATTTCAAATAATCCAAGGGGTCGTGGATGGGAGAAGTTGTGTTCATTTGCTTCAGACTCAGAAAGAAACAAGAGTTTTGAAACACAGTTTTCAAGGTGGTTTTCCTGCAGCACATTCAGGTTCTGTAACTCAGAAAGAGCAGGACACTGGATCACTTTGTTCCTAACCATAAACACGTTTGAAGAGGAGAAAAAAACCCTCCAGGTCTCACAGCACAAAACTATTTCCTTCCCTAAGAATTGCTGCTGAAAGCAAATCTTGATGCTAATTCAGCTGTACTTAAGCACCAGCTCCATATCTGTGCCACGACGGAACCGTGTCCTTAGGGGAGTGTTTCTGACTTCCAATCTCGTTTTTCTTACCAGGATTTTCTTCGTACACTACAGAAATGATTTCTCAGGATAACTGCTCCCTTACCACTCATTTGGAGCCTGTTACTGCTAAAACAGGCACACACAGCATATATTATATATGGCCTGCTATAAGCAAAATTAAACCCAACTCTTAAAACTCTTAGATGTGATGAAATAATTTACTGAATTTCCTTCCTCGAGAGCAGCCAAGGAGAAATGTCCACATGAGCTGAGTGAGTGTAAAACACCAGTTATTTTGGACATTTCTTCACCTTAATGATATATATATTTATGATATATGATTTTTTGTCATGTCAAGAGAAAAATGAAGTCTTTGGCCTGGACAGAGAATTCACCTGAAGGAGTAAAGGCTGTAGGTAAAGCCCTGAGCTCCAGGTTAACTCACACTGACTCCTTCAAATCCCTGGCATTTGAAATCCATTCCATGATGTGGCATTGGAAATGCTGCCTTGGAGTTCAAGTCCTATTCCATGGAATCACTTGGGTCCAAAGCTTGAGACCAAATCTGTGTTATTCAATCACTTTTTATACAAAAGAACCCAGACACAAAATAGATCAAAGTTGTTTTCTTAATAGAAACTACATGAGACATTCAGACTGTACTCCTTGTTCCACAGACTTTAGGACATAATTAAGTTTAATAAAAACAGATCTATCAGAAATACAATTTTGAAGACATCTCTACCCAAAGGGATGATATTTCTCCTCCATTCCCTACTCTAGGAGTCCCACTATTATTGTTCTTTTAGACATGATACATTAAACTAAAAATATTTCAGACAGTTTAATAAAACAAAATAAATTTTTAAAAAATGCTTTACCTTAAGGAGAGCCAAGGCTACGTGGAAGATGATGTTCATACCCTGCAAACAAGCAGAAACAGACTTCAGCCAGTGGCAGGACACAAACCTCTCCTCTCTAATACTTCTGTCAAGTAACTGAGCTTAGCTGGGATTCATCATGTACAAAACCCCCTCAAAATACAACAAAGACAACCCTACAAATATACACAATGCACCTTGATTATTTAGGATTATAAACAGCTTTGTCTTCATCCACATATGAAAAATACCATCTGTAATTTCCATTTGCTGTCCCATGTGCTTGGGCTTCAGACTGTTTTCCTGGATTATATTTGCCAGGTCTTTCTGCCAGCCTGTTCCAAGGCCTGATCAATCCTCCCGTACAACGGCTCTCAGAGCAGGTATCTAGGAATGTCTCACCAGATCTGCACACAACTAACACTGGCACGGCAATGTCGTTAAGGGATAACCACAGGAGAACCTTCTCCAAGGAATTTCTGCTTCTGCACCTATTTTTTCAAGTCTGTTCCTGAAAGCCTGAGACCGTATTTCTATAAAAATGAGCTTTTATAACAACCTGCTGTGGCTTTACAGCAGCATCCTTGGGAATAAATTGTATTTTTTGCCATTGAAGGGAGTGTGGCATTAATGAGTCCTGGAAATGCTACCCACTCAGACACAACGAATATTGAGCACTGAGCTCCTTCTCTGCACTATCACTGCGATAACAAACGGGTTTCCCACTAGAGGTCACAGTTGCAGCAGGACTGAATCCTGCTCCTCACTAGCAAAGCCCCCTTCCAAGTGGGATCACAATTATTCCAAGTTCTTTCTAATAGAAAAATGTCTGGTGGAGACTTTCAGTCACGACGCTGAGCAGTAAAATAAGTCCCCAGTACTCTCAGTTTTATTCCAAATATCAGTTTGAAGGGAAGAGCTCATCTCAGTCATGACATTCCCAATCTTTATTTCTTAGCAGGGAGGATTTGACATGAATCTATACATTTAACATACAATCTATACATGAGAGGAGTATCTACAAACCACCACAAACCCTGGGGTTTCCTCTTAATTTGATCAGATTTGGTTATTATATGAGGAGAAATCACGATGTCTAATTGTTGGATTACTGAAGAGTTAGTGCCCTGTGTATTTTCTGGCAAAGCAAACCAGTTCTCATTGGTTTCCTAAATCTTTTTGAGGCTCCCAGTGTTCCTGAATTCAAACACACCAAACTCTCTGCTGGAACAGCTCTGGCGTGAAGGGCCAATCCACCCTGAGTGAGGAGGAGGAGGAGGATGCTCTTGATCTCAGAGCAATGAAACTCCTCATCCTCCATCTAAACAACACACTCCGCAAACCACTGCTCCCCATCCCGGAGTTATTTTTCCTAATTGATGCAAGCCTGTTCTAGCACAGCCAAATGTAATTATTGTGATTATGAAAAGGAAGGCTCAGCTCATTTCTCCACCATCTCTTATTTAAAATCCGGCTTCATTTACCACACAGTGATTTATAAGCTTCAGATTAAACTTCTCCAGCTATTTCAGAAGGACTGAAAATACCAACGTGCCCCAGACATATAAATCATTGGGAGCAATATCCCTCCAGCAATTCTATAATGGAAACACGAAAGTACATACAAATCATCCACAAGAGGAAAGAGAAGGGGGTCCATATGAAACGAGCTTTGGATAATTACTTTTTAAAACCAAAGGTCACGTTTAACTCAGCATTTTGAAATAAATGCAGATCTCATCTTGATATTTAATATATTTGCACGTGGGGAAGTTGTTCATAATTACTCTAGAACTTTTTTAATATACAAGTAATTTCTTTTTTAATATACAAGTATATATACAATTTTTTTAATATACAAGTAAAAATAGACACTTAGGACCAAGAACTTAGAAGAGCACGGAATGCTGAGGGGTTTATCCTTATGTTAAGCCCACAGATGAAGAATGTGGATCCTCCTAAAAGGAACTTTTAAGCAGAAATTTGCAGAGGAGCAGCAGTTTCTGGGACAGCCTCTCTTACTGCCTGGCTCAGCACCTGCACAGCACCTTCTTTGTCCAGCTGGAGTTAAAGGCCCCTCCACGCTGCGGGGGAGGACCTTTCCCACCCACGGGTGCTGGGATGGTCACACACCATCCAGGAGGTCTCCTTTTAATTCATACACATTGTGCTTCACAGAACCATCTGTTTCTTTGCGCTGTTGTGGCCCAAGACCACCATTTCCAACCACGACTGGAGGGGACATTTCCCTGGGCAAACCAGTGAAATCCTCTGTCATGGGGCTGTGAAAATGAAATTATACATGTGCACTGACATTAGGACTGGATTAAACCAAAACTGTGGACTGGAGACAGATTTTCCCAGTTGCTCAGTTCCCTCTGAAGCCAAGATCCTCTTTGAGGGGCTGAGTTCTGAAAAGCCCCGAGAAGATGGCTGGGAACAAAGAACAAAGAGAGGCTGGAGAAGATACCATTCTGTGGGAGCCAGTTTGTATTCAGGGACATCCCTGGGACAGAAGGGCTGCCTGGGGCTGCCTCAGGAAGGAAGGGGGCACAGCCATTCATCCCTCACAGAAAAAGAGGGGATCAGGGGCAGCAAACCAACACTTGGTATGAGCAAAGCTCGACAGCCACGTGTGGAGCTGAGAGAGGCCAAACAGTTGAATTGTGCATAGGGACAACACTGGAATTTCTCTCCTGTTCCAAAGCCTCAGCAGAAGGCAGGACAGAATCAGTAGGAGCACCTCTCCCTGTCCAACCCAGAGCCCCTGATGGACCTTCCTTTGCTCACACAGCAATACCCTCTGCACCGTTTTAACCAGCAAAATGGAATCAATCTCTCAAAAATAGATGGAATTTTAATTTATCAGTGTCCTTATCTCTGTGTTATTCCCTAGATAAGCATGACATGTAGAAGGGAAGAATTAAAATATTGATGTAATATTCTCTAAAGTACAGGTAAAAAGACATAAGAGAGTCAACTGAGCCCCTGCTTAAGGGCTGCGAAGTCTCAAGCCCCACAGGACATGATCCTCTCCCCGCTTTCTAATAACTGAATTTTCCTCTTTTAAAATAGAGACCAGCTATTCAGCTGAAGTTAATTTAACATTGTTTCGTAATTCAGAAGTGCTTCATAATTATGTGTTCAGTTGCACAGACATTCAGAGGAGCTACAGAGGGTAATTGGGGTGACAGACTCCAAAGGAGAATTAAAATCCTATTTATGTATTGGATGGCTTCCAGCAAAACATTTATTTGGCAACTCTAATATGTTGAAAAGGCACAATAAACTTCAGGAATGACACAAGTGTCTTTGTTTTGCTGACAACATGAATCTCTGGTCTGAAGCTCCAATTTCCCTCTGTAAGCAGGGCAGCCTTGGAGCAGAGTCTGCAGGGACGTGTGTTCATTAACATCTTTCTGTAAGGCTTGTACATTTATTTGAGTTCAATGACAAGATGACTAAAGGCAAGAAAGGTTAAAACTCGTGTTGAAATAAGGCACAACACGAATTAGCAAGCTTTGTGTAAACAACAGATACAGCTTTCTTACTCAACAGTTGTATTAGAGGGAGGGGAAAAAAGAGGAAGAAAACCATTTGTAATGAGGAATGGTGGAGTTGTCAGACTGGGCTTCCCGCACTGCCCAGGCAATTACCCCAGTAAATGCTACACCACCAGAAAGAAGAAAAGAAACACCATAAAAACTACCAGGCAACCCCGAACTTGTATTAGCAGGACTTTTGCATGGAGTGATTATTCATGTTTGGGGTGATTTCCCTGTCCTTTGTCCCTGAGATGCTGCTGTGGCTCAATGAAGGCAGAGGCTGCCGTGACATTTCCATCCCTCCACATTCTGTGACTGTTTGCAAAGAATAAACATCACAGCAGCGGATTTTGAGTCATTTCCACGTATCAAATCACTCCCTGCCACCGGGTGTGTCTGCAGTGGCATGTCCCTAACTCATCAGCTGGCAGGATTTGGTAACCAAGCCACTCACCAACATTACACAAGTTTAAATTACAGAGGGTTTGCACATTCCTGTCTCTCTTTCCAAAAAGGATTAACCCAAGGCCTGAATCCATAGCAGGCACCAAGGGCCTTATCACCTCCCGTGTCTGTAGGTAAGACAGGTCCTGCAGCACAGGGACATGCTCAGGGTTCATTCTCCAGCCTCTCCCTTTCCCTGCCATAACACGGACCCCAACATCCATTTTCCCCTCCCAGCAGTGCCTCGGAGTGTTTTGGCACAGCCTGACTGCACCAGCCTCTCTTTAAACACAGCCTCCAAGTCAGCTCAGCTGCCTGGATTTGCTCATGGAATATCACTCTCCCAGTTGTGATCCTTTCCCTCAGTTATTCCTAAAGCACTTCTGCGCCCTGCCAAGGCTGTTTAGGATACAGCAGATGGCACTGGTGTTAAATAAGCATTATGGAAATTTACTGTATTCCTCGAAAAACCAACCAAGTGAACAGCAACTAGTAGGTGGCTGAAATATTTCAGGAGCAATGGGGAAAGTAATTCAGAGACAGAGTGTGACATGGCATTAGATGTGTCATCTCTTCAAGGCACAAACTCAGTCATTCAAACAGGTCTCTCATCTTTTGGACCTTTTGGATCTGGATCTCAGAACATTTTCTGAAGTAGAAGCAGCCTCAACATTTTAGGAGCACAAAATCTATTATCATCACCAAAAGGTGCTTTGTGCTCCCGTAAGTTATCTGGAATTGCAGATTGTTGGGAGCCTGTTTTTCCTTTGCTCGTGCTGAGCATTTATCACCAGCCTGGTTATTTTGGGGCTAAACAAGCTGCAGCCATGGATGGAAGATACATAAATTACGGATGCTCACAGGAATATCCTGTAAAGGGCTGTGCTACACCCTGTGGCTCCCCTAGAGCCTCTCACAGGTCCTCTGTTAAAATACTCCTCAGCTCGAGCCTGAATTATTCTAAATCCTGGGGAGCTTCAGAACATTCTGTGTCTCAGTACACACCATGGTATTACACACCTTCACTGTTTCTGCTGTTGACTGAAGTTTTATATCCAAACACCCCCTAGTACTTCAAACCTCTGCTTTGAAAGCAACTGCAAATTGTTTATCACTATAATCTGAATGTCTTAAACACACACACACATCCCAAAGCTTTACAAAACGCCTCATGCAGCAAACACACGATGGAATCCCCCATCATTTCATCTTTCTTTTCATCTGAATTCCTGTTTCAGCACTGAGAAGCCCCCACAGTGGATTACAGCTGCAGTCACCAGATGAATTAGGCTAAAATTACTTTTAGCAGCGATTTAAATAACTCATCCAACAACACAAAAGCCAAATATTCAGGGCTAGCAGACCCAAGGTACCTCCCATTTTTAGCAACAAAAAGGAGAATAATGACATGTGAACAGCTTGAATGCAGCAAACCCACAGCACCACTGGACATGCACGTTCCAATGCCAGCCGTCCATCTGGAGTCTGAGAAAACCCATTCCCCTTGAATTAATTAAAAGCTAATTATAGCAGTCTGGGGAAAGAATCCTTTGCAGCCTCTTTCCTTGAAACAGCAGTGGCTGATGGAGCCTTCAGCGAGGAGCCTGAGCTCTGCAGCAGGGCTGGGGAACAGGGCACAGTCCAAATGCCAAAGTTGATTTGCCTGTACCCGAAAACAAACTCAACCCCCAACCTTTTCCAGCTCACATGGATGATGACGGCTTGACTTTTGTAAACAGTACTGAAATTTTATATCCAGACTACAAAGGCAGCATACAAAGGCACACAGATCTGTGCCTACTTGGAATTTAAGCCCAGCTTTTAATATGCTGTTACTCAAGAAGATTCTATTTCTAGCAAGCCCAGCCTGTTGTTTTGTAAGATTTATTAAAACTGGGAGGGATAACAAACACAGAAAACATGTCAATAACAAGTCCATAATTCCAGAAAGTTGACTTTTCCTTCCCCTATAGATCTACAGAAGATAAACAACCGTGCACAAGTTTTCATTTGATTCACAGAGGAAGTGGGCTTGTTCCTGACTCAACTCCTCAGGAAGTTTAATAAATTGAAATGTTAATCTGTTCTTTCTCAACTCCGTTGAAGGCATCACAGAAGTATGTGACAGAGAGAGGTAAAAAATAGCAGGTTCTTCTGCCTCTCCTCCTCAGTGGGTCTGAGCGCTGCCATACGGCGTTTCCTGGCACATCCAGCCTCGGCAAGACACACACGAGACACACAGCAAGGCTTGTCACTCTGCCAGGAGTCTCAGCATTCTGAGAGAGTGATCCCTCAGTGGAATGGGCTGCCCAGGGAGGTGGTGGAGTCGCCGTCCCTGGAGGTGTTTAAGGTCAGACTGGATGAGGCAATTAGTGCCATGGTTTAGACAATGGGTTGGTGTTGGGTTACAGGTTGGACTCTATGATCTTCAAGGTATCTTCCAACCTTGCTGATACTGTGAGATCGTGAAGGAGTGTTCTGGTGGCAGCCTCTCACTGCCCAGAGGTGCCCCTTTACCTGCACTGAGCCATCCATGCCCTGAAGGGTCTCTACAAACACCCCTCAGCCTCCACTGGCACTCAAAACCAATTAAGAGTTATTTTACACCACAATCTGAAGGCAGCAGTTGATAAATAAAGACCAAGGAATGATGGATACCTCTTCCACTGTGCAAGGTAACTTCCCTTCTCTGCTATTACCCACATTAAATGATTTCATATTCGAAATGGATAATCAGTTGAATCCCTTGGCATTCAGTTTTGAACACAGAATGGCAGCTCAGTAGTCAAATTATGTGTTGTGACATGAAAAGGTGCAGCTGTCTGTGCCAGCCCAGGCAGGGCAGGGGGCAGGAGGGGTCTCACAGACTCTAGGAAGAGAGAGGCACCATTCTTAAGGATTTCACAGCCCCAAAACTGCACACAAAGATATCCAGATCACCTTAAAAAGCAGGTTACATACAGGATCTCAACATTTCAAACTAAAAATGAAATGGCAGCCCAAGATATAACACAAATGGTTGTAATATTTTCGGTTCTAAACAGAAAAAAATAATGAAAATTGAAAAAATGCTTGTACATAAATCACCAGCCAACTGGTTTGGGTTGTTTTTTCTCTTCTAAATGCCTGCTGAAGGTCATTTGTTTAGTGCTTTTAGAACACATACTTTCATTTTAAATGGAGCATTTTAAAACACACAACGCAGTGAAATGTCAGCCGTGTGATATTGTGCAGCACAACCCAGGTGCAGCTCTTGCACTGGGGACAGCTCTGAGTGACAAGAGCCTTACCCAGACGAGCTGCTATTTCTGAGCGCGACTTAAAATAAATGATTTCAGACGGAACCAAAAGAGACAGCAAAACACAGTCTTCAATAACACCACGTCACGGAGATAGATCAGACTGACAAGTCCAAACACAACTCTTGAGTTTCGCCAACAAAGATGTTCTTCAATGCAAACAGGAATAGCAGAGGGGAAGAGACAAATTAAAACATTCAAACCCTCCACCCCATCAACAGCTTTGGGGGTTTATTACAGGCAATAACAGCAGTGGGGAGTACCTGCCTACTAAATTCTCTTTTGAGTTTCTGTCACAGGGAAGACAAAGAATTGCAGAATATTTCATTTCTAGATGAGGATGGGTGGCAGGTTCTGTGCCAGAGCTATTGAGGCAGGACTTTTAAGGCCAGTGGAAATTAAAGGCATGTGGAGGGTTCAATCACACACTGGAGACAACCTTAAAAATAAAAATGGCCTAAGAAGAGAACAGGGTGAAACAACTCAGCCACACAGAGGCCACGGGAAGCCCCAAATTCATGTGGATTTACATAAAACTGCTCTGAAGTGACATTTTGTGTGAGAGTGATGAGAAGATCTTGACTGTAACAGCACTCACTTCGATGAGATTTTAAAAATTTCTCCAGAAAACTTAATGCCCATCCTAAATTTCTCTCTTTTTTCACAGGTTATGCCTCTGCCCAGGAGATCCTTCCCCAGCCTGTGCAGCTGCTCCACTGGATGCAAGGGAAGGATTTGTGAACGTGAAACTCCATGACTTCCAACAGGGATTTTCCCTCTCTGGATTGAGAGGTGAAGAGTAACATTAATGAGCAACTTCCCTCTCCCAGACACAGCCACAACCTACAAAAACTCAAATGGTTGGGGTTGGAAGGGACCTCTGGAAATCACTCAGTCCAAGAAAATTGTTCACCCATAACTCAGATATTTTCCTGGGGACCAGGGAAGCTCCCTTGGAATGATTAGTTGGCAGCAATGATTTTAACTGGGGCTTTTTCCCTTAACTTTTTCTTTCCTAAAAAGAGTTGTGTAGGATGTAAACATTTTGTAAGGACAGACAGGTCAGGGACGTGGGGAAAGCACAGTCAGGAAGGAAGTGGAGGGTATTTAACATTCATCTGTATCTATGACAAATTGAGGGAAAGGCTGGAAGCTTGTTTGTAAAACTTAAGACAGTTCACTTCAAAGGCTTTTGGGTTTTTTGAGGATTTTTGCTGCAGAAGAGTATTTTCCACTGTTAGCAGCTGCCACTGCTTTTAGTCCTTCCAGCTGCCAGAATTATCAGTGTTCTGGCTGTTCAGAGATAAAGCACAATTAAAGGCAGAAAAAATCACTCTTTGATTTCCCAGTAACTCCTTGCAGGGGCTGACTGGACACACAGTTCTGCCTGTTCACACACCTACACATTTGACTTCCCTTCTACAAAGAGAGCTAACTAGATTTTTTTTAAAATATGATTTTAATAAACACTGCCAGTATTAACCTATTTGATAACTGAGCACTAATATGCAAAAGAAGAGATGCTCTCAAGGAAACAAATACTCAGTTATTTGTTTAATACTGATTCCTATCAAGGTGTCTGCACACGCCTGAGAGTTCTCCAAGGAAAAACTTCCCAATAAAAATGAACAGGAGGAACTGCAGTCAACTCTCTGTCAAACTCAGGAAGGCATTTAAAATTACAAAATATTCTATTTCTGTATTTATTTGGGGATTTGATGTTTGTGACCCATTTAAATCAGAGACACCAGTGACAGGTTCACACCCATGGATGCCCTGAATTCCCAGTGACCAAATACTGGTATTTTACCAAAATAAACATTCCAGCCTGTCAATCTATTCTGACTTTTCTTCAAAGGAAGTGCAGATATATCTAATATACCATTCTGTATTAGGAATAGTGTGTTCCTAGACGGAACAGGAGGGAAAAACCAAAAGGAAGGAGCTTCACTGAGCTGTGTTTGTTACCTTCACCCCCCTTCCTGTCCGTGGGCACTCTGATCCAGGCCCACTTGGAGAGCTGTTCCTATGAGGTGCCTTCAAGAAATGACAACTTCTAACTCTGAAAAATCATCTACCAAATTAAACGAAGAACAGATGTGTGCATCAGATATTCCTAATTAGATCCCTCAGCAAAGGATGAGGCAATCCACAGGTCTAATTTTAAAACCAAGCCAGCGTTTCACTGAACATCTTCTCTTCAGCATAACCATGGTTTCTACATAATTTACTAACACACATTTTGAAATGGAACAGCAAATGACTCCAACAAAACGAAATAAAACAAGGAGAAACATTTGTGGAGGGGAGGAAGGGCTTTGTGATTCGATGGTTTTTAGGAACAGCAAATGACTCCAACACAACGAAATAAAACAAGGAGAAACATTTGTGGAGGGGAGGAAGGGGTTTTTACCTCACAGAGCAGTAAGTCAATGATGTGGAAGACCATGCAGAGTGGGAACTTGGCAGTGAAGAGAGTGAGGAACCACTGGGATGCATACATGTGAGCTTCCAGATTGAGCTCGGAGAAGTGGCTGTGCAGGTCTGGTAACTGCTCCTGGAGGGAAGGGAAAAGGAAATGCTTCAGCATTGCTCATTAATCAGAGTCCTTCAGCCACACAGCCAGTCAGGACCATGGTGCTGAACACCAAAACACACAACAAAGTGAAATCCTGGCTTCTTCTGAGCAAGGCAAATGTGTTTCTTGATGAATTCCAGTGCCCATGGTTACAGTTTTCAGTGAGATCTCCACAGTGGATTCTATCACTGAAATTATCCCAAGAAATTACAGAACCTTCAGCAGTCCCAATGCAGAGCAGTTGTGAAATCTGTGTCAGAGTCTGTGTTTTTAAGTTATTCCTTTGCTGTGTCCTGCTGCAAGTGCTTCTGCCACAAAAATGATAGATCCCAGGACCAGGAGATCACCTTGCAGAGCACACAACTCCATCAGACAACTCCTCTGACTAGGAGCATATATGACCAACATCAAATAAGCACTGAAAATGCTACTGTAATTTAATTTAAATTAATTTAAAACTTAAATTTTAAAAGTAGTTTTGTTCACAGTGTGTTTGTTAATAAAATCTGTTTTGTTTGTTAATAAAAATCCTGGTGAACACAACAGGAGAAGGGTTTCATGGTCCAGTAGCTTTTGGAAGCAGAGCATGAATCTGTTTTTCATGCTGATATTTCCATTAATGAAAGTAGAATTGGTTAGTCTGGCCCCACCTGCATTAACTTCTCCAGCTGGAAAAATTTGCAGTGGAGATCTTCAAAGTTATTTCTGTAGAGGTCCCTCAAGCCATAGTCATACATGATTTTCACAAACACACAGAATGCCTGTTCCTCTGGCATCTGTTGGGGAAAAATACACAAAAATAAGGTTAAAAACCAGAGCTGAGGCTGGAAATGCCTCACACAGGCATGGGCACTTCAATAACTTATGCATGAAGAATTCAGAACCAGTGACACATTAAAATTTCCAGCAAAGCCCTCTGAATGTAGAATTAAGCAGCTAAAATCTCAAGGGGACTATTCTCCCCGATGAGCAGCTGCATTTGACTCTTTTAAGAAGAAAATGTGGGGTCATATCACAGGTTCCTGCACGTCCAAATCCCTACAGCAGCACAACTGCCAGCAGCATTCCTTCTGCCAAACAAGGATCAGAACAACCAGCACACAACTCTTAGGGATGAAACCACCATTTCAAAGCAAAAAAGAGAGAGAGAAAGAAAATAAAACAAAAAGGCAACGACTCGTGACAGTGATTTCTACTGAGGAAAACTTGGTTAAAAGGGGAAAATTCAGGAGAACTGAGGTACAAGCAGCCCTTAGTGAGAATAATGCTCACCTGCTTTCATCCAAACCCCAGGACATCAAACTCTGAGGTCAGGTTTCCCACATTCCCATCTATTAACATCCAGACTTTTCCAGAAGCCCTAATTCCATGATCTCTGTTTCATCTGAAAACAATTTCTCACCCCGCAGAGTTTTGGAAGAGGAGACTGACACGAGCTGTGTGAGCTGCTCTGAACTTGTATCCGAGCCCCCTGAATGCTGAATTTCTGACCTAAAACCTCCCTCACACCTCCAGGTAGCACAATAATAAAGCAGGCACGAGCAGAGTCACTGCTCTCACCCACATTTCCTTTTGGAGGCAACCAGACTGCAAGAAATGCAAACAATTATTGAGGAGCAGGAATGACAACCCCTGACCTTTTACTGTATTCCCTCACTCGGCCTCTTGCCAGCTCCTTATCAAAGATCAGCTACAGATAAAAGCTCGGCGTGTTCTTCAAAGGGAATTTGAGCCTCTTGATATTTACCTCCAGGGTTTCATCTTTTCAGCTCAGCCCATGATCAGGGCCTGTCTCCAGGGCCACGGGCAGACACTTTCTCATTTTCATTCTCAGACATCAGAAAGGAAAGTAACTAGTTAGCATAAAGCACTGCCAGACCAGCTGCTGGCTCCCAGTCCAAGCCTGGGCCACCTTGGACAAGTTCTTGGGAACCTCAAAGCTCTTAATCCCAATTTGATCTGGATGGAATGATCCCCACTGACAGCGGAGAGAAGCTGCAGACAGACTAAAGGGAAGAAATCATTTTATCCTCACCAAAAGGCTCTGTAAGGTGATGGATGCAAATTTCAGGGCTTTTAGGGAAAAAAAACCCAATTCTTTCTGCTGAAAGGCCAGGTGCTCATGCACAAGCACATGTACCCTGCATGCTCAGTCCCACACTCGTGCAGTGACAGCCTGGCCCCCGAGCCAGGGAGAGGCACTGAGCCCACACAGGTCCCAAGTCCTTGCTCTCAGTGAACAGTGGTTCTCCAATATTACCAACCCCAACAAGCCAAAATCAGAAATGGAGTTTTCATTTCTTATTTTATTGAAGCAGGACACAAACTTTGGGCGTTGCCAGGATGATTTTTTGGCATTTTTGCTCTTTGTTATCTTTTCTTTGAAATTTTAAGAGTTTTGTCACAGAGCAATGATTGTGAAAGGAAGGCAAGGAAAAACCCATCAAATACTGTGAGACTGACAGTGAAATGATTGGAGTTGGCAACACTGTCCCCCTGTGATTAGAAGTCACCTGCTCACCCTTGATGAGAATTTCATCACAGCAGCAAAATCACAAACATCAAGGAGGGAGGCTCAGGCTACCCAACCATCCCTGACAAAAGAAAGGATACCCTGTCCCAGAAAAACAACAAAAAAGAGGGAAAGGAAGAGGTCCAGAAATCCATGCAAAGATGTGAGAGTTCAGGAGGGTCTTACAAGCAATCACAGCACACAGATTGGTCAGAGAATTGGAGAGCACATCCTGGGAAGCTCCCAACTTACATGAGCTCATTGAGATGCTTCCCTTCCCCCCTTTCTCTGAGTATTTCACTTTAATATCCTATTATGAAAGCAAACATTACAAAGGGCATATTAAAATGAGTGCAATTTCCATTTAGTATTCCCTGTGCACGGGGGCAGTTCCTTCCAAGTGCAGCAAGCCTGGAAACAGAGGTGATTCTCTGGAGTGATGACAGCACAGAACGAGGGGAAGGGAGCTGAAGGGTCAGTCACATGGTAAGAATGTGACACCCACACATCTCCAAACAACTCTGCTGTTGAACATGGCTTATTCTTCCAGGGGAACTTCAAAATCCTGTTTGGGGGGAAAAGTTAGTTGCAAAGTAACTGTGAGATGGGCTAATTCAGAATATAGGTGGGGTTGCAGTGAGGTGACTAACTCAGGTCTATCCTTAAAGGATCTAAAGCCTCTCTGTGCATCAGGTTCCTTAAGTCTTCCAGGAGCCACAGCCAGCACCATTGCAACTTAAATTATTCTGGAGTTCTCAGTGCCTCAGGAAGTGCACATGTACCATATCAACCACCAACAGCTGACTCAGACCCACAGTCCAGAATGTAGTTCAACCATGATTAATCATTTACTAATTAAAACCTGAGAGGAAAATCAGACAAGAGCCTGAGTTAGAGCTGTGGATGGGGTTTGGGCTGGTTTATTCCAAAATACTTTATCTGAATAAATATACTACTTGAATAAATAAACATGTACTACTTGAATCTGCAACCTTCCCCACTGCAAGAAAGCATCTTGCAACTATCAAAATGGTGTATTTATTTATCTATCTCTAGACATTCATGTGCTCATTGAATTCATGCTTATTCATGTGCCATGGGCTCCCAGTGCCAGAGGGCAGGGTTGTACAGGTTTTTTTTTTACAGGTTAAAATATCAAGGTTAAAATCCAACTTTCACTCACAAGCTATTTAAAATGTCCCTAGGAAAGAAGTCTCACTAAAAATTAATAAGACCGCTTGTTCTGCTGAGCTGCCTCAAGAATGTCTCCCAGAGTTAAATTCCTCACAAACACAAAGGGAGCTCACCTAGGTGACAACTAAATTAAAAGAAAATATTAATATGTAACAAATCGGTTTCAGGTTTTGACACAGAAGTACTTGACAACTTAATGGATTTCTCCCAGATAAAGGAAATGTACATTCATAAAGACAGAAGCCATTAGTCACTATTGCCGCAAAGCAACGAGAGGAAAATGAACACAGGCAAATAAACAACAGTAAATATCTGTCAGACAGCACCAGCAATTTTACAGCTGCTTTGGTTTCAGACAGCAAAGCTTTCATTTTGCAATTAACTCACATGGAGGAGCAGCACAGCTGCAAGGAAGGACTGGCCCTGGCAATAGCCGATGTCCTCATCGTACACCGAGTAGGCCTAGGGGAGAGAAAGGCACACGGCATTAAAATGGACACAGGAGGGGCTCTCACCAGGCAGATTTCCTGCCAGGATCTGCAGGGGCCTACTGGGAAGCTGGGGAGGGACAGGACACAGGGAATGGGCTCCCAGTGCCAGAGGGCAGGGACACAGGGGATATGGGGCAGGGTGGGGAGGCCCTGGCACAGGCTGCCCAGAGGAGCTGTGGCTGCCCCAGCCCTGGGATAGCAGAAGGTGTCCCTGCCCACTGGAATGGTGTGGAACAACACAAACCTTCCACCCAAACCCTTCCACGGTCCTCAGGGTAACATTCCTCCAGCTGAAATAATAAATGGGGTGAAACCATATTCACTCCTCCAGAGCTCTTCAGAAAAACAGTCACAGGTCGCTGTCAGCCCTCCAGACAACAGGTCGGGTAACAGGTGATAGGTTGGACTTGATGATCTCTGTGGTCTTTTCCAACCTTCTGTGATTCTGTGATTTGTAAACCTTTGTTTTTCACAGCTTGAAAAGCCTTGGATGCAGTTCCCCGTCCCCAAAACCAGGGATAATTCCTGAGGTGAGTAATGACAGAACTTCACTGATACAACAAATACGACGTGAAACTCAGGGTGGTTTGAGCTGTGGGGAGAGTGGTTGGTTGTTTTTGCAAAAACAAGCTCTGACATCTTAAAAGCACAGGTCCTGAGGTTGGAATATGCCAAGAACTACCACAGCCTGAACATTTCATCACAAACAGTTTTTCCATGCCCTTGTTACACTGCGGAAGGAACAAGACTCATTTTCCTATCCTCTGACTGACAAGCTTTTTTTTTTACTCTTAAAAAACTAAAATAACTAACCTTTCCTTCCCCCTTGCTTTTCTGAGACAAGAAGAGAGATGCTGTTTTCACAGAGATGTCAGAGGCTGTTCAGAATTTAAGGGAATTGAGGAAAGTCTGAGCAGCGGCAGCAGGAGCGAGGGGGAGACACTCCTGAGGGAATAACTGAGGCCACAGCCAGGGAAAACAAAGCCAAGGGCAGAGCCACAGGAATCCACAGATCCACTTTGCCCACAACATCATGTTTTATCTTCTTTTGTAAGTCCTGAATAAAAGCAAGATTGCATCTGACTAATTGGAACAATCCATTGATTAATCACTACCATGAGTCTTTAGTTGTTCCCCAAATCCATCGGTTTAGGGGTTGCCGAATATTTTACCTCCACAGAACTCCTAAAAGATGTATTATTGCTGCTTTTGAAAGGCCAGCTCTGCCTGGAAACAGAATTACAAATGAGAAATTGGATTTATGATTTCTTCAGATTATGGAACAACACTTTGAATTCACTTTTGAAAAATCCAGGCTGAAAAATTAACAGCAAATTATCAATGCCCGAGGGTTCTTTGTTGTGAAATAATGCGCTGGAAAAAGCAATAAATTAATTCAAATGAGTTATTTTAAAGTAAGTATTGAGAAACCAGCACACTGGAACAAACAAACTGGTTCCCAAACTGGCAGAGATGGGAATGTACAGGAAGTTATCAGAAATAAAAACTTGTGAAAGAAGCTGAAATTATGGCCAAAGAGGGTGCAAAAAAATCCTCATTTTGCAGTTAAGTTAAAAAATATGAAGGAAGACTAAAAATTCTTTTCATAATCAACTTCCTGAACTCATATGAAATAGCAGTAAATCCATTTCAAACACATCCAGAGCAGGAAGGCAAAGTCTCTGCTCGGAAAATAGATGGTCAATGTAAGAAAGTTGTATTTAAACTGCAGAAAATCCCCGTGGACTTTGTGCCTGTTTTATTACTGAAGAATCCCAGGGGTTGTCATCCTGCTGGAATCATTTCTAACAAAGGCTCTGTGTCTAACTGAGTATCAGAAGTGATGATAAATTAAAGGAAATAAAAGTATTGTAAACACACCCAAAAATCTTGGGGAGGGAGGGGGGGAAAGATGGGGAGGAGCAAACTGGTAAACCAGTAATTGCCTGATTATAGCAGAAAAACAGATGAACAAATTGGAATTTTTCTAAAAATGCAAACTACGAATCAGCAAGTACTGGATAATTTGGCTTAAATAAAAATAGGACATTAATTCTTGGAGACAGATGTAAGAGCAAAGGTTTGAGGGCCCCAGTAAAAGGCTGTCATCATTAACAAACCTCTGAAGTAACCAACAACCTGGAAAAAACCATCTGTGTGTTTTTTGAAACCCATTTCCACCAGGTCCTTCCACAGATCTCCTCCTGACAAGCAGCTCTGATCAGATACCTGGGTACAAACTTCAGTCCTGCATCAGAATTATACCCAACTGAGAAAGGTTCTGCTGTCAAGGGGAACCAACCCGAGGTTTATTTTGTAATCAGGTCTCTAAAATCTACATGATTTCATTGCATCTCCCCGATCCAAAGACTTCTGAAGCTTTAGGCATTCTGCATTTCCGCTCTATTTTATTTTTAAGTGACTTATGGGCCTTGACATTGCTGAGGTATGATGTAATGAACTGAAACAGCCTCAAAAATAAGGGTGCTGCCTACAGATACCACCAGAATATTGTCTTATTGACGAAAAAATCTAAGATTTATTAAGATTTACGTTTTACTTCCTCATCCCACGTGAAGTATGACAACAAAGCAAAATCCCAAATCCCCTCCTGCCACTGCACTCATTGTAACTTTGTCATTCCAAAGGAATGTTTTTTTCCCCATGACAACCTGTGACAATGTCACAGGCTTTTAACTGATTATTTTCTTAAGCTCTTGAGAAACTTCCAACCACAATTCCCCAGTTAACTGAGATTTCAAAGATTCCCTGTCTCATAAATGAGATTTAATGAAGGTTCTGACTTGAAGCCTATTTTCAACTCATTTTAACTAAATGAAGATCTAAGTGAGGGAATTAAAACATCTTTTTAATAGTTAGCTGTCTTCTGAAGAGAAGAAGTACTGTGCAGGTATTAGGACATCATCATTAGGAAGGGAATTCTTTGGAAGCAACATGAAATTCAGTCCATGACAGAGACCAACTTGCAGGTTGGGAGAGTGAATGAGAACCCAGAGATGGACAGAAATTATTCTCTAAAATAATGAATGGAGGGAAATCTCCCAAGATCACAAACTTCTACAGCCAGAAGACTGCCAAGCAGCACTTAGAAGATAAATGGAAAGGTAGCTGATTTGGATTGAAAACCTCAGATCTGGCATTTGTGTAACTGCTGGCTGAGCCCCAGTACGTACATCTCAAAGTCCAGAATGAAATGGTTTTCATCCGTTTTCATCCTCGTGAGCATGACAAGGACTTGCTGAAGGTTCATTAACTCCAAAGATCAGCCTTTACCACAGTAACACCGGATACTAAACATCCCAACCACAGCAGAAACTGCAGACAGTTCATAAAAGTTACTCCTGCAGCGTCTGTCCCACTCAAAGCTCTCGTATTTCCAGAGCTTTCAGGAACCCCCTCACGCTGCACACGGACAGAAAGGACCCAGGGAAACCACTGAGGGTCTGAGCTCTGGGCTCCAGTCTGGTTTAGCAGAGTGAAAATCAGAGTGTCTCAGTGAAACAGCCATACCTTGAAGCAGAGAAGGTGAAGAGCTGCAGTGCTAGCACACTTTAAACCTCCATCCCCGAATTTATTGTAAGGGCTAACAGTCTGAAACAGCAGTGGGGATGTGTCCCATTTGACACAGGATTTCTGGGCTAACTGAAAGCTGTATTTTTAGGCATTAGTTACCCATTTATTGAGTTACACAATGTGCCTCCCCCAGAGCTGGGAGGGCTGAGGGGATGGAGAAATCAATCCAGCAGCCAGGATTCCAGGGCTGACCTTCCCACTGGTACAGAACTGCTGCATGAAGGAACCTTATTAATATGGAAATGGAATCAAGACAAGGCAACATTAAAAATCCTTTGCATGAAACAAGACAACAATATGTGTTTACTACAACTGCTCTTCCACCCAGGAGCAAAGAAAATAAACAACTAAAAGGAGATGAAAAATAATTGTGTTTATGCCCCTGTGGTTATCTCAAAATGGGCAAACAGATTCCTCTCCGACAAATAACAACAGCAAAGTGAACAAACCCTGAAACATCCCATTTGTAAAGCTGAAGAAATACTAAGGATTGAAACATGGGGAGAAGAGGTGACCATCTGAAAAGAGACTCTGCAATGGAATGGAAATGAAAATGTAAAGAAAGGATGAAAATGAGACTTTCAGTTCACGGGCCAGCACTGAGCAGCAGCTCTGCCAAAGACTCATCCGTCATTCCCAGTTTATCACTGTTTCCTGATCACAGAAGAGCAACTCAAAGACATTTTCACATTTCAATATACAGCAAAGAATGTTTAAAAAACCCAGAACTTTAATGGAGCCCATCCAGCGTCAGCTTTGCCAGTTTATTATTCCCTTTGCTAATGTGGGACCAAAACCCAGGAGCGCTTGGTCTCACACTGATCCTGCATGGAAAACCCATCAGGCAGGTGAGGCTGGGCTCAGGGACAAACCACCAACGTGACCCACCCAGGAGATCAGTATATAACAAAATATATCATGGTACAGATGATTCACATCCTTCTACCACACCTCGGGTCACTGCAGAACACAAACACCACCCTGGAATCTCAAAGAAGCAACTCAACCAAAAACAGGGAAGCGTTGGGTCTGCTCTCCCAGTTTGTCCAGTAAGAACACCTGATGGATTTCCTTGTTCCCACTGAAACCCCACTGGTTGGTTGTCGACTGGGAGCTGCTTTCATCAGAAAACGAGGGAAAACACGAGTCCTGTTTAACTCTGCAAACACTGGAGAGGATTCATCCCACCAAGAGCTCAGATCTGTAAGTGCATGCGCAGCATGGAGGCAGCCCCAGAGCACCTCAGTTCTGCATTGAGTGAGCTCTCTAAACAGAGTGTTTAAACAAGCAGGCAGGAAACAGCCCTTTTCCCCCAGAATCCCCAGAATTCACTCTGTGCAAATCTACCTTGTGCAGTGACCCCAGGTGAAATCTCCAACCTGGAGTCTGGAACTCTTTTCATTCCTTATCACCACTGTCAGCCTTAAAGTTTATTTTTAGGGGCTTTGTCACATAAATGTTCCGCAGCAGAAAAAGTTTCCATCTTTCCTGGTTTCCCACTGTTCTGAAGATGAGATTAAGAGACAAAATGAAAACTGGCAGACCTGCTAAAATGAGGCAGGGAGCTTTTAATGGTTTTCCTTTTTATCTGACAGCTCAGATCATCTCTCATTTCAGTGGGGAACGAAGGAAATGCTCTTCAGCTTTTTACCCTCCCACTTGAGGACAGACCTTTCCCAATCTTACTCAATAACCCCAGTCCTCAAATCTCCTGCTTTCGTTTTAGAAGAAGGGCATGAATGTCCAGCACCTCTGGTAAAAGTCACTCTACTAATATAAAGCTGCCACAATATGACTTTCAACATAGATCATTACAATTTTTTGCCCTATGGAATGACAAGTTTATAAGCAAATGAATGAGCTTTAAACAAGGCAGTCAGTAATTCTACCAGGACTTTTAGAGAGCCTTCAATGAGATCTCTTCCCAAAGGCTTTTAAGGAACTGAGCTACAGAAAGGCTTCTTACACACTCAAATAATTGATTACAGGATAGAAAGGGAAAGGTAGGAATGAACAGTTCTCACGTGGAGAATGAAGGTGAGGTTACCCACAGAACCTGCAGAAAGATGTGTCAGGGCTGCTGCTGCTGCAGATACTCCCAAACCTTAATGAACATGTGAGAATAGCACAGGATGAGACAGAGCTCTCTGGAGCAGGGAATTAAACCCTGACTGCAACGCTGCTGTGCAGAACATGTTCTATCAAGAGAAAGTGGCCAGGTGGCAGAGGGCATTCCAGTGTAGGTACACACAAAATGCTTCACAGGAAAAGCAGCCCTTGACCTGATGGACACAGTGAGAGGCCTCTGATCCAGAATGGTTTGGGTTAGAAGGGACCTGAAACACCAGCCCATCCTAATCCCCTGCCATGGGCAGGGACACCTCCCACTGTCCCAGGCGGCTCCAACCTGGCCTTGGACACTTCCAGGGATCCAGGGGCAGCCACAGCTTCTCTGGGCAACCTGTGCCAGGGCCTCCCCACCCTCACAGGGATGAATTTCTTCCCAATATCCCATCTAACCCTGCCCTCTGGCAGTGGGAAGCCATTCCCATTTGTCCTGTCCCCAAAGCCCCTCTCCAGCTGTACTGGAGCCCTTCCAGAAACTAGAAGGGACTCTAAGATCTCCTCAGAGCCTTCTCTTCTCCAGGGACTTTTGAAAAAGGCAAGTGTCTCGTTCCTCTCCACAGGCCCTTCTGGCGTTTTTGCCTCACTTTCTCTTTGCACCACTTCTGAGCTTGAAGATTCTCCAAGACAAGGAGAGCAGCAGCTGCAGTGATTTTTTCTGCAGGAGAGCAGGGAAGGCTCCCAGCTCTGGAAGACAAGCAGAACTCTTCATTTTTACTACAGAAAACCCAGAAAGGTCTGAGATCTGTGAAACTGCATTTGCTTCCAACAGATTAATTCCCATTGACTCAGGACTGTTGGTAGGAATCTGACGGCCAGTTTTGAATTCTTTGAGGTGTATTTTGTCCAGCATTTCTATGTTCTTTGCACATCTGATCTACAGAATTTCAGCAGAACCACCTTCACCAGTGAAACTTGTGCTGCTGAGGTTTTGTGCTTGCTTGTCAAGATCTATTTTCAGTAAACTCACAGGCCTTCATTATAACATAGTTCTCACATTCAATTCTTGAGAAGATGAATATCACTCCATCATTTTTCATTTAACTGATATCAAAGTGACAAGCCCACAATTACCTGCATTGTCCTGGTTATTCTGTTCTTTCTAACTGTTTTCCTGTAGCCCTCCAGGATTAGTGAGAAATCAATATCATTGGTTCAAAGTTCTCTCTGTTCCTCTGTACTCC
The DNA here is from genome assembly GCA_013390025.1 of Pitta sordida. Taxonomy (NCBI): domain Eukaryota; kingdom Metazoa; phylum Chordata; class Aves; order Passeriformes; family Pittidae; genus Pitta; species Pitta sordida. The sequence continues at coordinate 764,000 of WEKX01007076.1, forward strand.
ATTTTAAAATGTGAATTACTCACACTAATGATCTCCAACACCTTGAGCAGCTATATTTAACAGCCATTCCAATTACTGTTTGAGGAGGAGTTTGTACCTCCACAGAATTTTTCTGGAGGACAGGAATATGTCTCACCACATCTCAAAGGCAGGACACTCTTTTGTGCTTGTTTTGACAACCCCATCATTTCTGTTAACCAGCAGGAGGTGCAAACAGGAACAAGGAAGGTGAAGGGAAGCAGGAATGGCGTCCCTAAGGCAATCATTTATGCCACATGAATAGAATGAATTCTACATTATATAATATCCTACAGAATATTCGACATCAAGTTCCTGAATTTTAGAAATAAATGTGGAAACAAAAACTAACTGCCAAACCCACAACAAAATCCACAATTTCCAGCCAGAGAACCACCTACCAAGCTGCAATATTCTACCCTCAGCATCTCTCCTCAGCAACTCTACAAATTCTCCACAACCAGAGTTCGGGGCTTGGTGTTTTTCCTTCATCAGAGGTGACCTGACAGCACTGAGTGAACAGCTCTGCTTGTGGAATGATTAATGAAGGGCAAAACATGGTCACAGCAACATGGAATGTGCTTTAAAATCCAGAGCACTGACTGTACCTTACAGATTTTGTACAGAGACTCCTGACCATCTCCTTCTGTATCTTTGAAATAATCGTGTGCTGGGTATGTTCGATGGATGTCTCGTTTAATGACACTCTCTTGAGCAGAATCCTGTAAAAAAAAAAGAGAGGAAAATCCTGATTATTAACCCAGTAATTAAACATTATTTCTACCACTGAGCATATGTTTATTGTATTGCCCTGGCAGTAAAAAAAAAGAGAATTAGATCCCTCTCTTGCAAGATCAAAAGTTTGATCACTAATTTGATGTATCAATCTGCCATAAAAAGTGTCAAACTAAGAATTCACAAAGGATTTCTATAAGAAGATGGGAATCACTGCAAACAGACCTGAGAAACACCACTGTGTGCATGAGGAAGTGGAATTAGAATGTCAGAGCTGGAACTACAACAGTTAATCAATTATCCTCAAGTTCCCCCCAGTGTGAGATGTACTTTTAGGTGGGTAAATATCAAATGGTGCTTGTCTCTATTACCTTTGTAATCCTTAAGGAAAAAACAACAAAATCCTCACCTGGAAAATAAATCTTTTACCTTGAAAACAAAATATCTCTGTTAGAGAAAAGCTTCTAAATCCTCAGATTGTATCTCGTAATCCAGGGCTTTCCATAAAAAAAAATCTCTTTTTATACCTTCTGGAGTCAGTAACCAGCTAATCTCCTGAATTTAGTGGTTTCCTAATCCCACAAAGCCTCTCCAGTGGCACACAGAACTGCAGCTGCCTTGGAAGGCTGAGCCAGAGGGATCAGCCACAGCTGCAATTCCCTTCAGGGCCCATCCACAGCCCTCCCACACCAGGCAACCCCAGGGCTCAAACTCCAGCACTGAACTCCTGCCTTTCAGGGCAGGGAAGGGACATAAAGGTCACTTGGTGTTTTCTAACCCCCTTTATATCCTAAAGCCCATCTCATTCCACCCCCTGCCATGGGCAGGGACACCTCCCACTGTCCCAGGTGGCTCCAAGGCCTGTCCAACCCAGCCTTGGACACTCCCAGGGATGAGCAGCCACAGCTTCTCTGGTGCCTCTCCCCAGAGCCTTCTCTTCTGCCAGGCTGAGCCCCCCCAGCTCTGCCAGCCTTTCCTCACAGGAGCTTTGCTGAGCTCCCTGAAACAGCAGGCATATGTGCTCTGAGGAGGGAAGCTGACAGAGAGAGGTGATGTTTTTGCTAAGCCAGCTGGTGCTGCTGGAGGAAATCAAACACATTTTTGTGCTCTCACCGTGTTATCGTGAGGATTCTCAGGACATCACCGTGCAGCTATTAGCAACCAAAACTAACCACACAGCCTCAATCACAGCCATCAAAACAGACACTGATGGTGAACATTTAATAACAAGGAGCTCTCAAAACAGACTTCTTAAATCAGTGTTTTCATTTACAGGGCTGACAAGGAAGATGTCCAAGGGAGGGCCAAAAGCATTTGTGTAAAGCCCCAAATGCACATTCACTTTTACTGAGGTAGAAGGAGCCTGAAGCAGTTTTCATCCAGCATAGCTAATAAGAGATGCTTCTAAAAAATGAGAGGGAAAAAAATGGACCCCCTCCCAAATTTCCTATTTACGTCCTTCTCAAAAACACCTTCAAAACATGATAAACCCATAATTGGAGACAAACAAGAAATGAGTCTGAAGTGAAAATCAGTGTAGAACTACTTCTTAAAATACATTAAAATTACTTTGCTTAAGTTTCTACCTTTTTCCAGCAGAGTTCTGTTCTCAGGAGTACCACAGTTTACAGTTACCTTAATTCAGGGTTTCAGAGGATTTTTATTCTTCTGAAAGTCACCGTTAATTTTTTATTCAAAAGAAAGTTACGAAGAGATGGCTATCAAAGCATCCAGAGTTCTAATGATCTAATAATCACTTCAGTGCTGCCAACTCAGAGAAATAATATTCTACTGAGGAAAAGAGTTCTCTTCCCATGCCAAGGCTCTGACAGCTCCCATCCTGCTGAACGAGTTCTCTGCTCCAAGTCACCTCACTTCTCACACAGCTCAGCTTTTGTATCAGCCAGAAGAATTTACAAAGAAAGAAAAATCTCTCAGGGCTTAACCTGTCAGTGCTGTGTTGAGACTCAGCTCCTTTGCTCACTTATACCCAAAATGACTTCTGTGAAAGCAGGCACATCCCTCATGCAACAATATTTCACGAGTGGTCACCTGGGTTTTCCTTACAGCTGCTGAGTCAATATGGAGAGATGCAAAACGAGAGGGATTCCTGAGTTTCATGTGAAGAGTAAGGAAATAACAGAGTGGGTCCCAGGTGTCTCAAAGCTGGCATTCAAACTGAGCAGCACTCCTGACCTCAAGCTCCTTGTGCTCCACTGCCCTGCTTAAGAATAATTCCCCAGCTCAGGAGGGTGTCAGGGAAATCAATTAACATCTGAGGCCCTGAAATAGTGCAGCGATGAGTCCTGCAGAAACGCCAAAGAGGGAAATAACAACTCCAGCCTCAAATCCTGAGCTGAATCTAGTAAGGTACAGGGTTACACAAGCAAAAACAGCACAGGGGCAGGAAAAAAACATCACAGCAGCTCATCAGATAAGGATTCTGTGAGTATTCACTCTGTGCATGACCTGCAGAGATCCTGAGAAGGAGAAACCCAACCCCCAGGACTTGTGTGGGATAAAGGATATATCATTGTCTATATGAGCAGGAAATTTTTATATTGCACTTAACTTCCAAGGGCTTATCTCTAATCTTAAACTCCTTCAGGTTTGGTTTCATCACGTATGTTTGCATACAAAAATAGGATTTGCATTTTCCAGTGGAAGGTGTCCCTGCTCGTGGCAGGGGGCTGGAATGAGATGAGCTCAAACCCAAACCACTCTGGGATTCTCTGGGCAAGTTCATCTGAGAGGCCCATTTAAAAAGTCTGCATCTCTGGTGAGGCTCAGCCAGCTGATTTTGCATCACCTGAACTTCATCTCCTCACTACCTAAAAACAGCCAGAGTACCAACAAAAGTAAGAAAAGGGGGAGCAAAAACTCAGCATGGGCTGTCAGCAACAAAAATTACCCCGTGCTGGAGGTCTGGAGTGTCATGCTCCTTCAGGATTACATTCTGAAACTTTGCTGCACACTGTAGGGAAAGCAAACAGCCCCAAGCTGCTGTGGGCCCTCATCCCTGAAAACAAACCTCACTAAACCCATCTCTTCACCCTGAAAACCTGTCCACTCAAACACTGCCTTGCCAGGTGCCCAGGACTGACAGTGTGACACTGTTTCAGTACCAAGTGTTTGCAGAGTGTTTATTTTGTCCCTCAAAGCTCTCCCTGGTTCTGTGCAGTTCCACGCAGGCATGCATGGCAATATGAACAGTAATTTAAAACCCTGTAAAACATAATCACAAACAGGCACGGAATCCAAAACCCAGAGAAGAGATGGCATCAGTAGGCCTGGCTTTGAAATGATCTCCCCAACTGGCTCCTCCTTACTACTCATGTCCTACCAAATTCCTGCCTCCAGTGACACCTGACAACATCATCAATCCCCTTCCTCTCCTCATTTTCCATACACATTATAGCCCTCCAAGCAGAATGTGTGATCCAACAAAATCTCATGTTCCCTGCTAATTAGTATTTAGGAAAAAACCCCACAATAGCTCTTCCTTTTAAAAACATCGAATAAAAGATGTTTGGCTTCTGTTCAGTTTGTGGCATTTTTCTAATACCTTGTAGTTCAGCTCTTGCCTATAAATAGATTTTCTTTCAGTCATCATCAGCTTTTATTCAGCTGAGAGCATCTAACACTCAGAGAGAACTAATTAACAGAGAAACACGGCAAAAAGCAGGGCATTATTCTGTAGAGACTTTTTCAACAGCGACATATCAATATATTGAAAGTGAAGATGATATTTAGGTTAATTCAGTAAACACCCTGGTCAGCTGAATGTGCAAATGCTGGCTCACCATCAGCTGCATTTATTGCTGCTCGGGCAAGCCCACTTTCCCCAGGCAGAAGGATGTGGACACGGAGCCAGATCAATAGTTCCTATCTGAGCAAACCCTCAGGCTGCTGGCAGGTCACACCTGCAGCTAAATTTGGTGTCAAGGTCCCTCTTCTCCCATCAGTTTGGATTACTGATACAGCTCTGCTCAAGGGAAGGAAACATTTCTGCTTATCAAATAACCTCCCATTCTTCTCAAGCTGTGTTTGATAAGGGAGTGGGTAAATTCTGATAATTCCCACTAAAGGACCCTCAGAAACATTCTACAACATGCCCCTTTTAGGGCTAGGGATGCAAAATGACCAATCCCCTGTAAACAGCCAGTTCTCTAATTGTTCAAAGGCTTGTGGGATGGGACTGTGCTGCTTTCAGATGCAGCACCTCTGGGAGTGCACTGGCCAGAAGCTGTTCTATTATTGATATCATCACCCACACCGGTGCCAAGGAGATGGGAATGATGCTCATTTGGGAAGGCTGTCAGTGCCTTTCACAGAACCACACAATCTTTAGGACAGACTGTCAGGTCTGACCACCAACCCAGCACTGCTGTGCTCACTGCCAACCCGTGTCCTCAAGTGCCACATCTCCATGGTATTCAAACACTTCCAGAACTTGAGACCATCCCCTCTCATCCTGGCAGTTTCTTTTGACTGGAATCAGCCTTAAGGAGCAGCCCTGGTGAGGACACAATGCCAGCCTGCCCTGCAAGAGGTTTGAACCCTCCCAGAAATTCGTGCTCAGAGTTTTCAGCTACAAAATGCTGGACAAGGTAGACCTGGATGACAGAGGATGACAACTCCAAGGTTCTTAAGGACTGCATAGAGAAAAAGAGAGTCTGAAGATAATAAAGAGATGTGTCAGTTCTATTCTGCACAGAGCTGTAAAAAACAAAGTGATGTGTTGTGATTGCCTTATGTTGGCTGTCCTTAAAGTAAGAAGGGCGAGGAACTGCTGGAGCAAGTCCAGAGGAGACCATGAAGTTGCTGAGGGAACTGAAGCATCCCCCCTATGGAGACAGGCTGAGCAATTTAGGGCAGTTCAGCCTGGAAGAGAGACCTCACAGCACCTCCCAGTATCTGCAGGGAAGCTGGAGAGGGGCTGTTCATCAGGAACTGGAGTGACAGGACAATGGGGAAGAGGTTCAAATTAAGGAGGGGAAATTTAGATAATGGGAAGAGATTCCTCCCTGTGAGGGTGATGAGCCCCTGGCACAGGTTGCCCAGAGAAGCTGTGGTTGCCCCATCCCTGGAAGTGTCCAAGGCCAGGTTGGATGGGGCTTGGAGCCACCTGGGACAGTGGAAGGTGTCCCTGCCCATGGCAGGGGGTGGAACAAGGTGATCTTTGAGGTCCTTTCCAAGCCAAACCATTCTGGGATTCTCAACTGCAGCAGTGCCAGAGCAAAGGCAGAACCAGCTCAGCCCTTACCAAGGCTGAGCCATCAATCAGCAACAGACGAGATGACATTTCTGCACACAAAACCACAGCAAAAATAGATCAGACATGAACCAATCAATTCTGCATAAACTCTCCTATTCTGAAAAACAAACAATACCCATGACCTTTCCTGTGTTTGTGGTTTGTTTTCCTTTTCCCTCTCCCATTCTGTACATGCTCCCTCTCTCCCAGGCTACTGATACATAATTTATTCCCCTTACTCTGCCACATCCTCTCTGAGAGCTCTTGTCGAAAGAAAAACACTATTTGTGCTACTGGGCAAGAGATCAACTTCTGAAAATACCAGGCTGAGTTTTTTGCCATTGGCATGGAACACTGTGAATTCAGAGTTACTCTCTAAACACTTCTCTTGGAAGCGCCCTGATCTCCCACAAGAGATGAGATGCTCTAGAGTTGATTTATAGTTGATATAGATGATTTATAGTTGGCAGGAAGGGCCATGGACATCTCATTGTAGCTATCACAGTGTTTCAATTTCTATTTTATTATGTTTGGGGCTGTGTTTGGGTCACACAACCTTTAGCAGATAGGAGATCCAGCATTCTTCTTTTAAAGGTTGTAGGGAATTGTTTAAGCACTGGATTTTCTCTGGGGTTTGATCTGCTTTTTCATGGCTGTTACTTAGGAAGGTTGGCTCAGCCCAAGCAAAAGCCATGGCATCCAGTTTACTCACCATCATTCCACCTTTTTCTCTGAGGTGTGTATAGGTACTACCTCATAAACACAGGGGAAAAGGTAACCCACAGATTTACCCCTGAAGCAAGTCATTTTGGCCAAGTTCCCTCTGGTTTGCTGAGTTTCAGATGAGGTTTCTGATTATGTCTCCTCTGTTAGAGACACAACTGCATTTGTAAAGATCAGAAAAAAATGTTCTTTGAATTAATCTGTAATTTGAAATTCAAATACTTCTGACTCTACCACCAACTCACAGAGTAATTTCCAGAAGCAAGTGGAAAGGTTAAGACCTGTTTCTAACAATATTTAACTGCACCAGTATCAGATGGTTGTGGGAAGCTGTTTACAGGAAATGGAAAAGGGGTGTATTTGGATCCTCAACTCCTATTTATCTCCCTCAATTGATGGTGCTACAAAACTTACTTCAATTTTAAACAAGTGCATGGAAATCTTCACTACAGGAAGTACCCCAACCCCAGGTTAGTTTCCTGCAGTGTTTGCCTGGCCAGTGTTTCTCCCAACACACTTTTACAAGTTCTGAAATTAAACCCACTTCTGGCAGCCAAAAGATGACGTGATCAATGCAAGTGGTCCAGGTAAGATTTTAAAGGAAGGTCTGCTTTGTAGAGTTGCTCAGCGTCTCCTTTACTCCAGGTCTAAGGAAGAATTGCAAGGAAGTTTGCAGGTACATGGAGCTGCCAGCACACCCTGAGCTGTGGCACCTGTGCTGCTGCTGGGAAAGCATTAAATAAAGAGGGGAAATGCTGCCGTATCGAGGGAGTTTATCCACCTCAGTGACACTGATTTTAACGAGGAGGAAATGTCTTGCAGACCTATGCAGATAAAGATTTGCCAATACATCGATTTGAAAAAGCTTCTCAAGTGCGTATTTGTTGGAGTGCACAGACTGTTTCTTAAAAAGGAAATGTCTGACCCTTGTTTTCTTAAACAATGGAGTTCTTCCAATAACCCAGGCAGAAAGAGCTGTAATGTCTGCACTCCGTTATCTCCCAGACCTGCTCTGACAACAGCCCCACAATCCAGCCATCATTTCACATCCTGCACATTTCATTTCTACACCACCATCGCATTCTCCTTACTAACTTGTTTGGAAGTGTGTCCTTTTCTGAACCACTATTGAGATCAACAATTCCATTATAAAATCTTCTTCTCTGGCTCTCTGGGAGCATAAAACATCCAAATCACTTTTCAACAAGACCTAGAAGGCCTTCCTGCAGCCTGAGGAAATGGTCCATGGCACAAGATGAAGCCCAGACAGACAGAGGAAGGAGACAAACACAAGCACCTGCTTTTCATGCCTGTCTCTGTCAGAAGTAATCTGCACTAAAAGGAAAAGTGAGATAAGGCTGGTATACCAGTGCCCAAAATGCTTTATTCTGTTTTATTCCTGGTTTTTACACTAATTTATTTTCAGGCATCCTATTAATCAACTCATAATCTCTCACTGAATCCTTCAGAGGCAGCTGCTGATCCTGCAGCCACCCAATCTGTGCTGGGAGTGCAGCAAGAGGAATGGTGGGCACAAGCAGTCCAGAGGTGCTGACACAAGGAGGCCACACATCTCCCTTCAGCCCTTCCTCAGGTCTCCTCTCAGCTGCAAGGACAGGGGATGCAGCACACAGGGACAGCTACAGGTGAGTTTAAGCTGATGCTGCCAAGCCTTGCAATGAGTTATTGCTGGAGGTCTTGAACACAATTTTAGATGAGCTAATGAAGGAAAGTACTGGAATCACCACTGTTTGAGGTGGGAAGGGTCTCTGCTCAAGCAGGGCTGGCTTCCCAGGTCAGTGTCCAAGCAGCTTTTGAATGTCTCTAACAGTGAAGCCCCCCCAGGTCCCCCGGGCAGCCTGTCCCTGCTCCCTGCACAGTAAAGGAGTTTCTCTGTGTGCTCCACTGGGGCCTCAGTTCTGTCCCTGTCACCGCTGAGCAGAGCCTGGCTCCTTCCAGGTACTCACACACACTGGTAAGATCCTCTCCAGCCTTTTCTGCTCCAGGCTGAGCAATCCCAGCTTCCAGTCCCTTCACCTTCTCAGTGGCCTTGCCTTGAGTTTCTCAGCGTGCTCGAACTGCCAACCAGCTCACCCTGCACCTCTAATTCTCCAGCAAACCCAGCACACTCAGGCTACAGAGACTCCTGAGTTCAGCTTCCACGAGTCTCCAGAGTCCCCCCTTCCCAGCAGAGGGGCAGCACCAGGGATGACAAGGGAAGGGCCCTGCTCCAGAGCTCCTGTATGTGAGCCACCAGAAGAACCTCCACTTTTGCCTTTGTGTATTGATCTGGTCTGTTCCTAGTGCTGAAAAGCTGAAATTCCCTCCTCAGATTCAGATCAATGCAGCACTGACACCACAGGGTTTATCTGGTCACACACGGGTCAGAACAGCAAAGACAGCACAGGGCACAAAAATAACCCCAACTCAGTTCCAAGTGTCACCAATCTTCCACAGACTGTTTCTTAGTGTATCTGGACATTTCTACAGACACAGGATGGAAAAAGCAGATTTTAGGGATGGTTCAGCTGTTCTCTCTCCTTGTCAGAAACCACAGGAGCCTGTGCCCACCTCTTATTTAATGATGAAGTTTAGCCATTGCAATTATTCTGACTGTAATGGGGAGGTTATCTGGGTTGGCAGATAATCCTGTTACTTCACAATTCTCTCACTGCATCCCTTCACTTTCAGAATCACACATTAACAGAATTTCTGTGGATGTCTCTGCAAACGCTCTCTATGACAAAACAAAAGGGAATCTGTTTAAAAATGCTAATTCTAAGTGAACCAACACTGCCTCCTCAGCTCCTCTGACATTTCTGCCAATACAAAGAGCAAAATCCACCATTTCCCACCCCATCAGAAGCCAGGAACAACCACGAGACATATAAACTCAGCTACTTTCATCATCATAAGATGCAATTAACTCGTTCCAGTATAAACCCTCAGGCATGGAAGAATAAAGTTATAACGATAAAATGAAAATAAACCACAAAGAGGCACTAATCCCTCCACAAAAAGGATATTTCTGAAAAATCACCATGAGACAGTGCTTGGTTTTAGTGCTGGAGATGCACCTTCCATGGAGAAAAGTCTAAACCAGGAGAGAGGGAAACAGAATTAACAGGAGGGACATAAATGAAGACCAGGCAAAGTGACAAAATGGAGAAATAAAACAAGATAAAGGATGGGAGATGAGAGAAGTACCAGACAGATTATTTTTAGTTCTCATTGACTCACAGAGGGAAGCTATAAATTAAATATTTTCATTTAAAGCCATGAAAATCAGTTTGAAGGAAAATCTGAATTAGTTTTGTACTATGCAAAGTATAAACTTAAGAAAGGCTACTCAGAGCCATCAGAGAGGTAAAAAAGGATGTTTCCTTTTGGAGTATTACAACATATATTAGGCTATTAAAACAATCCTACTGGTTCAAGAATTCTTCAATCCTTATCATATCTCTAACAACCTGTATGACTTTGGATCACTTGGCTTATAAAAATGAGATTTACCCACAGTTCAGAATGTTCAGTATGGAAAGGTCAATCCAGGGCACAAAAAGCAATTTATTATGGGGTTTTTTTCCTATAAACTGGTATTTAGAGCCAGTTTTAAACCAGTACAAACAAATAACCCCATGTGCCAGACCTGCGGAACCCAGAGTCTCCTCCATGGATTATGGCATTTCACTTTGGAATGCCTTCACTGCAGCCCAGGAAAACCCTAATTCTAAAAATTCCCAGAAACAAGCCCTCCACTCCCTCCTCTGACACTACAATTCCTGCCTGATGCCTTTGGTGGAGCTCCCAAACCCCAGCAGAGCTGGAGGGCAGAGCACAGCCAGAGGAACACAAACAAAAACCCAATAAACCCAGCACATTTCTTCTGGGATCTGCCACCAGCACCACGGTGAACATCCTTAATGTGCACTTTGGCACTGCCAAGCTCCCCAGACTGCTGGAGAAGGATGGCCCAAAAGGCAGGTGTGCCTGCTCCAAATGACTTTGTTCCTCATTATCTGAACAGCCACAACAGACGCTGAGGGGGGCATTAGGAACATTGAGCCTCACCAGCACTCTCACTTCTCAAGATCAAGCCAGCAAACCAAATTTACAGCTACAGAAAGTAGGTTACAGCCTCTCACCGGGAGACTGAGCAGAGGGGAAAGATTAACATCCCATTATCCTGCCAAGATAGGATATAAAAGATGTAAAGCATCAAGAACAGATAAAACCAGATCCAGGTCTAAACAGAACGTGGTACAAAGTTTTCCATGAAGTACCTGCAGCTCTTCCTGCAAAGTGTCAACAGAGCTGCTGTTTATAGGCAATCCAAGGAATGTGTGTCCAGCACACCCCTGGAGTCTCTCACCCCTCACTTCTGCTGCCACTTCCTCGAGTTCCCTTCGAATTGGAAATATTTCATCTCCAAATTATTTTCCTGGATGTGCAGTTCGTTGCACAGCCATCAAAAAACTAGAGTGGTCTATTCATAATGAAAACTTAAATAAACAGATTACAGGATATATCTCAGAGCGAGATAGGGAGCTGTTAATTGAACAGATAATTCTGGGTTTATGATTGGAAAAGCTTTTGCCTCACTTTTTTTTAACCTCATTAAATTTCCCTGCACATGGGTGGTTCTAAAAGCCAAAGCAGTGGGACAGTGGCTCAGTCAGCACGTAACAACATTGAAGTTCACAGCCCATTTTCAGTTCAGCCTGGCTATGTATCATAGGGGAAAAAAAGACAATATACAGAAGTTCTGTCTCAAGACAGAGTTTTAAATTATCTCTAGGGCTGTCCTGCAGCTAAATTTGCTGTTTAAAAGCAAGTGGTAGAAAAATGACCAAAAACCTCTGCCCAGTCTGAGCACCAATGTCAATTATATGTGTATCAAAAAAGGAGGAAATTAAGTGGTATGAAAATTGGAGAGGAAAAAAGTGTGGGGAAGGTAAAATTCCAGGTTTAGAACTCCAGGGATTTATCATATCTAATATCTTTTTTTCTTCTAAGCATAGAATTGAATTCCTCCTGATCCTTTAACACATAAACCCAGAATACCAACATATAAAATTCTCACTTAAAAGAAGTATTTGCTTTTTTAATTCCCATCATTCTCAGTCCTCCTAAATATGTCACATATTGTAGCTTGGCAGGAAAGAATATCCATAATGCATCAAACTTCAAACAAAATAGCTTTTGCTTTGGATTGTTTTCCCCAGAGCACCATTCCAAGAAAGCAACATAACACACTGCAGAAGGGCAGGACATTAAATTTGCAGAGGGGTCTTTTATTTGTCTTTGAAATGATTCATTATGAACAAATGCTCCGAGAGCAGACCTCATCAATAATTGACAGGATGGGAGGAGGAACCTTGCAAGACAGAAATAAACAGCACTGGGAAACCTCAGAGCAAAAACAGGGGAGAAAAACATGGAATAAACCTTCACAAACGCCACCAGTGTGAGGTGAGAGAACCCACATCAACACGGACCTGGGAGCATCACGGGGTGAAGCAGCAAACCAGGTGTTCAGGGCTTCCTGAAATACATCAAAACTGGTGAATGACACAAAAATATTACATTTAAAGTACACTGAACACTCTTGAAATACAGACTCGAGTGCATTGTTGTCACTGCAGGCGCAAAGCAAATCCATTTTTCCAGGGTATTTTTCACATCTATTTTCCAGCACATAACCCAGAAACGGTCAGTGATGCTGCAGAGTTGGTTTTGGAAAGGACAAACACGCATTTCTGCATGTTCATAAAAAACCCCCTCCAAACCAAGAACTCAAACCCTGCAGTATTGAACTGTTAATTTGTAGGCCACTAATTCTTCATGCTCTGTTAAGTTTCCTAGTTATCTTCCAGCTGGCTCCCAGAGAGAGGAGAGGAGCAGCTCTTACCAGGGCTGGCAGCAATTCCAGGAGGTTGCTCAGCAATTCCCACCCAGCCCTTCAGAGACAAAGGGAGAAAGCCAAGAAAGGGATTTATTCCAGCTAGTCAAAATAAAACTGCGTCCAGCAGATCCACATTTTAAGGAGTTTTTGACTCTAGAGGAAGCAGTGACGCAGGAGTGAAGCCACTACAGATCTGCCTGGGTTCTGTTGTTACTTTTTGTGAGGAAAACTACTGAATTTTTCAAGAAATCTTTTAATTCGTGCTGATACAATTGCCATTGTGGAAAAGAGTGCAGTGCCAACCTACATGGCCTCTTGCAAAAACTGAAGTCAGCAACTTGTAGGTTTGTGTTTCATACTTCAGAACTACTTTGCCAAGACCAAGCAACGACAATTTAACCTTAAAAAGACATCGTCATCCTATTTGAAATGAAGGGGATTAAACATACTGAGCATCCCTTTAAATCAAAGGTCTCTCTGGCTTAGCCATCCTCTTCTGGAATGCCACACCCCAGCACTGTGGCACATGGCAGTGGCACTGGCCGTGGCCTGTGCTGCCCGTCTCCTTGACCCTGCATCCCACACCCCCCACACACACACCAGCCCAGCCCTTCTCTGATCACCCGCTGAGCTAATCCAGGCCACAGCTCCCCCAGAGGAAAAGGGAGCATTAATTTCCATCCAGCTCAGCTCCCCGATGGCTCCCCGGGCAGTGCCCAGGCAGAGGAGGTGGGAAGGGTCAGCCAAGGGCTCAGGGGAGCTGAGGCTCTCCACCAGCTCCACAGGCAGCAGCAGCTCTGTGCCTCTCCAGCCAAACCCAGGAGAAAGGACTGCAAAGGACACTTGGCACAGGAGCTGCTTCCCAACAGAGCTCAGGGAGGACCCAGCAGGAGGTTTGAAAGAATCTCCCAGATCCCCTCTGTATCTGCTGCATTCACTTCCATCACTTCAATACACATATGTATCTCCAAAGAATTCCATCCGATGAGGCAGGGAGGAATGCTCATCTCTAAACAACAAAGAGGGTTTGTCTGACTCCTGGCAGGTCATGAACATCTCCTGAAGTGCCTCCTTCCCTCCCCCAGTGCCCCCAGAACATTAATGAGCTCCCCACTCAAGGAAGCTGCCGCACTAGCAACCAACACTGTTTCATTTCCCTCCTTTAACGAGTTTTTAATTTATTTCGGTATTATCCCAGGCAACAATATTTCTAATGTGTTTCTAAACCTAGGGACAACATACTGCAGCATTTCTTAATGTTCAAGTTGCATTGAAACCAGTGCTTGAAGCTGTAAAAAATCAAATGTACATGGTAACCAGTCAGGCACAGAAGATCAAAACTTGGCCCCAAGACTCCTCTGCCAGGTAACTGAAGCCAAAAATAAAAAGCTCAGCTACAAAGAAATGGAATCCAGCCAAGTTAATTTTGTACAAAACCACACCACGAGGGCAGTACACCAGGAGAGAATTGGATTTCCAATCTCTCATCTTTGCTGTGAAAGATGTACAACACTGACAGCACAGATGGCACCGACTCAGTCCTAATCAAAACTAATGAAGTTGAACTTGATACACAACCCTTTAATGAGCAGAATGTATTTTTGTTTTCCCATCCATTTGAAAGCTGTAACACAGCAATAAAATCATTTAGTCATCACAATAAATGCACAATGCAATAGAGCAGAGACTGTGTTTTGTGAACACCTGGGAAAGTCTGTGGGGAATGATGAAATACAGAGATATGATTGAATTGTGGGTGACCTGCCTGTCCCAATATGAACATCAACTGGTATCACATCGTGTTCATTTCTAAAGGAAGAAGTCCTGTTCAATTTGGTTATTTTTAAAAGAAACTTTACAAGGCAATGCACTTTTTAAACCCCCCCCTCATTAGCATTTAAATTCATATATTGCACGTACAGGGGAAAAATGATGGTAATGACTTAGCTGACATTTCACTTTGCTGGCAGCTACAGCATTAAAATCCTCATGCCTGAGGGTCAGAGAGATGAGAAAACTGTGGAATAACTGAACAGAGTTACCCCATCTACATCACTGTGTCAGGGCTGCACTCACAAACCAAAACTGCACAAACCAAAAAAGCCTGTGTTTCATGGGGTTCTCTTGAATTGTTTTTAAAACACAAATCTACAATACTTCATAACAAACAATATTAACTCCTCACAAGAAGACAGAATGGGTGCAGAGCTTACAGTAAAAATAATCAATCCCAAAACCATACAGCAGGTTTTCATTGCCCATAGGATGAAGCAAAATGAAGCATGGGATAAACATGGAGAAATCCCACATTTCATCTAATCCAATTTTAAGTAAAAGCTAAAACAATCCAACCCCCAAACTTCAAGATGAAAACAGCAACACGATAAAATCCTAAACAGAATTTTAACCCCCTGCCTCACTGAATTCCTGTTGCACACCCAACCAGGAGTGAGGAGCGCAGCACAATATAACAAAAACACCCTGTTAGCATCTTTATTAATTATTTTCATAAACATACATTGTTCCTTGCTGTTAAAATTCCGTGTGCCTGAGTTGCCATGGCAGCACATTAAACTCCTCCAGCTCAGGCAGGGCCACAAAGCCAGAGGCAGGTTGGACTGGGGAGGTTTGGGGGCAACTGGTGCAGACAGGGAAAAAATCCCTTCCACTGGGCACAAAACTACGGAACCTGGAGAGAGAAATCGATGCCAAGTGAGGCTTTGGGGTTTGAACGGGGAATGCAAATCCTGCCTTTCCTTCCCCCTCCATCCAGGATTGCAGCAGCTGCCAACCCTGGTGCCAGACTCTGGGCAGTGCCCACCCCGGGCAGCTCATCCCCACTATAAATAGTCCTGCTCCATCTGCCACCCTCTGCCGGTGCCACCGGCGCTGCTGGCACGGCTGGATCCTCCGCCAGGCCCCCGCAACGAGGGCAGCAGCAACAACTCACTGCTGCTTCCACAGCCACTGCTGCGAAGGAGCAGGATGGGTGCTCGGGGACTCCACACAAGTATTAATTAATTAATTAATGGCAGAGTCTCCAGGTGCCTCCGTCACCAAAGCTCACACACAGCTCCTCACACCACACCGTTCTTGCTTGGAGTTTCAGAGAAATTAGTACCAGGTAAAAATAAACCTCAAATATCAACTGCAGTAGCCCAAAATAATCCAGCTGGGGAGCCAAATCTAATGTGCTGAATGAGTCAGCACTGCAAGGATTTGGCTGGGGGTTTGTCCACCGTGCCCAGCCCAGCTCAGACACCAGGGCACACCCTGTCACTGCTATTTCAAGAGAGAATAATGACAGGAAAGCATCTTTTCCCTTCCACAATAACCCAGGCAGCGAGCAATTTGACAAGCAAACCCTGGTGCTCTTCAGCTCAAGATGTCCTGCAACACCCTCCGTGTGGGACAATGTGACTGCTGGGAGCAGACAGGACCACCGCAGCTGAGGAACACCTCATTTCACTGCAAAACACACTGAGCTGACTGCAAAATGACTGTCTGGCACTGACAAACAATGGTGTTAGCTCAGGAAAAAGAGGTGCTATTGGAAGTGTCCAAGGGCAGGCTGGATGGGGCACTGAGCCACCTGGGAGAGAGGAAGGTGTCCCTGCCTATGGCAGGGGGGTGGAACAAAATAAGCCTCAAGATCCTTTCCAAACCATTCTGTTATTTGAGTTTTGTTTTCCTGATTAAATACTTCAGGGTTTGGTTGTGCTCTCCCAGAAGCAGAACCACCATGGATTTGGCTGTGCTATGGCTGCACTGTTCTCAAATAAACGGGATCTCTATATAAGCAGTTTGACATCATTGTTCAGAAGTATCTAAAATTCAGTGACTTATTTCTTACATTTGTAAATATAGCCCCTGAGAACACACACACATTACTCGTTTTTTCTGCTGTAACCAGGCAGTGGAGTGGGAACAGACCAGACCCACCTGGATGGCTGGAGGTGGGACAGGAGCAAAGGCCAGGGCTGCCTGGCCTCACTGGACAAAGAGAAGGCCAAAGTGCAACCCCACTGCAGTCAGCCAACAGGGAGGCATTTTCCTCTGATTCTCCGTGTTCTATACTTACCAAATCTCAAATCTCAATGCCATTTAAGCCAAGCACTTTTGCCCTGTAGTTAGGACATGGTTTGTTTGCACTGATATTTCCTTTAACACAAGAAATTTTAATTTTTCATCATTTTGACACAAAAACTGCTATGACATAAACCATAACTGCCCGAAGCCTCTTCAGCTAGCAAAACCATCAAGTAAACCTTTTGTTTACCATACCAACATCTTGGAAGAGTCAAGTGATTTTATCCCCTTGACACACATGTCCCCAGCATCACTCGGTGTCAAAAACTACTAGTTTTTA
The DNA here is from genome assembly GCA_013390025.1 of Pitta sordida. Lineage (NCBI taxonomy): Eukaryota > Metazoa > Chordata > Aves > Passeriformes > Pittidae > Pitta > Pitta sordida. The sequence continues at coordinate 781,007 of WEKX01007076.1, forward strand.
AGTAGTTTCTCTGGTCTCTGCATCTACTCAGGATCTTTGCTATAAGGACTGGAGTTCTCCAAGAGGACTTGGAGAAGGGAAACAGAAACTGGTAAAGGAAGATCCCACCTGGGAATCACACTATTAACTCTGGCTGAGGGTCATCTGCCAGGGTGAGCATGTGTGCCAGCCCAGCTCCCTGTTCACAGAACCACAGAATGGTTTGGGTTGGAAGAGGACCATGAAGATTCTGCTGTCCCACCCCCTGCCATGGGCAGGGACACCTCCCACTGTCCCAGGCGGCTCCAACCTGGCCTTGGACATTCCCAGGGCTGGGGCAGCCACAGCTTCTCTGGGCACCCTGTGCCAGGGTCTCCCCCAAGCCATTGGTTCAGCAGGATGCCAGCTGGGCATCAGTATTTTGACCCTGACAGCAGCCAGGCTCTTCCAAAGCTTCCCCACTTCCACTGCACACCAAAGCTGCCTCCAGACCAAGATGAGCCTGGGAGCAGAGCGAGCTCCCAGCGTGGAGCAGACACTTCAGTACCTGCACAGCAAGTCATTAGCAGGAGGTGGCAAATATTCCCATTTACTTTTTACAAGGTAATCTTTCTGACAAGGCAATCTCCAATGTACTCTAACCCACATACTGCTCACTTGAACACTCCTGACACTTTAAATATCCACTTTGGCTTCACCTGGGAATTCGCCCCAGCAGCAGAGCCAGTGAAACGGGAACATTAAATCTCTTTCTAGGCAGCTGTGGAATTGTAGTTCCTCATACGTGACTCTCTCAATGATTTTGTTACAATTATATGTTCAGACTGCCAAAGTGGATAAAACACATCCTGCGTGAAACTTGCAGCTCATCCACCTGCCTGAATAAGCAAAAAAAGCACAGACAAGGTTCTTCTATGCACAGAGAAATAGTAATTCATGGGAAACTTGAGGTATGATCAACATAGCTTAAAAAAGCCTCTTAACAGCACAGAAATAAACTGTGAAATTTGCCTGCAATTTGAAATTTAGGTGACTGAGGCAGCCTGTCCTTGGGCAGTGGATGCTCCAAGCCCTGGGCTGGGCTCAGTTCAACACGCCCCTGATGTGTATTTGCTACTAATATTTCAAACCTTGGACATGAGCAGTTAATAAAAGGTTATTTTTTATTGACAACATGGCTCGTTCTGGGCACTGTTTCTGAACAATGCAGCATTGCAAGGAATTGGTGAATAACCCTGAGCTCACAAACCAGTACCTTTAAAATAGTGTATTTCTTGAACAAAGTCTGTTTAGAGGATACTAACAACATTTTTTCCATTTCTGCAGCAGACCAGAAGTTTCCATCCCAGTAAAACCCTAAGCCTGAAGCACTACTGGAGAGCAGCAGAACAAAAGGCTTTTATCATTAGTCTTCATGCGTTAATTACCTTTATCAAATGCCATCTGAGACAAGCTATTTGTAAACCCCTCCACTGATTCTGTAATTATATTAACACAGATTTTACTCTCCCCTACTTACACAGGTCTACCCTAAATAAAACTTAATGTATTTGTGCAGAAAGCACCACAGAACTTTATACCTCCATTCATCTGAAAACAGCAACTTCCAGAATCAAGGTTAAAGTTGTCACATAAACAGACACGAATAATAAAAGGGAACAAGAGGCTGCACTGCAATAATTTAGCAGGACAAACCGCTTCAGTAGCAGTGATGAGTGGTCATTAAAAGACCTGCCACTATGCAGTGGAAAGACAATTTGTGGTAATGTATGTAAATACAAATTGGCACGGTGTCATTTATTATCCCTTACGTGGAATCATTTTTTATGTATCCCTTGGGAACACGAACAACCAAAATGCCCTTTTCTTTTTTTATTTATCATCACTTTCAGTCTCTTGCACTGCAGAGTTAGTATCTGTCACCAAAATGGTAATGTTTGCCAAGAAGAAATGGAAGGTGATTAAAGACTTTTATTAGATCATAATGATTAATATTAAAACTTTCAGTTTTACTTATGATCAACTTCATAAGCAGGTTCCTCACCTGAGACAAATCTAAATTGAGTGAGACAGAAGATGAGCCTTTCTAGAGGCCCTGGATGAAATATGTCCAGCACTGAGAGAAACTTAGAGGAAAAAAAGCTACAAACTCACCCAAAAGTCCAATGAGGAGCAGCTGAGGGAGCCGGGGGGGCTCAGCCTGGAGGAAAGGAGGCTCAAGGGGGGACATTCTGGCTCTCAGGAGGGGGGAGACAGGTGAGGGTCGGGCTCTGCTCCCAGGGAACAAGGGACAGGACAAGAGGCCAGAGCCTCCAGCTGCACCAGGGCAGGGTCAGGTTGGCCATGAGGAGGAATGTCAGGGTTGTCAGGCATTGGAAGGGGTTGCCCAGGGAGTCTGGAGTCCCCAACCCTGCAGGTGCTGAGGGAATGACTGGACAGGGCACTCAGTGCTCTGGGCTGGGGCACAAGCTGGAACTTCATCCTGGAAGGTTTTTCCAGCATCAGTGATTCTGTGACTATTCTCTGGACAAATGTACCCCTGGGTACTGAGGAAAGGCAGGAGAACGGCCCACTGGAAAGAAGGGAAAAGTTGCCCACAACCTATGGAGACGGAGCCCAACAAGAACCAATGGAATGGTTACATCAAACACCTCAAAAACGAACCCAAAACTCAGCACAGGGGAGAACTGTCACAGGCTGACACACACCAGCAGCACTCTGAACTGCCACTACTCCTTTGAGAATTCCCTTCTCCAGGAAAGGCCCTGACAAGGACTGGGAGTTGTGTTGGGATGGACTTTTCCTACCCAAACAACCCTGACTGATGGCAGAGAAAACCAGGAGAGGCAGAGCACACCCAGCTCCCATCTGCTGTTTGCATCAAAGCTGGGACCTGGACACATGAGAAACATCTATTTCAATCCTTCTGAAACCAGAGTTTAATCCAACTCTCTTCTATCCTCAAAGGCAGCTCCCTCTAAGCTCTTAGTCAAACGTTCAAAGAAAGCAGTGTGTCATCACAAGGGGGGGTCAGAAAAAAACCCAATCCATTATCAAGAAAAACTATTTGTAAGAGACTCTCTACCAAGATTTGGATTTATTAACAGGAGTTTAAAAGGTGAAGAATAGAAAGAAGCAGCAAAGATCCCCAACCATAAAAAATTCATGCTGTTTGACTTGAAAGGCCTCTCTCTTTTTACACATTTTGATGTGGATCAATAAATGCTTTTTAGGAATATTCTTAGCACTGTGTAACTCGCTCATCTGCGCTCACCCAAAATCCAGTGCAGCCCTCCATTGTTCTGGAGAGCTAAAGGAATGCCAAGCACAGCTCAAACCCTGACAGGATGTTTTAAAAATACCTAATTCCTTCATTCCGTGTTCTTCTGCTTTGATAATTATTTCTTTTCATCCCTCCCTGACTCACACACCGAGGCGACCAAAGGAGAAGGAACAAACAGAGGTGGGAGGGGAGCTGAGAAGTGGCACAGACTCGAGAAGCTCTGAATGCCTTCAATCATCTGGAAAATCACAAGCACCAACCTTTTAACTTGTGTAATTAAGGACTCCTGACACGCAGCCCTGAGCAGCTCTCAGGAGTTCACTACCAGGCACAATTACATTTTAAAGGCTGTCGCAGGTTTTTATGCCGCTTTTAGTTTCTAACACAATATTTAAACAAATAGGGACTTTGAATTCTGGAAAACAGAACCTGATTTGCAGTTGTGAAGGGCAATAAACAGCTGGTGGGAGGAGCTGGTGTGACACACCAGATCCCGGTGGGAAATCACCCCTGGATTTGAGGGGACAGGGCTGGAATTGTCACCACACCCACACACCTTTTGTTCACTTCCAGGGGTGGGGACTCCACCTTTTCCCTGGGCAGCCAGAATTTCTCTTCTTCTTTATGTTCTGAAAACTAAACCTCAACACAAAGCCTAAAACCTCTGAGTGCCTGTGGCCTTTTCAAACATGAAATATTACCCAGGAGCACAGAGGATGTCACAAATGGGCAATGATGGTGTCCACCACGTCCAGATTGGAACTGGGGCTCATTTACAAACCTGCAACGAGATTTTAACAACTTCTTGCTTCAAATATTCTCCATTTTCTACCTAATTTTGGCAGCTATTGTCAGCTGGTGCTTTGGAGGTACAATACATGCTCCTGAAAAAAGGAGGTTGCAAACCCACACCCCCAAAGAATTCTATTAGATAATTGGGCACATTGGAAGAATAAAAACCTGATTTTGTAAGAACTAAAAATTGCTCGGCACTCCCTGCAATTAAAAGACAATGGTATGTACAAGATGCTGTATTCCAACCCTAAATTTAGATAAATCATCATCTCCAAATCCAACGCAGAAAAGCCTTAAAAGAAATTATAAGCATCAAACACACGAGTGATGTTTTATATTTGAGAGAAAGAAGCAAAATACAAATAGAAAAACTAAATAAATTGCATTTTAAATCACACTGAAATACATGAAAATAACACTGCAAAACAAGGAGCTTTCAGGCTGCTTTTCTTCAAGGAGAAGGAGCAGTAATTCCATCAGCGGTCAGGCCCAGGAGAGGGGGAAAGGAAACCACAACATACATCTCTCTGACATTAACAGAGCCCAACAGACACAAACAAAGTGCACGCAGGAGATCATCTGTTTATATTTCCACGCTGCTTTGTAGTTAAGGATGGGGTTTGCAGAATGAGAGGGTTTGCTGAAAGCTACAGACAAAGTTGTGTGATTTTTCAGTGATTATTTAGGAATTGGTGCAATTAGAGACTGACAATTTCTGCTGAAAAACAGCCTCCCTCTTGCCACGCACATCACTAAATGTTTCATCCTGTTTGTGCAGATGTGCTAAACAAAATCAAGTAACTGTTCTTCCAAATTACAAATTTTCTCAAGGCCTTAATAAACACTCAGACCTTGTGGAGTCCAGTGCCTCGTTTTTAATAATATAATCACATCCAGAAATTGTTTGGGGTGTAGAAAAAGAACATGTTTCGAGTTTGTACCCAATGAAATGGGTGTGCAGACACATTTATCTTTTTTTTTTCCCCCTCTCCAGTACCACAGAATCTATTTCTCAGCGATGGGAATGCATCTGGGTCCTGAAAATGAAAAAACCAAAAGGCTTTCTGAGTATCCAACAGCAGAACCAGCAAACAGCTCTGTCCAAGGGATCGTGGGCATGGAATTAGCACTGGTAAATCCCACCAGGATGGAATTTCCCACTCCCACACTGGGGACAGGACGGGCAAACGGGCTGAACTCATTTTTCACAACAGAGAAAGGTATTTTTAGAAGAAACCCAATCAGGTTAGTTTTTTCTCTTCACTCTCTCCTGAGACCTTCCCCCTTCCAGAATTTCTGCCAGTAATTCCTCCTGGTAAATATATGTCTAAGAAAATCCAAACCTGGAGAAAAGGAACAGGAGTAAGGCAAGAGCCTGGGGGGGTAAGGAAACGGCACAAAGCAAATTAATTACCCTAATTAGCACTTGTGCAGTTTGGGAACCACAATATGTACATACACCCAACCTGCAGTGACTTGGACAGACACAACTCGATTTATCCTTCACAACAAACAGAAAAAAGGGTTGAACAGGAATGTCTGAGTTTGAACAGCCCTTGTTGGGTACTGGGGCTGAGCAGAGCAGTGACCAACAAAACATGATCTGGAAAACCGAAAATCTACCTGAGGGTTTTCAGAACAGAAAATACTCCTCATTGCATTGACCAATATTTAAAGATTTATTTTTTGCATGTACTTCCACAAAGATCCCAGTCACCCCTCACTCCAGACAGGAATGGGAAATATGCTAATAACAATTAAGATTTGATATCAATTGTTTATTCATATATATATATATAATGTGTTAGACACTAAGGGAGTCTGAACAGCACAAAAATTAACAAGCAAACTGTGTTAACATTTGACTAGCAAGGAGAAAATGAGTGACTATAATTAAGACAAATGACTCCCCTCAATACCCATTCAGCACACAGAACATTATATATTGTCATTGGATTTGGAACATTTTATGCTCAAACCTTTCTTAAAGCAGACAGGTGCCATTTGCACTTGACTGTGGTTAAATCTCTTGGCAGCGAGCATTAAATTAAATTAAATATGACCAATGTTCACAGGAATGAGGGTTATTTTTTTCAGACAGTGGCATTCAGAAGTAACTGTCTCTAATTGGCTGCTGCCCACGAGCACCTACACTGTTGGAAATGCCAGAGGCAGAGAAACGTTGTGGTACATCACAATTGGGGATGGTTTGGACCAGAAATTGGAGAGGCTGCTGACACCCTCCTGGTGGAAATTGCAAAGCAGATTATGAGAGAAGCTGAAACGACTTCAAATAATTACTGACATAAAGGCAGAAAATGAAGTACAGCAAATTGAAGTTGATAAATTCCGTTTTCCTGCCCCTTCTGAAGAAAATGGACTCTCCACTGAAAGGAACCTCCCTGGTTTCAGCAGGCACAGGCCTCCATTTGCCTCTGGCTCCTCAGCAGCATCTCCCTGCTCTCTGCTTGACCACACAGAAAGGACAATCACGTACAGCCACCCTCATCACTGCCAGCACAGCTCAGAGGCTCCATCCCAGTGACAAGTGTGACACAGTCACACACTCAGCCCTGAGCACAACAACAGGACTGAGCAACACCATGAATTACCTACCAGGGACTCGGGCTGTGCCTGCTCTGCTGCCTTCAGTGCTCTTCTAAGACAGTGAAGAAAATGAAGAACATGATTTAAATTTAACTTTCTGTTCTGCAGACTGTAAACACGCAGAGGGCAGAGGGCAAGGACTTCCTCACACAGCGTTTCAGACAGAAGGGGGCTACTCTGCATTCCACTCTCAACACATTTATTATCCCTTCCCTTTATTCTCTCAAGTGTTTTGTTGTTTGATCAGCTGAGGAGGCTTTACAAAACCTTGCCCATCTCCTGCAAACACATCTTGTCTCGGTACCTTGAACAGCAGTGACTAAACGTTAGCACTGACACTGAAAGTGTTCACGGGTGTTGTTTCTGCTGCAAAGCTGCTGGTAAAAGCCTCACCAGCACTCTGTGACCTCTGCTTTATCCGATCAGCTCTCTGGTATTTGTTGCACCAAATCCCAAGGCTGCTCTCAGTGCCCAATTACAGAGCAGTGTTATCCTCTAACTGCATAAGACAGCTTTTCATTAAACCTGCTCTCACCAATACATCACTATTAGCCATGCACTAAAGTGTATTTTTAGCCTCATTTCTTAGGGAAATGGATGTTTCCCACCCACTCTGTGGGTTCCAGCTTCCCCTCAGCCACGGCCAGGCTTGGCACTGCCACATGAGGAAATGTATTTGGCACTTTTAATTGTTACCCAGTTCACTTTGTTAAACAAACTGTTTAGGACCAGTAGGTCAAAAATAAAAAATCAATTACTTCCAAATTAAGTGTTTTCACTGCATCACATCCCTCCTTGCCCCTGCAAACCTGCCCTGCCCAGCCCTGACTGCAAAGGAACTCCTGGATCTGTGAATAACTCCCTAGTTCCTTATCAACCCCCACTTTGGTATTTCTGCAAGGCTGGAATTCTCAGTTGGGGTCGGTTTTTTGGAGGGGACAGAGTAGTGGGGATTTCAGTGGAAGCAGAGGGGCAGGTTAAAATCCTTGAGAAAATGGCTCTTGTTCTAAAGTTTGGCCAAAACTCTTCTCCTGCCTCGTTCTGTAGACATTTCTGTTCCACATTTGGGTAACTCTGACCGAGTTGCTCTCATAGAAATCTCTTTATCATTCAATTTTCTAATTTTTCTCAGATTCAAATCACTCACATAACCACCCCCCCCCCCCCCCNACAAAGAGGATCACAATTATTGCCCTGTCCCTAAAGCCTTGTGTTTTTCACTTTGGGGTCAGCTGTGTTTTAACCATTACTAAAAGAAATTCATTCTGCTCCTCCCTTGAAAGCTTTAAGGATTGATTTGCTTTGGGGAGGGCAGGAGGACTGAGACCTTTGCTCCTACACCAAGACTGTGAGAGGCAGCTGATAACAAACCAAGTGGCATCACCTGCAGCATGAGGAGCCCAGAGAATGTCACTCAGAGATCACAGAAACAGGATCTTTTTTCAGCTCCTCCTTTGAATAAAGCATCATGACGTACACTACAAACACTGCTTCAAAGTAGTCCTTTATTTACAGTGAATAATTCATCCCCTCACACACCATCAGCAGGATTGTAGCACTCATCTAACCCTCCCATAGCAATGCTCCAACAATCCTGGAAACAATTACCTGGTTTAAGTCACATCCCTGAAGTATTAGAACTATCCTGCAATTCTCCTCAGGCTTCAGAAAGCTGAGTGTAGTGAAGATCCAGCATTTCCTGCACTAACATCCCCAGCTCTTTCAGAATTTCAGAATTTCACTGCCCTGTCCCTGTAACTTGAGCATCACTCACACCTTCTCACCCTCCCAGGAAGGAAGTGCTAAACCCTTTCCTACTTCACACAAACATCACACAGGCCCATCCTGAGGGGTGCTGAGTCTCCAGCAGAGTTTTCTAAAACACCACATCTCTCCAATTATTCCTTCCAATTATTTTCCTGGGGACAAACCTGCCACCAATGTCAGTGTAAGATTTTTGTCCCTTGCTGGTTGTTGTTGTGAGGAATGTTTGGTGCTGATCTCCAGAAAATGCAGCTTCATCAGAAGCAGAAGTTCACTCCGAAGCTCCCCTGGCACAGCTCGAGGCTGTGTCCTCTTGTCCTGCTCCATATGGGCTGGAAAAATAATACGGAACACACACAAATGGAACAGTGCCAACTTCGGAGCAAACCCTCACTTTCTAAATTCATTGTTTTGTTACACAAACCATGGAATTGGAACAAAAACCACAGTGAAAGAAGGCATTAACGAGAAGTTTAAAAAATCCTCTACTGAATGATGGAAAGAGAGAGGGGGAAAAAATGAATGAAAAATAGGAGGAATGAAAACAATCCATTCTGTTGATGGATTCATTACATGGAAGTGAAAATAGTATTTGTGTCAGTGGAACCATCAATTCCGGGAAGACACAACGATCAGAAACAAAGCACATTTAGATACACAGCCACAATCCTTAACTTGGCTAAAAAACCCCCAAATCATCATCAAGAACTGCAAAATTCCTTAGAAGCTCTGGGTCATATTTTAATGACCTGGGAGGTAAAGATTTTATACCTGAAATAAGAAAAATTACCTGAAGTTTAAGGAATATAAACACAAGGGAATATAAACTTAGGGACTAAGAAAGCACCAGAACACAGCAAATTTGGATCAGGGATTTTCTTCTAAAGAAAAACAATGATGTGTAACTCGGAGAAAAAAATGGTTGTTTGAAACCATAAAAAAGGAATAATTAAAAAAAATTCTCATTTTTAGTAACAGAAATACAGTAATTACTAGTAATTTAGCAGTTAAAAGAGTAATAAGCCTTTCTAAGTAATCTTCCCCTCCATAGGTCTAAGCAAATTATTTTCATAGGGATAAAAAAGAAAATTACAAAAATCAAAACTAATAAAGGTGAAAATAATTGCTGAAGTTGCTTCTCTTTTCTCCCACTCTCTGTCCTACTGAGAGAAATAAATTACCTAATCAGAGGTGTAAAAAAACAGGGCTCCAGAAGCCAATATTTGGTAACACCCTCACAAATAAAGCAGAAGGTTTCAGGCAAAAATATTCTGCAAACACGGGAAAGCTGCACCTTCCCAACATCTGCCGGATATCCTGCCTGGAGGGAACTGCTGCTCTGCTGGGACACTGACACCGGGGTGGCACTGCAGGGACATTGAACCCCCGGGTGGCACTGCAGGGACACTGAACCCCCGGGTGGCACTGCAGGGACATCACTGACCCCCAGGGTGGCACTGCAGGGACATTGAACACCCGGGTGGCACTGCAGGGACATTGACACCAGGGTGGCACTGCAGGGACATCATTAACCCCCGGGTGGCACTGCAGGGACATCATTAACCTCACCATTAATCAACTCTTCACACCAGGTCTGAGGAGTTGGAACAGTCACCAAGCCAGGACAAACATCCATGGCACAAATCCCTGAACTCCCATTTTAAACCTGCGAATTCATGGAACTTGCAGAAGAATGAAATCTAAATATAACCCAATGTAATGCTAATATTGCCCTAATTTTGGAAGAAAACCATTAATAAGAAAGCAGGTCAATGCTACCAGTGCCAGAGCTGCTGCTGCAAGGAACCAGAGAGAAGCAACATAAATCACTTTGTCCACCTCCAGCAGCACAACCTGCACTTGATTTATGTGCACCAGGTTCTTGTGCTGGAGACAGTAAAGGCAGCAGAATAATAAATTGAAGTGTGACCAACGACCTTCTGTTATGCAGGAAGTTCTCCCATGATGAAAAAAAGCTCCTTGTAGCAGCAGCCAGGAAGGCAAATACCTCCCCAAAGTCCTTACAACAGTTAAAGAACAATTTTGTTTCAAATTCCAGTCTCATCTTTGTCCATCAGACCAAGTGGACAGCAGCAGACGGCAGCACCAGAAATCAGACTGGCTCAAGATCCAATCTCCAGCTTTAATCTGCTCATGGAATGGTTTAATGCCTTTAATGTTCATGGGGTCGTGTTTCACTGCAAGGAAAAATGGCCAAGAGGTTGTTCAATGAAGAAAAATCGCAGCAATGCAGTCAGGGGGAGAGGGAGGGCTCCACAAAGGAACCCTAATAACATTTAACCAAACTCTTTCAAGTTTTTAAAAAGTCTAACTTAAGGGTGTCATTTGAGCTGTCCTGGGTTCACCACAACGATCAAAAATCAGAATACAGGAAACTGAGTCAGACTCCCAAAATGTCAGTGGGAATTTTCTTGCAGCAGGGAAGAAGAGTTGGACTTAAATGCCCATAATTAATAATACTAACAGGTTATCTTCATATTTAAAAGCTGCAAAAAGGCATTTGGATTAAAATATTGCCGAGATTGGATGATTTCTCGACTGCAAACATTGTCAGGAGACATTAGAAATGCCAGGGCCCACACACCTTCCTTTGTCAGTGCTTTAAATTACCGGTGACAAGTGTTTGCAAGAAGGTGACAGGAAAAAAAACCCAACCAAACCCCCCATAATCTAAAACAAATATTCACCTGAAATGCTGTAATTTTCTGTAAAGCACATTGTCTTGTAAATTATGATTCCTTTAGAAGGAAGGAAAATGAATATACCCATGGTCCTGCTGGCTTCTGCAAGTTCAGTTCTGCTCTAAGAAAATGCACAAGAAACTCATTCATCAAGATAAGTAAAAACTAACACCCAAAGCTGCAATTTTGTCTGACATTTTCCTGTTTTTTCCGCAGCAAGAAGAGGAGGAAGAGGACTCAAGATGGCCTGAAGGAGCAGGAACACATGGAAGTGCAACACAGGAAAACACATCTGAGCACGGAGAATCCACTTCATGGTTTAGCCACTCCAAACCAGCAAAGGCCATTCAACAACAAGGCCATCCACAGTGGTTTGGAGAGCAAAGGAGGAGATGTCACGGGGGCAAACAGGCCTGAAGTGATCTAATGCCAAAGGGAAGGAGTAGGAAGGAGCAGCTCCATGAAAACTAATGAGGAGAGAGAGTTTGGGAGATTTGCTGACAGGCAGAGCTGTTTCCAGCTCTATAAATACATCAGCCCCAGCTCTAGAGAAATCCAGTTTGAATTCTGGATTTGTTTCTCAACATATAACACATTATCCCAGGAAATGGATAACATGCTGTTGACTACAGAGGAACAACGGAGCTGGACAAGATCCTCACCAGGGCTCATTAAAGCCTCTGCTTTTGCCTCAGTGTCGACTTTGGGGGCTGCAGAAAGGCTTGAGAAAACACCAGTCAGTTGTTGTGCCAGCAGCCACACCAGGCTGGCAGGGCCAGGCAATCTCAGCAAGGCTTTTGCTGGCCCTCCTTCAGTACCTTTTCTCTGATCCCCTTGGGGTGGTAACACAAGTTTTCCAACGGCATAATGAAGCACAGGAGGAGTTGCTGGAGCTCTGCTCAATCAGATGCAGCTTGCTTGGGGTACGTGACTCAGAGCAGCCATCCCCACTTGTGCAGCATCCCACTGTGATTACAAAATCCTGGTATGCACACAGGGTTAGGAAGCCCTTTTTGCTGTGATTGCCTGTAAAATAGTTTGGTTCTTAACTACTATAACTGTCCCCAAATACTCAGGTCCCCTTCCCAACTGCCTTGCTGGTGCTTCTCCAGAAGGTATTTTGCTTCCACAGTGAGGAGAGATGGAGCCAGCTGATCCTGCTGCCACCTTCCCCCCACACACACAGACATACAGGAGCATCTTTCACTCCCCGTTTTACTCAGAAAAAGCAGCCGAAGTTACCTGGGCATTCTTTTGCTGACAGACCAAACAGGAAAAGAAATATCCAGGGTTAGTACAGAAGTGATGAGGATGGAGCAAGTGGAGAGGGCAGCAAGGCAGGAGCAGCTACATTTGGGATCCAGCAGAGATGATTTCTAACCATTTTCGTATTATTTTTAGGATCACTAATATCTCAATACTTTTTGCTAAGCTCATTAAACAACCATTTACATAAGGTGACTTCCAGGAACCCAAAATCCCCTGACAGGACACAGATACAATTCGTTTTGTTACTGCGTGAAAATCAGGATCTGCTTTTCTTCAGGATCAATATTGATATTTCCCTTGAATTTCATCTGCCACTTGAAATCCGAGGCTTTCCCAAAATAAACCCTCAACAGGTATTCCTCACATCCATCACATTTCAAATCTCTTTATACCAACATGAAGAATTTTAGTCTTGGTATAAATTTATTTTTAACCAAAATCAATACCATTATTACAAGAGCACTTTGTTATGATGTTTTATTTTCAAATTACAGGCATTACTAATGCAATGAAACTCATAAAATAAGATGATCGTTGAAGCACAGTTGCATTGATGCTCAATCATCACAGACATCCTTTTCCCAAAAAAAGGGATAACATGGGCAAAACTTCCAGTGGCACTTCAGCAAAACCCCTCCCATTCTGCCACCAGAATCAGGGGAGATACAAGAGAGAGATAAAGCATCTCCATAACCCCTCAAAAACACCGATTCACCACCAAAACAGAGTTCCTTTAGTCAGCAACGTGTACAAATAAAGCAAGTGGCAAAGAATATTTCAGGCCAGCAGAAGAGGTCGGAGAACTTGTCATCTGTCACTGAGGCTCTTGCCGAGACACCTGGAATCTGGTAAACGAGGTTCAGCAGCACTTCCTTTAGATACAGTGAAATGCAGCCTAAAGAGATTCCAGGCTGGATTTTCAAGGATCTCAGAAAGGTTTTCACGAGTCAAGTGAAGAACACAGCTACAGAACAGCAAAATTGGAGAGAAAATTCTAATTTAAAACTGAACTTCAAAAACCCCCAACGCCACAAACCAAGTAAAGCACAGCTGGAAAAGGAAACAACAAACTGGTTGTGAGTTCCCAAGGTGAGAGATCACAGCAAATATGATCCCCAGAAGTCCTGAGACAAAAAATCAGAAATCTTAAATTCAGTTATGCCAGCATGGAGTTCCACTTACATGTGTTAACTTCTGGCTTGTCTGTGTGGTGTCCTCATAAACCACCACGAGGTATTGCCTGGATAACATCAGTATCACAAGGAAAGGAGTTCTGGATGAAGGTGGTGCATTTATGGCCCGTGTTTGCTGCCTTAGCTTGGGCAATTTTAGCATTTCACACTTAACACTTCTCCAGCTGGAGCCACAGAGTGCTCCCCAAAGCCACTGGAACCTGCCCATTATAGAACTGGTTACATCCAACAGCTTCCCAGAAAAACTGCAGCGTCCAAAATCTCTCCCAATAGTAACATTCTCTTATAAAGATCCTACTGAGGGCACAGATGAAAACCAGACTAATCTGTTCTTGACCTAATACCAACTCATTGCTTGGAGCATATAGATTTTTGTTTAATTACAACGAGTTTCCCTAGCATTAAAAGCCCTAATACACAGCTCTGCACAAGCCTGGCTGAGGCAGGTCAAGGCATTGTTGCCCTCAGCTGTCTCTGAGCCCTTCTGTGGAGGATGAACTCCATGAGGAAGAGCTGAAGCAGAGGACAGGCACATCCTTCACCCTTCACTGGTACCCAAAAATGGGGTTGTGCTGAGCTGAGGTTGGACTTGATGACCTCTATGGTCTTTTCCAACCTTCCTAATTGTGTGACCCCAGACAAGCAAGGTAAGAGCAGTTCTGCCAGTGGCTTTCCCAGGGCAGGACAGATGTGCCTGCTCATGGATTTACAACTCGAAATTTAGAGGTCACACAAGGACTTCTCAACAATACCTGCACAAGCATAAAAAACACTGGAGAGATCACACCAGGACTGCAAAGCCTCACCTGTACAGCTCTATGAAGACCATTCATGCCCAAAATTCGAAGCACATCTTTCCCAAGTAACATATTTGGTTCTCTCCCAAAGACCCTCTGTCATACTTGCCCAAATCTTTCATTTATGTTGCTTACCCTATCCCTCATTTAGATATCTCATTAACCAAAGAATCACGGGATATGCTGAGTTGGAAGGGACAAATGGAGTTCTCACATGATGAGAAGAATCTGTGCTTATTCAAATAACTTATTGAAGAAGGAAAAAACCCCACATCTATTTCATTTAAACTATTGACACTGACATGTCTGTACTCCCCCTGCTCAAAATCTTGGTGTTTGTTCCTCTTCCTAACACAGCCAGCTGCAAACTTTAGATTGTGAGCTTTGAGGAGGGATGAACATCACTCTGGAAAAGCAAAACTCTTTTCCCCTGGTAATCAATCAGTGCACTGAGAAAAGTTTCAGTTTTGCTCCCAATCACCTTTTCTTTGTCCAGAGCAAGTCACACTGTGGTTAAAATGAAAAAAAATGAAAAAGACCCTTTTAATATGTAATTAATAATTACTCCAGAGATCTATGGATAAATTCTGTACACATTTAAAAAAAATTTAAACATGTCTCTATAAAATAGGGGGAGAATCAGATATTACTTGAATTCTGTTTGGCTTAGCAAAAACCATGGAATCTTTGGGAAATGCTGTCCTTAAGTGACAGGAAAACAGTGCCTCAGTAGTGCTGCCACTGCTGGAAAGGCCCAAAAATTAATCAGCATCTAGTTAAGCAATTAGTGTTTGGTTTTGCCGTTCAAGTGACGTACATTAAGTATTTCCATCCAAAATTCATCATAAAACCAATACAAGCACTACTTTGAAAAGGTCTTCCTAAACTGTACCCGTGAAAGGCAGCTCAATAAAGCAACTTCTCAGCAGAGGAAGCACAAAAATGGCACAAAAACAAGCCTCCCATGATACCTTGTGCTTTAGCAAGTACAGTTACAAAATGGATTCCTAAGCAGAAACAAGGAAAAAACCATCTTACTATAAGACAGTGAGTAAACTTGTCAAAGACAGCCATGTGCTCTTCATCAGTACAATTCCGTTTCCCTTTAAAGAACGGTATTTTAAGGAGAAATTCTCTCAGCCAGTCCAGAAAATCCAGAAGCACATAGAATTAGTGAAGGCAAAATGACTTTTCAGGTAATGCTTTTGCTGCCAACACTCGATTTTTTTTGCCTTTTCCCCAGGCTGAAGACATGAGGTTCCAAAAATGGCAAGGCAGTCGACCTTGACATTGTCACTGGTACACTGGGAACAGAAGGGCTCGAGATAAATGTGAGAGCACAATATAAACTACCTGCAGAAAGGAGGGGCTCCAATATTTACATTTTTTCTGGTTGTCTATTAGGCTTAACTGTTCACTTTTTCATTTAATATTTTACATATGGTTTCCTCTTTTTAGTATCTCTGTTATCCATGGTTTATTCCTGTCAACTTCTTTAGTGAAGTCCTAGTCACCTGCTTACCAGGTATTCCATAAATCAAAAAGATCTTCAGGCACATGAAACTGGGGTATGTGCTCCAGCTGCCAGCTTTAAAAGTCTCATTCTTTATTCAGATTTTCATACATGAGACTTTATATAATGACAGAATGAAAATCAAAAGTGACAGATTGGGAGAGTGGAATTTCTGTGATTTTTTTTAATGTCCAGGTTTATAATTTTGGAATAGAATTCAGCACCAGCTGGGATCCTCAGACAGCATTAATAAAACCATAACGAACTTCCCTCAAAAATTTCAACTAATGAGTTTAGAAAACACTTCCAAAACATGAAACACACTTACTAAGTTCAAAGACTCGTGTGACTGAGCACCAGGTCAAATCCTGTCACCTGGGAAACAGCAAGAAAAAAACCATTTTAACTCCGCTGAGGATGTTCGGTTTGACACATTCCAGGAGATTCACAGAGAATAGCCTGAAATGTGACTTTGCAGCAGCTGAAATTCAGGGTCCAGGTAAGTGAAGAAGTGAAACAAACCAACAAATTAAAAAGGGGGTAAAGAACATTGGAACCTTCAAGTTGTTTGCAGGGTATTGGATTTCCCACTATTTTCTCTCCCTCCAAGAGCCTGAGGAAACAGGAGATGTCCCGTTGCACATGCTGAACAGGATGGTAGAGAGGGTTAGCAAACCTTGTGCCGCAGCCCCTGAGGCCAAACCCTCTCTCTGCCCTGCTGTTTTCAGACAGTGAAGCTCCAAGTTGCTGCCCAGGTGCCATGGACAGGGTTTGGGGAGTGACCTCGGGGGTTCCTCCACGGCTGTGCTCACAGTACCACGCTCACAACGTCAGCATCTGCTGCCTGCCTTCAGTCGAGGCTAATTCAACTCCCAGCACTTTCTAGAACTCTTCTTCAATTTCACCAGGTCCCACAGAAACCTGTCACCAGAAATGCCCGTGAAAACCAGAAGCCTTAAGGGACCAGCTCTGGAGCACAGGTATAAAATCACTTTACTGGTGTGACACCAACCCTGGCACAAAATAACTCTGAAAGTATGAAACCAGCCCTGGGAGCTATTCTGTTGCTCCTTGCCCAAGTCTTGCACACCGGGGGCCTACAGAGCAGGAAACAATGACAAAAGAATGACAAAACCAAGTGACTCCGAGCCGTGTTTGCAGGAAGAGCCGGGGTTACACAAGCTCAGGGAACAGCAGCTTGTCAAGAGAAGGCAGCAGACACTGAGACACGGGGCGTGAGCAGATCCAGGGGAAGGGGAGCACTTGCTTCTCACTAATAGCTACAAGAGCTGATTGTCAGCAACAGCCCAGCTCAGCTCAGGGAATGTTTAAGTCATGTCTGAAGCTGCTTTGAAGCCTGTGCAACACCAGAAACGGGCACAGAAAGGTTTCAGACAGCGAGTGAGCAGCTGTGAGGGCTGGGTTTGGGATCCTAACCCAAAAGATGCTCACGGAGAAGAGAGGAACATCAGGGAACTAACGCCAAGGCTGGGTTTGATAGACATAACACTGCTTTATTCCATTGGTTCAACTTGGTTACAGTAAAAAAAAAATGTACAGGGGTTCAGAACCATCTCAGCAGGACAAGGAGTACAGGACCAAGGGGGCTCTGGAGTCAAACCACAAGTGTGCACGCGTGGTCAGCCTCCATCACAAAAAGGAATAGGCACCATCTTTACATTTGGTGAAAGAAGGAATAATAGTGCAGTGTTTAAAGGCACCAATAATCAATATTTGGGCCCTTTTTAAAAGCCAATAACCATCTAAGAAAATTACATTTGGCTCAAAATGATAATTTAAATATTGTATTGATTGGCATGCATCTGAACCCCTGGCAGTTTATTACACAAACCTAATGCGTGCCCTTGCAAAATCAAAAAGATTTCATCAGTGGACCTGAAAGGAACTACCAAAGCTCTTGGCCTGCAATTAACACTAAACTGCCTTGTCCATCTCCTCCCAGAACACTTGTCCAACCAACAGCCATTCAGCAACAGCACAGAAGTATTTCTCTTAAAGAGAACATTGTATTTTTAATCCAGTCACATTGACCTATTCCATGTGCTAAGAAAACATCAGGCACAGATCACAATTTAAAAAAAAATAAAAAATACAGTATGTGCAAGCGAGGGTCACCCAACAGATGGACAGCTATGACAGAAAGCAATTTAGACCTCCCGAAGAGAAGGGCTGGTTAGTTGTTCTGAGCAGTGCTGCACCCTGCTGTGTATCTGCAGCGGGAGGATGTGTGGAGCCACTGAGGAGAAGCCCTGGGACACCCTGAAGGAACTACAGCAATCCCTGGGGCTGATTTACCACGAGTTATTGTACACAGGGGGCCGCAGTCACTCAGCCACGCAGGAAGAACCATCTGAACCTCAGTTTACCTCATAGGAGCCCTCAAACTAACCCACCCAGACAGGATGGAAAAAGAGGGATAATGAGAGGGAGAGCTGCTGCCAAGTTGTACCAAAACGTGTCGGTTTATCCCAAAGCATCATGCCCAGAGTAGGGTTTGTGCACCCTGGGATGTTTGGACAACTGGAAAATGTACAAGATGTGAGCAGAGAGAGAGCTGATTAGTATAACCTGCAATATCTACTACAGTCCTCAGGTATATCAGTTATGGATAGCTGCTTACTGTGGTGCTGATTTGCTTCCTCTTAAACGTGTATACTGAAATTCAGAAGGCTACAGTATATTCTGACACAAAGATAGTAGGACAACTTGTCTACAAGGGAGAAAATATCAGGTAGTAACTAAGTTATTGATCTGATGAGGAACCTCCTCTGATAGTTCCTGGTAGTTACTTCATGCCCTTTGGAAGATTTTTAGTTCTGACTTTCTCCATTCTCTGTGGAACTGCTCCCCTCACAGTTTCACCAGAGTCAAGTGACCCCTCTCACAGCAGCCTGTTCCTTTGCCATGAGCCCTTCAGACTCACTCTAACACCATGGCAAGTTGGTCAAGTAAACATTTCTCTCCAGATACAACAAATACTATTAGAACTCTGATTCACGAGCGCCAGTTTCCTTTAAATGGAGCAGGAATTAGCCCGTTTCCTTGGCTTGGGGTCCCGCACATCCCTGTCCTTTAAACACGTGCAAGACGAACATATTGTCCCCGAGAGTCTCCGCAGCCCCAGCCTGAACACACTGTTGGAGAGGCTGTAGATGACACAGTTGCAGAAACTATTGCTGATAGCCAGCCAGGTGGTGAGGAAGGAGAGCGCGGGGTTCTCCAGCACCCTGGAGCTCTCCAGCAGGAAGTACATGATGTAAGGGAGCCAGAGCACGTAGAACACGCTGGTTATGCGGAACAAAACCATGGCGTAGCGGCGGTCGGGGCCGTGCCCGCTGTCCCCAGCGGCATCCACCTCATGGCTGGGGAAGCGAGCCCTGCGCTCATTGATCTCTTTGGTGTGCTGCCGGCAGATCTTAAAGATGTGGAAATAGGTGAAGCAGATGACAAAGGCAGCGGGAGCGTAGAGCAAGCACACGATAAAGCCAGTGAAATAGGCGTTGGTGAGCCAGGAGGTAGCACACCACTCAAAGATATCTCCGTGGTAACCAGGTTTCCCCCAACCAAAAAAGGAAGGCAAGAAGATGAGGCAGGAGTACATCCAGATCAAAGCGATGCAGATTCTCAAGCGACAAGGTGTGACCAGTTGGTTATAGGAGAGAGGCTTGGTGATGGCCAGATAGCGATCCACGCTGATGCAAGCAAGGCAGGCCATCGACACGCTTTTGAGCACAGAGATGATGTATCCGAACACCTGGCACGTCAGGGACTCGTGGACACCTGTGGGGTAGTGGAGCAGGGACAGAGTAGGAACCAGGCAGCTGACCCCAACAAACAGGTCAGCATAGGCCATGGTCTGAATAAAGTAGCTGGTGGTGTAATGGTGCAGGAGCGGAGCACAGTGGAAAACAAAGATCACCGTTAAGTTACCCGCGATAATTAAAAACGTTAGCAAGACAATCACCACTGTCTCAAGGATACAGATGTCAACTGCATTGTAGTGACCAAATCCAAGAGGGCAGGAGAGGTGCTCAGATAGGTTCACAACACCACTGCTCATATTCAGAGTCCTCCATTCCATCCATCGGGACTGGTTCATGCTTTGTGCTTAGGGAGCACTGCAATCTGAGCCTCAGGGAGCAGCTCAACTCTGCTCCAGCGTCTCACCAGCTCTCTTTGCAGACACTGCCAGGGCTTACATGGGAGGAGATTACAGTCCCAGAGCTGTTGATGCCTCCTCAGCATCAGTGCATCACCTCTGGCACACCTTGGCTTGAAAAGAAAGAAAGAAAGAAAAGAAAAACAAAAGCCAGAAAGAGAAAGGCCACTGATCAGCTCCTCCAGTGCTCTTGACCCACCTTTAGCAAACACAAGGCACTTCTACAACAAAAAGGTACCCAGAAATACAGAAATGAAAACTGACAAAGGAGACACATTCATTCCCCAGGGAAGGAGGGGAGGGCAACCTCTGACCGCTTATTTTCCTGAGAAAGTCCTTTACTTTGGAATAGACTGAGGAGAGGGGGAGGAAGGGAAGGAGGAAGCTCGGTACAACTCGGGTTTCCTGGACCACAGTTACTGGAGATAATCTTTACAATGCCTCAGTTTAAATCACAGACTGACTGGAGACTAAAGGCAAAAGTTCATCCTCTAATGCTGTCTTTCCTCATTCCGTTCAGGAGATGGTACTCCTTCGTTATCCAGGATATTCCTTGGAAAGGTAAGGAAAACATTTTTGTCAAGGTTAATTCCAATAGACTCACCACTGTTTGGGTATGAATAATGAATTTTATTTGGAGGGAGACGGGTAGGGGATGAGGCAGACTTGTCCTCTGACTCCCAAGAAAGAAAACATACATCTCACATACAATGAGGAAGATCGTGTCTCTTCATTTGAAAACGAAAATAATTTAAGAATAGAATTTGGAGGCATATGTCAATATTCACAGTCCCTTCAAACAGTTATAGTCCATTACAATTATTAATGCCAGAACCGTAATTCAGTGTCCTCACAGACAAAATAAATCCTCTTGAATTTAATTTCAGCAATGGCAATTTAAAATAATCATCTTTGGAAACTCTGCCATATCTGCTACAGTGGATCACTACCCAGGAGTTCATAGGTATATCCATGATATTGCTCACCTCTGTAGCAACACCTGAATCACTTCACAAACCCCCACACCACGAGCTCAGAAACTTCCATCTGCATTCTGCTGGGAAGCTAATGAAAGGCTGATTTAACTAGAAAAGCTGCCACTGTTTACTACTCCATTATTCCGTCATTCAGCTTCATCCTCTCCGGGGTTTAGGGTTCCTGTGTTAATCAGACGATCAGTAGAATAAATAATTGCTTTAAAAGAAATCCTCTTCTAAATGCAGGACATTACCTTGTTCATTCCAGTCACAGTTATGGAGAGAGAGAACGTTGAGAGAAAGCATCTTCTGTGTCCAGTTCCAAGTAAATGCTTGATTAGAGTTCAGGGAATCATTAGGCAGGTAATTAAATGTATACAACCTTGGTTTTTGAAAGGCCCCTAAAACGTTAAAACCACCTTTAATCCTAGAGTTCCTGAGACTAGGAGGCTGGCAGTGAAAATTAATGAATCCACACAAAACGATCTCCAAGGTCATTCAGATAGATATTCCGCTGGCAAATCCTTTCAGTCTATTTGAAAGTACGGGAATCTCTCGGATGTTCTCGACAGTCCTTGCCGTGTCTCCAGGAGGAATTTCAGACCCTAGCAGAGCCCAGCGTTCCGTTCTGTCGCAGCACTTAGAGAAATCATTCTTTTCGGAGTTGATCTCCCGTCTCGCATCGCCACGCTGTGAAGTCCTTCTAGGTTTTGTAACATCCCAGAGTATCTCCGGCTGTTGGCTGCCTTTGTCTGCGAGCAGTCCCTCCTTCCTGCAGCCCCCTGCTGAAGCAATGGAGCAGCTCCGTGTCCGGAGGCAGCGCTGACCCCGCGGTGCGGCACCTGAGCCGCTGTCGCTGTCACCGCTCCTCCTCCTCCTCCTCCTCCTCCTCCTCCCGCCGCAGCCGTGCCCGCCGCTCCCGGCACAGCCAATGGCGCCTGAGCC
>WEKX01007076.1:803109-853400 GCA_013390025.1 Pitta sordida
GGGATCCATCCAGCCCCTCACAGCCCGGGGATGCCCGGGATCCATCCAGCCCCTCACCCTGCACCTCTCACAGCCGGGGGGATGCACGGGATCCAGCCACCACCTCACCCAAAGTTACCCCCACCCCGTGCCTCTCACAGCTAGGGTGATGTATGGGATCCATCCCTCACCCCACCCCACTGACACCGGGCACCCAAAGTCACCCCCACGGTACTCAATGCACGCGCACCTTTGGAGGTTTGGCTTGGCAAAAACCCTGCCGGGGTTCAACACTGAGCTTCTCAGGGGACAAAACTACAACCCTCTTTTTAGTTACTTCCTCCAATTAATTGCTTCCATCCGTGACATGAGGATTTTAAAACCCCTCTGAGACTGGTTTCAATATTGTACCAGTCTTTAATTGCTTCAACACCAGTTTAAATACAAATACGTGTACTTGTAACACATTGTTTTCCAACCGTAACCCAATTAACTGAGCTCCCTACTCCTGCAAACGGATGCTGCTACTCCCTGATTAAGGACTCAGAACTTTTGTTTACTTCGTGCTTCCTAAAAATAAACCCAGTCACAGAAGTACAACCACCAAAGTTCTCTGTCCTCAGACACTGAAACAGCGAATTTAGATCCTCAAACCACAGAACAGCATTTCGGGCTATCGATCAGCAAAAGATGTCAGGGATGGTACTGCAGGCTTTAACCAAGTAACTCATTAGGAACTACAGTGATTTAAATCCTTTCCGTTCCAAGGCAAACCACAGGCAAAATTTTAATGAGCTACTCCTGAGTTAACATCTTGTATTTCGAGTACTGCCTGGAGCGAATATCCAAGGCTGAATGACAAGTCTGTGGCAATGTGAGGCAGCACAAACTGCAGCAGTGTAAGAGTGGCTTGCAGTAAGGGCGTGTGATCATTCCAAAGTCTTCTATCAGAGGATTGAATAAAAATTAAACTTACCCCGAAACCTCAAACCGGTAAATGGCTGAAACAACAGACTTAATGACTCGATTTAGTCCCTGGGCACAGCCTTACGCCTGAGCTATCCACACCACGGGTAGAACAACAGGGAACAATTTTTATTCCTCCTCTTCTCACTTCTGTGGGGGAGGAGGAGGAGAACAAACACCAGCGAGCACAGGAATGGCAGGAGGCAGTTTGTGGTTGGCATCAGGGACGTAAAGGGCCACGACACCTCAAAATGGACATAAGAAAGCCCCAAAGGCACAAGGGCACATCAGAGAAGGAAAGGTAAAGCCTGACCAAGTGGACTACAGGAAGGACATGGTCAGTGCATCCTGCTCCGTACAGATCTGAGGTTTGGTAACCACTGAATGTCACAGCAGCCACCGAGTCACCTTGTTCCTTGGTGAGCCCTGCTGTGTGTGCCCGGAGTGCCCAGCTCTGAGAACAACCACCCCTGGCAGCCAAACATTCCAGGAGTGCCACAAGAAATCTGCTGAGCAGGTAACAGGAAAATCAATGGCAACCTCTGCTGGCTGCTTCTAGACACAGGTAAAACGCTTCCTTCTCAGAAATTATCATTGAAGGGACCGAGTGATTCAAAAGGAGGAAAGTTAGACATCTCTGTGGGAACACAAGCAGGCTGCCTTCACTCCCAAAAAGCTGCCAGGGCCTTCATCACCTCAGCCACTCACTGCAAATCGCAGCCTGCTGACGGCACTGCTCGCGCTGCGTTACGNAATCAATGGCAACCTCTGCTGGCTGCTTCTAGACACAGGTAAAACGCTTCCTTCTCAGAAATTATCATTGAAGGGACCGAGTGATTCAAAAGGAGGAAAGTTAGACATCTCTGTGGGAACACAAGCAGGCTGCCTTCACTCCCAAAAAGCTGCCAGGGCCTTCATCACCTCAGCCACTCACTGCAAATCGCAGCCTGCTGACGGCACTGCTCGCGCTGCGTTACGNCCTCACAGCCAGTCCATCATCATCTCACCCCACTGACACCGGGCACCCAAAGTCACCCCCACGGTACTCAATGCACGCGCACCTTTGGAGGTTTGGCTTGGCAAAAACCCTGCCGGGGTTCAACACTGAGCTTCTCAGGGGACAAAACTACAACCCTCTTTTTAGTTACTTCCTCCAATTAATTGCTTCCATCCGTGACATGAGGATTTTAAAACCCCTCTGAGACTGGTTTCAATATTGTACCAGTCTTTAATTGCTTCAACACCAGTTTAAATACAAATACGTGTACTTGTAACACATTGTTTTCCAACCGTAACCCAATTAACTGAGCTCCCTACTCCTGCAAACGGATGCTGCTATTCCCTGATTAAGGACTCAGAACTTTTGTTTACTTCGTGCTTCCTAAAAATAAACCCAGTCACAGAAGTACAACCACCAAAGTTCTCTGTCCTCAGACACTGAAACAGCGAATTTAGATCCTCAAACCACAGAACAGCATTTCGGGCTATCGATCAGCAAAAGATGTCAGGGATGGTACTGCAGGCTTTAACCAAGTAACTCATTAGGAACTACAGTGATTTAAATCCTTTCCGTTCCAAGGCAAACCACAGGCAAAATTTTAATGAGCTACTCCTGAGTTAACATCTTGTATTTCGAGTACTGCCTGGAGCGAATATCCAAGGCTGAATGACAAGTCTGTGGCAATGTGAGGCAGCACAAACTGCAGCAGTGTAAGAGTGGCTTGCAGTAAGGGCGTGTGATCATTCCAAAGTCTTCTATCAGAGGATTGAATAAAAATTAAACTTACCCCGAAACCTCAAACCGGTAAATGGCTGAAACAACAGACTTAATGACTCGATTTAGTCCCTGGGCACAGCCTTACGCCTGAGCTATCCACACCACGGGTAGAACAACAGGGAACAATTTTTATTCCTCCTCTTCTCACTTCTGTGGGGGAGGAGGAGGAGAACAAACACCAGCGAGCACAGGAATGGCAGGAGGCAGTTTGTGGTTGGCATCAGGGACGTAAAGGGCCACGACACCTCAAAATGGACATAAGAAAGCCCCAAAGGCACAAGGGCACATCAGAGAAGGAAAGGTAAAGCCTGACCAAGTGGACTACAGGAAGGACATGGTCAGTGCATCCTGCTCCGTACAGATCTGAGGTTTGGTAACCACTGAATGTCACAGCAGCCACCGAGTCACCTTGTTCCTTGGTGAGCCCTGCTGTGTGTGCCCGGAGTGCCCAGCTCTGAGAACAACCACCCCTGGCAGCCAAACATTCCAGGAGTGCCACAAGAAATCTGCTGAGCAGGTAACAGGAAAATCAATGGCAACCTCTGCTGGCTGCTTCTAGACACAGGTAAAACGCTTCCTTCTCAGAAATTATCATTGAAGGGACCGAGTGATTCAAAAGGAGGAAAGTTAGACATCTCTGTGGGAACACAAGCAGGCTGCCTTCACTCCCAAAAAGCTGCCAGGGCCTTCATCACCTCAGCCACTCACTGCAAATCGCAGCCTGCTGACGGCACTGCTCGCGCTGCGTTACGTGTGTTTGGCGGCAAGTGAAAACTAAAGCAGGAGTCAGCCAGTCCTGACAAATCCACGCAATTACAGATGGAACGTTACAAGATGTGGCAACACCAGAAGGTTGTATCAGAGACAGCACCGCAGAAGCTCCATGGGGAAAGTTTGGATGTGTGTTTAGAGATGCCTTTGGGACTCTGGAATGGTCTGAAATGAACACGCTTCGGGATTTTTTAAATTTGTGTGTAAAGAAAAAGAAGTGAGAAAGAGCAAAGCTCTGCTGGAAGGATCTAATGGCTGTCACCAAGGCAGGACTGCACAGAGTGCACAGGTTCCAGCAGAAAAACTGAGCACTCTTCTGTCTGACAAGAAGCAATTCCACACCTTCCTTAGAAATGACGTCAGCTAGACACACCACAAGTTGCCATCCAAAACACAGGACTCACACCATCTGATCCTGCTGAAAACAGGGGATGTGGTAGGAGCACGGCTGTGAAAGTAGTGGGGATGTGTGACCCTGAAAGGAAACCAGATAAAGCTCCTCAGACAGAAAAAGTCCATTCAGAGGGAGGTTTAGAAGCTCCAAGCAAGAAAACAGTCAATTAGTCACTCCATTTGGAAAGGAATAGTAATATTGTTTCCTAAATCTTTTTCTTTGTAAGGCAACAGGACTAACAGAAGCAACCCCTGCAGTGCATAAAACAGCACGTCAGCCACACCCCTCATTTTTAATTTCAAGTCTTTCTTTGTTCCACTATTGGATAGTCATCTGGATTAAATGGGCAACAAGGATTTCTGTAAAACCTTTTTTAAAAGTCATGGATCAGAGCAGGCAGGTGCAGCTCAGAGTGTGGGATGAGGAACACAGTCACTTAGATGCAGATCTGAATGACAGTGTTGATACACACACCAGCTCCTCAGCTCACTTTCTGCCCAATTCTTCGGGGTTTTTTTTAAGTATTATGTACTTTCTTTTAGCCACTTTCTCCTAAGCCTATATAAAATACATGTTTCTTCAGTTTGCCTTACTTCTAATCTTATCTACCTCTGGCATTTACTTGTCCAGGTATCTTATGGACAAGCTGGTTTTGTTTCCAATGCATTTTTTATCCCAAAATACTGTTGGCCTTCTCAAACCCTTTGTGCTGGAAGGCACCTCTGGATATCATCTAGCCCATCTAGTTCAAAGCCAGGTGCAATGCCACACTTAGGCCATGTTGCTGTAGGTCCCACACCCAGCTGAGCTGTGAACATCTCCAGGGATGGAGTTCTCAGCCTGCCTGAGCCCTCGGTCCAAGGTCAGTGAAACCCCAGGAGTGCCACTTCTGAGACCTTAAAGACCATCCTGTAGACATGTTCAAGCCATGAGGTCTTTCTCCTCCTCATTTACCCGTTCTGATATCACAGATCAGTTTTCCCTCCTACCCCATGGTCTCAAAAATTGCCATGAACCATTTTTCAGTGCTGCACCAAAGACCAAGAGGCAGCAGTGACACAGCTGCCTTCCTGAAATGCAGATGCCCTTGAGCAGCACTTACCTCACAGGCACAGGAAAAATTTATCCCCAAAGCCTGCACAGGTAAAACTGCATTAGGCCAAACTGAATTTGATGGCAGCAGGGTCTGGAAGGCGAGGGAGAAGGAGGGGGCTGCTATAATTTGGAATGGAGGGTGGAGGCAGGAAAAAGAGCCTGGAAGGAGACAGCAGCTTGGTAAAAGGACAAGGGATGTGGAAGGGAGCCAGTGATCCCTTCTCCTGGTGCTGCTGCTCCAGCAGGCTCAGGTGCACAGCTCAGTCCTTTCCCAGCACAGTTTCTAACCACGCAATCATTAGCATCACAGAACTGTCAGGTCATTAGGATGCTGTGATCCAGCACAAGAAGAAAGAGACAAATAGTATTTTTTATGTGGTTCACATTTGCAAGTTTATTGTGCAGGCTTTTCGTGCTGTTAAGCAACAATTACATCAAGCACTTCTAAGGCTTGAAGCTTTCAAATTAGTTTCTGACATTATTCATGTATTTAATAAATATTAAGCAAGTAAATTGCTACCATAACCTCCCTTTAAACATTACTGCCTGTGATCTCATGGACTGTATTTCACAGAATGGTTTGGGTTGGAAGGGACCTTAAAGACCATGGGCAGGGCCATCACCTGCAGGCAAATGCAAAGCAAAAAAAGAACATTTTTCTCCGGGAGAAGCTTCCCTCAAGATATTGGTGCCCCTATGACAAATGGCATCCACTTTCCAAGCTCCATTTGGAGTGACAAATACCACCAATGTCCTGGGCCTTCAAATCAATAGAAATAAAACTCTGGGCAATCAACTATCAAGAAGTGAATTTCCTTCAGGGAGATGCTGTGCAGTCTAATGAACGGTGATAATTAGCATTTTTCAGGAACTAAAAGCATTTGCTTTAAACAAACAGCACTTAAGCTGCAGAAGGATGCTATTTACTGACTGACCACACACATTAAATGCACAAAAAAAAGCACAAGAAAGATGTCTTAAGACGGCCTGAAAAGCAGAAAATTAAGCATGTGTCCTCAGTTCCAGCATGCTTGGTTAAATTAAAGCACCTCCTCTTACACTAACAGCAGCCTAAAAGAGAAAAGCACACTGGGAAAGAACACAAGCTTCTGCCTAACACTGCTCCATCTTACAGAGGACAGTTAAAAAATTCACCTGTTACATCACAGGACAACAAACAGAAATCAAGAGAACAGTAAATGAAGAAACAGAAGAGCCTGCACGCTGCAGCAGTATTACCCTGTCCTTTCCTCAGCCAGGATCAGCATTAATTCCATTTTAGCAGAGCCAGAGTAAAAAAATGTAAGGCTGTTTAAAAAATCCCAAACACTGCGATCACCTACTTTGATTTCTCACACCCTGCGAGACAAAGAGTTCTCTTAAACTACAGCCTGACCTTTTAAAAAGCCAATCAATTGTGATTTAATGAGTTCAGCTGATGAATAATTTATTGTAGCCTTAATTAGGAATCCAACTGCAGGGCCTGTGCAAAAGCAAAGATCTGAACATGAGGATCAAACCCACATACTCCTGCCTGTCTTTTACAACCACAACTTTGGAAGCACCACAGAATAAAGTTTCACTTCCATTTAATATCATGAACTGGCAGATATTGTGTCGGGAACAGGCTGGAATCTGCTCCCCATGGATTTGGCTTGGGTTAAACACTCACTGAACACTCTCCAGGCATCCTGTCCAGCTGGGAACACGTGCCCAGTCACACCAGCAATGTATAGAATTTATAGAATTGACACATTCCACCCAAAACTTTTCCTTTAATAGGCTTTTAAAAATAGTGCTTCCTCGAGGAGACGAGAGGTGGCTCAGAAAAGCACCAAAGCAGGAGATAAAGTCACAGCTCTGACTGGTGGTGTGGGCAAAATCCCTGCAGAACTCCAGAGCCATCGTGGCTTTAGTGCAGGATCTGCTGGGACCAACTCACACCCCAATACACCCAGTTCCACTGCTCACTGCAACAACCACAGCCAAGAGTGGATTTCCAGACTATCTTTAAACCAAGTGTTACTATTTTACCACTTGGTGAAGAAATGGAAGAGGAGAACATGGAAAGGATATTTATAAGCTGAAGGGTGGCACAATTTCTTGATATGGATTTCAAGCTCAGCTTCATTGTGACCAAATCTCCCCCCCAGTTGGAGGAGCTGAAGAGGGATCACTGTCTGCCCCAGGGTGGATCTGGATCAGCACACACTTCAATACATCCAACTTCCAATAACTACCAAACTCTCTTAAATTACTTTTGATTGTATTAGATAATGAGGACATTTATATTTATAGCTGGAAATTGGCACATGTAAAATGTTATGTGAGCTGAGAAATTATTTATTCTAGAAGAAATACCAAACCTGACATTATTTGCCATCTCTTAGGAAAAAAAAGCTGAAATTAAACATATATTTTATCAGCATTAAAAATAGGTTCCATTTAAAGACAGCAGATTTGAGATCTTTTGTCCTTTTGGAAAGGACACTATTGGGGAATGGAGAAGTCAAGACTACAGGTTAAGTTCAAGCCCAACTTCTTTCACCAGTAATAAATTCCCTCATAAACCCTTCCCCTCTGCTCAAGATTATGGCTTTTAGCTAAATGTCAATCTCTTAATTTAGATAGGTGACCATGCACTTTATTTACAGCCAGTCCACAGACTGAAAAAGGGATTGGAAATTACCTCCTAAGGGTTTTTAACACACTAATTACAACCCAAAAACGAAATCTCAACAGCAATTTGCTACAGAGTGACTTGCATTCATTTTTCTGTCTAAGTTACAAAAATATTCAGTAGTCAAAAAAATGTCATAGAAATGGAATAAGGCTGGATTAAAAGAATAATCTTATTTTTCAGCTAATGTTCTAACCCAAGCACTCACAGGGGATGAGCTTTGCCACATTTCCTTCCTCCCCCCCACAAAGGTTCTTTACAAAACAAAGCAAAAATAAAACCAGGGGAGAAATGGTTACATTCAAAAAGCTATATTTTATTGTTATGGCAACTGATGTGCTAAAAATATAGAAATAAAGTTGTTATGGCAACTAGAATTTTAAAGGCAGTCAAAAGTAGAATAATCAAACATTCTGCTGGCTTAAAATGTAACGTCTATGACTCAATTTTCAGCCAGAGCTTCAGAGACAAGCACAGGTTGGGGTTTTTTTGGATTCTGCTTCAGAGACACAAGCACTTCCACGGCAATCTCTGAGAGCTCACTGTCTCCCAACATTTCTCAGACTGTCAAAATTGTTACTTCTATTAAAAATTAATGTGTGCACTGTGAAGTGTTCCAAAGCCCATAACGAGACAAGCCTTAATTAACAGCAAGCAGAGCATTGAACAGATACTTCAGAGAGTTGTGACTAGAAACAGGAACTTCTACTGGAAATATTTGCCCTGGAACCACATCGTGGCATGTGCTGGGATCCCAGTTAGACCGAGATTTTAACACCCCTGGAACTGGCTTGGCTGCAGGGAATTCCCACCAGCATTACTCACAACCTTTTCTGACCCTTATGGAAAGGGTGTGAGCCCAGTCCTCAAGTGTATTCCTGCAGGGTTTCTGCCCCAGCCTCCAGGCTGAACACACAGTTAACTCTGAAGCATCAGGTGAAGCCACAGGTACTCCCAAAATAGCAAATTATGTAGGTAAATATGTCACCTAATGAGTCTGTGAACAAGCCAACAGCTTCTCAAAGGAAACTCCATGTACAACACTCACTACACACATTTTATCCATAACATTTGTTAATGTATTTTCAATTTTCCATTAGAAAAGAATTTGAGAGCCTTCATAGAAAATTTGGACAGTGACAACAAAGACCAAAAAAGCTTTCTGAAATGACATTTACAAATCCATGAAGGATTTTAGGCTCCCGAAATTCCTTTGCCACACAGGTCCCAAGCAGCACAATTAGACTGGAATTTACATTGCTCCACCTGCCCATCCTGCTGTGCTGCCACCATACATGTCCAGGGAATCTCTCCAGGCTGGAAAAGGGGCTGTATTTTGAAAGTGGATTGCTCTGGAGACAAACCAGCCATGTGAAGATGCCCTTGTCACATGCAGGATACAATTAAAATCAATGTTCAGTTGTCAGCTGAAAAAACAACTGATGAAAACTCTCAACAAGTACAAAATCTCAGCTGCCAAAATATTTGGGTATGTCCCCAAAATCCTCCAGAAGAGATTATTAGAAAGAGTCTGTGCAGCAGCAGAGTGCAATCCATCTCCTCTGGGTTAGTTTGCCTCAGCAGCCGCAGATCTCCTCGTGGATGGGGGAAATTACTCTTCATTTGTATGAAATTCCTTCATGGATGCAGGCTGTGAAGAACAACTATAGGTCTCATCTCCTCCAAAGTGAATCTACTTTAATACCAGCTCATATTTTAAAAGAATATCCTAAAGAACACATGTTATTTGGAGGTTTAACATAAAGAGGTCAAGTTATTATTTATTATTAGTTATTCTTTATCCAGGAAGAAGCCAGACATTATTTGCTATCTCTTAGGAAAAAAGGTAAGCAAAAGCAAACAGCAAATAGCAAATAAACACTAAAATTATGGTAACATAAACATTAATATTGGGTGATCCTCTTTTATTTCCTTGAGTGCTGCCATTATATTGAAGGATTCCTTTGAAGATGAAGAGTGAGCATGAGATTTTCCCTCAGTGCACACAGTATTTTCTGCAGACGAGCTCTGAATGAATCAAAACTTGGCAAATTAAATTCACCTGAGGGACATTTTACTCCTGAGTTTGTAAGAGTAATATTAACATTTACTATGAAACCAGGTACCCTGGTACATCCATCACAAACCAAACCTTTTATCTGGAGTCTGAATTTAAATTCAGCTCTTTAAAGGATTAAAATTCTGCCAACTCCTGCTCTTCAGAGACAGTAGCTTGTCACTGATTTCTAGTAAGTGTTTTCAGTTCATAAATACTTCATTGCCCCACAGTGCAGCACCACTACAATAATTCAAATTCAGCTTACACCAAAAATGAGGCTCCCAACCAACATAGGAAATGACTTCTCTCTGCAAAGCACTTAGATCATCAAAACATCAAGAATCTCACTGTAAGGGAAGAGTTAAGGAACAATCACCCTATCCTGACCCTTTCAGAAAAGGGGAGGAAAAGAAAACCTGTAAATACTGAATTCCAAAGAAACCAGGAACTAGGAAATCTGCAGGTACAGAATTATTCTGTTTAATATCCAAACAGCTCATTCAAAAAGCACTAACAGGTATTAGTTAGTTATTCTACAACAGTAACAGGTATTAGTTATTCTCTCTTTTTAGACAACTGGGAAAAAGAAATCCCATTTTTATTCTAATGATCCCTGATCCAAATGTAACAGGATCTTTTATAACTGTAAGCACACAGCTCTGCCATCCTCAGGACCTGTTCTCTCTCAAAGTCAGGCAGACCACTCCTAATTAGCAATCCTAATTAGTGAAGAGAGCAGATAAAGTTGCAAAGAAGAAAACTCTTCCTTGCTACACAAAAGCCTAAACTCGCCCATTTCCAAGGAGGACAAACAGATGCAGCATCTGAACACAAATATTTGCTACAGAAATAATGTTTCAGTCCATTACCCGACCTGCTGTGGCAGCTGGTGAACAGTCATCTCTTTAATTAGACACCCTCACTGATTAATTAGTCTCAGCACACTGAGCAGTGGAACCCTGCACGATGCCACTGGGACAAGAAATATTCCTCTCCTCATGCAAACTTCCCACCCTGCTTCATCTTCTACTCAAACTGAAATAACCTTCCTGTGTCAGGAATTCTCTCAGACCACAGCTAAACTGCTCCAACCCAAATAAAACCAATTAAACAAACAAACCAACCAACCAAACCACACAAACATTGCACCAAGGCACCCGCTTCAAAGGCAACTGGATTTAACCTCCTTTGTATAAGAACAGTGGCTCATTTGTAGTCCCCTCCACTTTCCACTTTCTGTGCAAACACACGGGCAATAAAAATTAAAAAGCCAAGTAAATATTAAATATGAAACAACAAAGCAAATACTTTTGCTCATTTGAATAGTTTGGATCATTTCAGAGGTTCAGAAATGGATACAGCTCTGCATTAGGTCACATGAGAGTTGATCTTTACTCAGTTTGCTGATGGATGCAGCAAGAGACAGATAATTAGAGTTAGTTCAATGCAAGGAAGACTGTGCTTAAGCACATGACAAAACTTCAACAACACTACTTGCTATTTTCAGTTATCCTACCTCTCACTTTTAATTTTGGACAAGACACAATTCCAGAAACTTGAAATTTTAAGTTCTGGACATTTTGTTTTGGGTTTTTTTTTTTCCTTTCTGCTTTATAAATATGTTTGTCTTATAGGAATCAGAAGCAATAACGATGTTCCAACATGACCAGATAACTATCTCTACACTGATTTAATGTCATTTGCTCCATCCTCTGCAGCAATGGAACATGGTCCCTCCTAGATCAGAATCCTACCCTGGAGCAGTGATACCCCCACTGACACCAATGGCAAATTACAACAACACCAAGATCAATTATTTTCACGATCTGGCAATATTTAATCCTCAAAACAATTCCTCTCATATTTGCTTTAGGCCTTTTGGAAGAATTCACAAGATTTTCACTCTTGTGTGTGGTGGCTTGAACTGTTACTGGCTCAGACACAAAACATCAGTGCACAGTCAGCACATAATTTTTTGGCCAACCCTTCTGAAGGCTGATCCTTTAATCAGTTATTATCTCTAACTGTTCTGGGTATATGCTCATATTGCCAAAGGAAATTATGACAACAAATACTCTTATTTTTGGTTCTGTACAAGTCATTCGGAAGGACAGTCATTGGCTCTTCCTTGAAGAACTTCTACTCCATGTCAAGCTCAAGAAAGGGCCTTCACATTCCTGTGCAAACTTCCATTGGTTCTGAGCAACACAATACCACCAACATCTAGTTTATCTGACGACAGAATTATTTTTCTGATGTTACTTTAGAAGGTAAGAATGAACTTAAACCAAATTTTGTTTTCTTGAACCAGACCAGCAGCACCAGCTTTTAAAATCAGTCTGTATATGCTGTTAGATGAACTTGACGCACACAGTTCATCTCTGGGTGGGCATCAGATCATAAACTACGAAGGGATGATGCATTTCAGAACCTACCAGTGTCATCCCTTGGTTGTCATATGCAGATTTTTAAATAAAAATGCCCATTTCTCTCTCCTGCTATGTGTTTTATTTCCCCTTTCCCACCCTACCACATTTCCCTCAAGTTTAACACGTACATTACCACTGACACACATGAGGTAACACTACGACAGAGCTTTGAATAATATGTATTACTGAAATATAATCCACATTATCAACACACCAGCATGAAACGGAAAAGTTCTGCTCACAGACATAAAAACCAGAGAGTAATTCATTAAAATAAAATGAGTGGACTGCTTATTAACTCTTCCCAAAGTTGGGCCCTGGCTTTGGTTGGGCACAGGCTGTCTCCTGCTCATTTCTTTCCAGGAATCCTTTCCTGCCGAATGATGGGATCACCAGCAGTTTCAGCACTCAGAACACAGAATAAATAAATCTGGTGAGATCGGAAGAAAAGTGATTTACTTCAGGATAGGATTTAAATGTTCAATCTCTAACAGTTTCATATCTCCTATTAAATACTGTACAAAACATCAGCTTCCAAAACACGTCATGCCAATATTTCTGCAGTGAAAAGACCAAGTGTAATGAGGTATATTTAAGTCATGAGGCCCCAGCATCAAGATAAACCCTGCATTTCAGAAGTTTTCCACTCCCTCCTCCGCCGGGAAACAAACATCTTCCCCACTTTTGGAAAGCAGGAGCAAAATAATGGGGGTGGCTTTGATGCAACATACAGCTGACAGATGTCCTGTGAATGGTTTCTGAGGAAAATATAACCCAGCTACCATATCAAAATGAAAAAATTACACTATTAAAAGCATAGGTAAAAGAAAAAGAAGCCATGAGGACACTGGGGACACTCTGGGGACGCTTCTAAACATCCCAAACATAGTAGGTGGGTCAAATTAAGGGGATAAGCAGCAGAGAGAGGCTGTGAAAGGCAAGTTTTACCAACAACACCTATTCCCAAATGTCTGTGGACAGATGATTCATAACCTACATAAGGAATCCAACACTCTCTCTGAGCAACACACCAAAGCATCCCCCCTTCCTTTTCTGCCCCTCCCAGCACATGTGAGGCTCTCTCAGAGCTCAGCTCACCTCCTGACACTGCAGAGCACCCTGAGAACGTTCTCTCTCCTGCCATCACAGCTCTGACACATCAAACAACTCCTTAGGATGTTCACTGACACACAATGGGAACAGAGTCCCACAGGGATTCTCCTCTCCAATCACCCAGACAGCAAGGGGATTGGGGCTTTAACAATCCTCTTTACAAAACAAGAAATATCTAACTTTGTGAGGTTTTTTTTTTAAATTAAAACCCAGAAAACTAAGGCACACAGAGAACAATCTGTTGATAAAACAAAGGGTGAGCTTGTAAAAGCAGCGCAAGGAAAAACCAGAACAACAAACTGATGTTCTTATTACCACCACAGCAAGGAAACAAAGCTAAATGCCAAGAATTGCTCCAGATATAGGTCAGCAATTTCTGTTGTTAATACCATTCAGCAGGTACCCATGGCAGGAGGGAAAGTCAGCTCATCACAACTTAAAACAAGTCAAACTGTTTCACACTCCTGCTGCTCCACCCCTGGAGAGAACTGCTGCCCAGCAGAACTCAGCTGGACCAAAGGAGAAAAGGAACAACACGAACAGACCCCTTACCATTGTGATGAGCAGCCTGTACTGGTCCAGCATGGCCTGGTTGTCGTGGCACCCTGCCAGGAGCTGCCAGATCTCTGCCCTCAGAGCCTCTGGAACACCACTCTTCACCAGGGACGACAGTCCGTTGGGTCTCACCACTAGGTTGTTGTGCCTGAAAACACAGGGGGCCAGGAGGCAAAGATTAAAAACCTCAGAAGGTTTGGGACTTTCTAATGTGATGCTTAAACTGCATCAGGGGAGATTTAGACTTGACATTAGAAGGAACTTTTTCACAGAGAGGGTGATCTCTCAGTGGAATGGGCTGCCCAAGGAGGTGGTGGAGTCACCGTCCCTAGAGGTCTTTAAGAAAAGGTTGGATGATGTACTTGGTGGCATGACCTAGATATTAGGGTAGTGTGTTATAGGTAGGATGGTGTGTTGGTAGCAGGATGGCAACAGGTTAGGTAACAGGTTTGACTGGATTAGATTGGTAATAGGGGATAGGTTGGACTTGATGATCTCTAAGGTCTTTTCCAACCTTACTGATTCTGTGATTCTGTGAAGAGTGGAGTCAGGAACTGGCAACACAAATGTTCCTCTCAGTGGTTATGGGAATTGGTATTTGAGATGGAAATTCTGCAAGGCTTTACAGTAAGAACCAGTGGCAAAATGGAGTGATGCCCAAATTCTCTAGGTCTGGAGAAATTCATGAAAATGAACAGACAACTGGCTAGTGAAGCACAATTTGAACTGAAAGACAAAACTGTGCCATCTGTGCAGACAATTCAATTCAAATATTTGTTCAACATGGCTTAGGTTAAGAAAAAGAAATTAAAAATAACCTTCTACCCCATTTTTCCAAATGGCCCGAGAATTACAGAGTGTGATGATATGTCCTTTTTCTTTTAAACACACTAATTATTATTAAATGCACTGTGCACAAATTATTTCAAACTTTATCACTCAAATTGAAACCTGTGCAGACTCTTTTCTCTTTTTCAATCCATTTTGCAGCCCTAACAGACTTGTGATGGGAAAAGGGTAGAAAGAAAAAATTGTATTCAAAGGCACATTAAAAGGACTAAAGACTTGACTTAAAGGATTTGAGTCAAGGATTTGGGTCAAACCCTAATTTTTCACCTAAGAGACAAATACAGCAGTTCCTCAAGTGCAAATGCTAATTTCTGTTTACTTGTTTGACAAGTGCACAGATCTTCCACTAACATATGCTGCAGTTTTCAGCACACTGGAAGATTTTGTTTCACTCTATTTTTAGGTTTGGAATAGTTAACCATTATTCATCTGTTACTCTTAAGTTTTGTTCTTAAAATGTAACATCAAACTATTCAAGCACTCAAGTACTTTATAAACTTGTATTTCTCAGGAGGCCACACTGCCTGAGACACCACTAAAAAATGGTTTGTTGCTGCTGCTGCCCTTCCAGCTGTGCTGGGAATTCCCATTCCTCACCCCACCCTTAACTCCTTTGTCTCATGAGATCCCCAGGACACATGAAGTCAGCAGCAAGAAGCTGTGCTGCTCCAAAGCCACAAAGTGGCCAAGTGAAGGGAGAAATTGCTCAAAAAAAATCCTTAAAGTGTTTTGCAGGGTTTTTTTGGAGTCAGGAAAAGGAAACTGCCAATTCCAGCCTCAGGGCCTGGGATTATTTTTGTCTGCAGCAGCAGGAGCTGTTACTCACAAAGGGAAAACCAAACAAGTGGTCCAAGGTCTCTGAGAGGCAGCAAACACAGACTTTTTCCTCTCTTGGCACAGTATCTGCTGCTACTGAAGCACTTCATTAAACCACAGAAATGACACTGCTGAGAACATACTCTGGGCTTACAAATAGTCTTTTTACTCATCAACAAAAACACTTCCAGGGATAATTCAGTGTTTCTAGAACTCCTTTTCAAGTGTTTCCATAGAGAATACTAAAAAAATGAAAGAGAGATTGCTTCTGACCACACTAAATGTACACCAGAGGCACACATGGCTTAGCCAGGACACAGACTTTGTCCAATAACTGCAAGTTATTTTTACCTGTTTGTTTAAAAACACACACTTAAACATGTTCTGCATTTTAGCTTCTGAACTGTGTAAGCTGAAGAACTATCAAATCTCCTGCTAAGTCTCACGAAACAAAGAAAAGGTTAATATTTAAAATATAAATAAGGAATTAACCATTACCATCTGCCCAGTAACTCTCCCCAGGAATACAGTATCTTCTCAGGACAATCCTTTGACACATCCCCGGTGCCACTGGACAGTTCATTATCACTGTCTGCAGAAAGAAAAAAAGAACAAAAACCAGGAAACTAAAAGCATGCACAGGTTTACCAAGAGGCATACACATACAGGCCTCAGGCAAATTTTTCTTCTCATGTATCAATTTTAAAACAAGAAGACGACATCAAAATATTAGTAGAACCACAAAGAATGTTTAGCAAACTCTACGAAACAAGGGGATTAATAAAGCTCTCGTAATGTTTACAAGAACAGATGTAGGGAATAACTCACAGGGCTGTTACAGGAGAAAGAGCTGGGACCTGCAAAAGGCATTACACAGGGACAGATTCAAGGCTGTCAACCCTCCACTGAATGAAACTTCACAGTGTAGAGGCACCAAAAAGTGACACCCACTCCAGCCCTCCCATGAAGAGGGGTCTCTTTGAAAGCACAGGAGGTAATGTTGCTCATTACTCTGCATCCCCTCAGATCCCCTGGGGTGTCCTGAGCTCAGGATGTCCCTTCAGAGCCCCAAAATCTTTTTTTTTAAACTTATTTAAGCTCCTGGAGGAACAGCAAACCAACAGTGTGACATT
This sequence comes from Pitta sordida, assembly GCA_013390025.1. NCBI lineage: Eukaryota > Metazoa > Chordata > Aves > Passeriformes > Pittidae > Pitta > Pitta sordida. Next base: position 819,726 of record WEKX01007076.1, read on the forward strand.
ACAGGCCACAGTGCACGGAACAGAAAAGAATGCTTAAAATGAAACCTCAGTCATTAATGATGAAACCCTCAGGGAGGGATTATATGACTAAACCCAGCAGGGATAATGTGAGCCTGGGCCAAAGGATCCATCCCATCCAAGTCCCCAGCCCATTCCCAGTGTCCTGCTGCCCACAGCTGGCTGGACAGTCTAACCCTGCAGGGCACCTCCTCATGGGAAGGGGGTCTTCCAATTATCTGGATTTTTCCCAGTTTTATCTGAATAAAATACTGCTATAAATTACATGAGGGCAGTTACAACACCAGCAAACACTGACAGGGCTCCAACTCTGTCTCCTCAGTAGGAAAAACAACCCCACAAGAGACACAGCAGCAGCCACATCACTGTCACCAGAGCATCCCAAAATGGTTTGGGTGGGAAGGGATGTCAAGGATCACCTTGTTCCACCCCTGCCATGGGCAGGGACACCTTCCACTATCCCAGGTGGCTCCAAGCCCCATCCAGGGCTGGGGCAGCCACAGCTGCCCTCAGAGGCTGCTGAAGCCATGGACAGTTTGAATGTGAAAGGGCTCAAGGCTGCTCTTCCCTATGAGCTGAGCTGTCTCACAGAGTTAAAATAAAACAAAACAAAGCTCCATCTGTTCACCAAATCCCTCAGATACTCTCCTGAGCACAGCTCAGTCACACCTGGTGACTGATCCAATACCCTGAATTCCTGAGGTACATTAAACACTTCACCTCTGCTTTATGCAGACAAGAGGCGAGCTCGGGCAGAGGAGGATTCACAGAATATCCTGAGTTGGAAGGGACCCACAAGGATCATCAAGTCCAACTCAAACAGCACCACTGCCTCCCTGGAGGGAATCCAACCGCTGATGTCCCCCATGAGAGGGGGGACACTCATCACTGTGCTGAATTTTGTGCAATTATCCTGTTAACCCTTCAGCCTTGGCACTCTCCTTTCAATTACACATTGCTAATTTATGATCCCAGCAACTGTCAAATGCATGTCACTAATAAAATGCCATCATTTGCTTGAATTTGACAATGAGCTGAGAGGACAGGGCATACATTGTATTTCATGGACAATTAACAGCAAAAACGCCGCCCTCAGAGAGGAGCAGATCAGAAATCTCTGCATTTCCAAGCGAACACTACATCAGTGAAAGCCTTTAGCTGCTTGTACAGCCCTACAGGCACCAAGGTACAAGACCAACCTCCATTTAACTACTTCCCTATTAGAATTAAAAAAAAAAAAACCACAAAATAACCACCCACCACATCACAAACCCACAGAAAACTTGATTTAAAGTTGCCCAATCTTTTGCATGCCTTCACTAAACCTAAAGATGGAAATTAAAAGATCTAAAGTTATCAGTTTAATAAAATCTGATATCACTATAAAAGCACCTAAAGGAATCAACAGTCTTCCAGAGAAAGAAAGGTATTAAAGACAACTTTCCTTTCACTGGTATTTGGTGCAGAATTCTTCGAAGTTCTTAAGGAGATCAGCATCACCCAGCACACACACTCCAGTGCTTCAGCCACAAAACTCTTTCATCTGGAAGGCTGAGCAGTGTTTGAATGTATTATTCAGTTACATGTCAGAAAATCACAGGCCGTAATTAGAACTGCCATATGCTCCCTTTCAAAGGACGCTAACGTCAAACTTCAAAATAGAACAGGGCAAAGGGGAGAGGAGAAGCAGCTTTAAAAATCTCTACTTTGTTTCCACTCTGTTTACATATTCTAACCTGTGAAAGCACTTAGGTACGAAATAAGAAAAAAACAAGAAGATGCCATGGGAGGGATAATTAGCTGCAGATGCTCCTCTGAGGACTGTGGTACGTTTTCTCCAGCAGCATTACCCAGAGTGTGATTCCATCCACCAGAGATCCCTGCCTCTAAACGTGCCGTGCATTTCTCCATTCCCTGACATCTCAGAGTCTCCAAATGGGCAATAAAAAGTGGACAATAAAACTTCAGCCCCATCGGAGCGGCAGAAGGATGAAGATGTCTCAAGGCTGTAAACGTGTGTACACACCCAAACTGCCTTCAGGAACACTCCCAGGGAGCAGCAAGCCTGCAAGGCTTGTGTCTGCTTTGAAGTGCAAGGTGACTCACCAAACTCACAGGAAGGTCACACTCCCAGAACCAATTCCCTGAGTTCTGAGTCTCTTTAAGGCAAGGCTGAAGGATTGCCCTCCCACGGCAAACATGGAATAATACCTTGGGCAGCAAGAGCCCGCTGGGGATCAGCTGCTCCCAACTCCTGCTCCGAGCTCCGGCAGCATCAGGTCATTCCAGTCACTCCAGGACCGCAGGGGACCTATCCTGGGTGTGGCTGGGGTGGAGTTAAATTCTTTTGTCTTCCCAAGTCACTGTTAAACATGACAAAGCCATTTCCCCGGAGAAAGTGGGGAATGAAGTCCTTGCTCTGCTTGCACACACAACTTTTGCTTTCCCTACTGAACTGTCTCCATCCCAACCTACGGGTTTTCTCACTTTCACCCTTCTGACTCTCCTCCATCTCCCCAGGAACAGTGAGCAAGCAGCTGTCCCCCTGTTGCCATCTGGGGTTAAACCACAACACCAGGGTGTCTTGGACACCTTCACGGACATTGTCGAATTCTGACGATGATGATGGTTTAAAAACCAACCAACTAGAAATGTCCTTTTATCCGACCAGAAGTTGCCAGGTTCTGTGTCAGAGGCCTATGACCTCTCACTCAGCCTGTTACNATAATTAGCTGCAGATGCTCCTCTGAGGACTGTGGTACGTTTTCTCCAGCAGCATTACCCAGAGTGTGATTCCATCCACCAGAGATCCCTGCCTCTAAACGTGCCGTGCATTTCTCCATTCCCTGACATCTCAGAGTCTCCAAATGGGCAATAAAAAGTGGACAATAAAACTTCAGCCCCATCGGAGCGGCAGAAGGATGAAGATGTCTCAAGGCTGTAAACGTGTGTACACACCCAAACTGCCTTCAGGAACACTCCCAGGGAGCAGCAAGCCTGCAAGGCTTGTGTCTGCTTTGAAGTGCAAGGTGACTCACCAAACTCACAGGAAGGTCACACCCCCAGAACCAATTCCCTGAGTTCTGAGTCTCTTTAAGGCAAGGCTGAAGGATTGCCCTCCCACGGCAAACATGGAATAATACCTTGGGCAGCAAGAGCCCGCTGGGGATCAGCTGCTCCCAACTCCTGCTCCGAGCTCCGGCAGNTCACAAAAAAGGCAAATAAGGTGAAAAACTAGAGAGTTGTAGAAATGAACAGGTGGGATTTGAGCACTGATGTGAAGAAGAAAAAAGGGTTTGTAATGAGTTTTAATTGAGGAGCTGTTACACGTGCAATAAGGAGTAGGCAGGACTGAAAACTAATGCAGTTGGAGCAGCCTGAAGGAGAAGGAAATCAGGTCATGAAGATGGGTGGGAATAGAATTGGAATATGTATTTCAAGTATGAAGTCTGATTTTCATGTAGGAGAAGAACAAAAAAGAAGGGGGAGCTGAAGTTGGCAGCACATTATCAGGGCCCAGGACACTGTGACTGACATGGAATCTTTCCACAAATACAAGATAAAAGAGGATTGTGAGAGAGGCCACCAAAAAATCAAGTTTCCATTTATAAGGGAACAGGAAATTACAGAGCACAAACTATCAACTTGCCAGGAAGGACAAGAGTGAGGCAAAGTTTAAGCCATGAAAGTTGTTCTAGTATTAAATAAGGAAAACATTCAGGGAGGTCCAATTTTTCAGTGCATTACAAAATATTTTGATGAACATGCACAGATTTCCAAATGCCTTCGGCATAACAGATCTGTGAAATGATAATGCTCAGTATATTTGCTAATTCACAGGGAAGAGGAATAATCAGGAGCAAGAAAATAAGAGATTTATGCAGCTGAACAAAGATGACTTGCATTGAATTCTGTCCACAAGAACCTTTTATGTCCAGGCCATGTGCAATGCACTTGGATTATAGAGCACTTAAGAGCTGGAAAATACTAGAAAGGTGACAACAAAACTTAAAAGAATCTCACTCTGAGGTTAATGACTATTAGTAAAAATGGAGAACTTGTTGATTGAGAAAAGTCTTTTTAATTGTCTTTATATAAAAGTGGTTAAATATTTTTTTAATATATGAAGTGTGGCAGCTTGAGGCCAAATCATAGAACTCATAGTTCAAGTTCTAATTCCTAACAAACCATCAGGATTGCAAATTCTTGTTCAAATTACTGTCACAGACAAGGAAAAGACAACCACCACCACACTCCAAATAATCCTCAATTCCCTCCAGACAAGCTGCAAACACCAATCCATGCTCCTTTTGTCTTTGTTTGATGAAGTGATTTAAGTTATACAAAATGAACAAGCTGGCAATCCAACAAACAAGGAACTCAAAAACACCTTTACCAGGAAATGTTTTCCATTATTCAGCAAAAATCAACTAAAAGCATCAAGAGATTTTCCTGGAGCATTCAGGAACCACAGGCCAGAACTAAGGAATTGTTTTGCCCTGAACCTCACAAACTTGTAAGGTGTGACAATAATCCAGAGAATGGACAGCAGGGTCTAGAGAGGGACAACAGGCTGAGCAGGAATTTTCATCTGAATGCCATTCTAAGGCCTGGCTGTATTTTAAAACTCTTATATGGAACTGTAGTAAAGGGCCTTGTCTGGAGATGGCCAAATGACCTCATGGATTTTGGATTGGTGAAGATTCCCTTCATTTTTAGGCAGATTTCATTGATTTCCTTTAGGACCCACCAACTTCCCTCTGCGTTGGATTAATAGAATAAGCAGTTCCTGTGAAGTACATGAAGCTATTTTTAATGTGGATAAAAATGCAGAGTTGACTCTTCTGACATTTCTCACTCACTCATCCTCATTTGTTCCTCCCATAACCCCTTTGCTATCACTAAATACTCTTTATTGACTCCTAAAACATCACCTCCTCTACTCCTTTGCTTGCCTGAATCCCAAAAACAGCCTCTACCCACCCACAGCACTGATTTAGTCTGGCTGATCATCTCTGATCACTTACCTCCAAACACCCTTTGTGTGGCCAATCACACTCAGGTCTCGTTTGAAACTTTAAATACAATTCCCCCCCTCTTTCCTGGCTGCTTTCAATGCCAGATCCCATCACCTCCACACTGAATTTCCACTTACATCCGCTCTGCTTGAACCCTCTCCAGAAAGTGTAAGAATTTCATTGTTATGTACATATTTTAGTATTTTTTTTTAATTAGATTTGGAATTTAATAGAAAACTTCTTATCGAGGAATGTGTTTTCCATTCCAGGTTTTGACAAGACATCATGAATATTAATCACATTTTTAAAAATTGTTATCTCCAAAGCAAGGGACCTTAAATGACTGGGTTGCCAGAAATAGCTATTAACATTTTAATAATTAAAAAGCAAAGGAAAGTTGACCTGATAGAGCTCTAAGTAACACTTGCCCAATCTTTGCCAAGATCTTAATTTTTTCATAGAGCTGATCAAGCCAAAATGACAAAACAAAATATTAAAAGCTAAGAAGTTGCTGCACATTGGAAAGGGACTGGGCCCAACACTAGTGTAGTGAGTATTTTAATAATGTTGGGCCTTTCAATAAAACAAACAAATGAGTACTGTAAAAACACCTTGGTTTTTATGACCAACTTTATTGGCATTGTCATGGCACAAGATATGCAAAATGCAACAGGGAGTGCTTCTGGAATCAGTTAAGGAATGTTCTGTGGGCATGCAGGATAGAGAGATAAGGAAAAAGCAGAAAAAAATAAAATAAAATAAATAAGGAGAAAAGCAAAAAAACCCTACATGGGCTTAACTTTAGAGAAAAGCAAAGCCTTCTTCCAAGGCTAAGACAACACATTGTAAACTCAAGGGGCCTTTTTTTTTTTCCATCATCACAATTAGTCCCCTGAAAAGAAAAAGAAAGAAAAAGAATGAAGAGATTTATTTAGAATGACTGCAAGTGACTCATTGAACCTGCACATCCTCCAGGATAGAGAACTTCTTGGCACAGAACTCCAAATGTGGTTTCCATGAGAACAGAGGCACAGCGTGGTATTTTTAATGTCTTCTCTTAGGAAATAAGCTACATTTAAAACATGGAAACCAACAGCAATGAGCTAAACCAAAGTTAAACTTAAGTTCATACTCCACTGGAACACTTCTTCACCATTCTCTAGTAGTACCAAGAGGACAATATCCACATCAGTCCTAATTGTGCTGCATTCGTGACATTCTGCAACAGGCTTTTATCCTGCCCAATAAGAGCAATATTAAAAAAGAAAGGATTCAAATAATTCCTTAAGCTCGACCCTATCACACAAGCCCCAGAAATCATTCTGCCTCAACAACTCCCTCATCCAGCAAGGACAAGAACACCCACAGCTGAATTTCACTGCACTCATCCACGAGTCCCAAAGGGGAAATCTGAACTAACTCTTGCCACAAACATTCCCAATTACCAATTAAATACAAGAGTTCCTTTGGAGAGAACAGTGGTTTTACTATTCAGAAGTGGGACTTGACACAAAGGAGGGAATCACCCTCAATCCATGCCCATCCTGCCCCCTCCCAGGGGTCTGATGAGGCTTCAAAGAGCTCCTGACTGTGGGGTTTGCAAGCCTGGGGTCACCTGGGACATGTGGGGGATTGGTTTGGAACAGGAGGGAAGTGATCACCCCTGGGTGCTCCTGTCTGTGTTCAGTGCCAGAGAGCTGAAGAGTGACTTGGTAAAGCTGTCACAATTTCTGGAAGGTCAGAAAAAGGCATGGAAAAGCCTGTTCTGAGTGCTGGGGACTAACCCTCACAGAGACAACAGTGCTCCAAGGCCTTCAAGAAACCAAAGCAACAAGTACGCAGGCAAAGTGAAAACATAATGAGGAGCTGTTAGAAGGGGCAGGGAAATCCGTGGGCCCAACTGCAGCAATGCCCAAGTGACCCAGGAGATGTTTTTATCAGCCCCAGATAGAACTGAGGAAAAACAAAGCACCTGCTGAATTCCCCGGGTGAGTCTGGCCAGGATAGTTTTTGTTGTCCTTTCAAAGCCTAATCCAAACCTTTAGGAGCCTGTTCAAGGTTTCTGATGAGGAGAAAATCCCTCTGGGAAAGGTTTCTAACCTGCTGGCAGCACACAGGTGCCTCAGGAGCACATTTGGAAGCACATGGAGAGATGGACACACTTTGGCCAAAACTTATTACAGATGTGCTGCTAGTAGAAAATGAATGGTGATCTTTTTGTGGAGAACAGTTGTACTGAGAATTAATTGAGTAAATTAACAGCAGAAATATAATAGTGCTATCTATGGAAACTCTAAGTGCTCGTTTATCCTTACCTTCCTCTGCCTCATCCTCCTGGGATGACATGGGCCCTCCTCCACTGGTTGGGGTGATTAATTCTTCCTCTCTGGCAGATTCTCTCTGCAGACTGACAACTTCATAAATTGCATCTCCAGCATTCGTGTGGCTTTTTCCTTCAGACTAGAATGACATTTGGATATTTATTAAGTCCCCACTGTTGAAAAATAAGGCTTTCAAAGGCTAAACAATGGTTTGGGACAGACCCCTTCAGATTTCTTTGCCTTGGCACAAGTAGATGGCAATATCTGACAGTTCTGTTTCTCTCAATTTTACAAGGAGCAAATATAAATAAAACTGCATTATGTATTTCCAAAGCTGCCTCCCAACAACCATTTTCAGTATTGTGTACAGTGATGATAATAAAAGCTTTCCAATTTAAATAGCTATAATGAGATGAGGTCAAAGAAAAACCTCAGCTAAAGAAAAGAAGGAAGAATAAGCAGGAAAAATATTGGAGTAACTGAAACAGGGACTGGATGCCTGAGGGGGAAAAACTCAAAACCAGACTCAAGAATAAACAAAACCTCAAGCTTTTGACAAGCCATGTGAAAAGCTCCTTTTAGTACTTTATTCACTAAAAAATGAGGAAAAATTCATCTTTCTTCCATGGAGCAGAATGTGAAACATGCTCCTTCCAGCGGGGAAATGCAGTGGAACCCCATGGCAGGATGTTGGAACAAGGTGATCTCCAAGGTCCCTTTCAACCCCAACCATCCCCTGACTCTCTGACTTTCTTATGAGAAAGTCAGTTAACTATAATTGCAAATTTTAAAATAAAAGGAGTGTTAGTTTCTCCTCTGAGTTCAGCTATTTTTCAGTGGCATGCAGTGATTAATACACTTGTACAGAATTGTACCTAACAGCAAACTAATTATGGTATTAAATGAACCAGCCCAAAATGTTGTGCTGTTTTGTTCTCTGTGCATCTTGCCTAACGTGTTAAAATAAGGTGCATATTAAAAACATCAAATCACCCATGAAAAAAGAACACAATTTGAGTTAGAGAACATTCCATTTGTTTAAAAAGCCCCAAAGTTCTGGTAAAGCTGGAAGACTCCACGGTTCCTTCAGTGGAGACACACAAGAGCTGCTGACCAGCACCAGCAATTCCAACACACTGGTGACATTATGCAGAGGAGCAGCTTAGAGAAGGACTGCCTGGACTGACAATATAAATTACTTTGTGCTGAGAAAACCTTCCTACTGTATTTTAGAGTGATCATTCAGATCTGCTTCCTTTAAAGCCAGGCTCCAACTACTGGCCAGTTTGGCTCCCTGGACTTCTCATGCAGTCTGTTTGATGATCCTTGGGGTGTAGGCACAAATGCCCGGCAGTTTGTAACAGCAACAGGATGATCTGAGAGCCATTCTCCCTGTTTTATTCTCACAGAACAAAGGATTTGGCTAAATCAGTCAAGTACTGATGGCACTAATGTTATTAACCATGCGGGCAGGAACACCAAACTGTCCAACTGGTGAAATAAAGGCTTGCTCCAAGTCACCCAGAGAGATCCTGTCACCCATAACCAGGAGCTAATTCCTAGGACTAAAAATAGGCCTTTCCCTGAGATCTGTGGATTTTGCAGCAGGAGAAGATTCATGTGTTTCTTCAGGGACAGGAGGCACGTGTATGTTTGTCACAATATAAGAAAGCATCCACATTACCCAATTAAAAATGGCACAGTTGCAAGTGATTTCAAAGGCAAGCTCAGCTGTTTAGAGAGAAGTATCAAACAGCTGAGAACGGAGCATTTTCAAATGTATTTAATTTTAAAATGCAGATACTCTCATTTGCATCTAACAGTTGGTTTTCTCGGATTTTCCCAAATTCTAAGTTGCTGTGCTAATCTCTAGAAGAAACACAGCAACAGAATTGCATGAGATTTATTTACTCACCAATTGTTAAACACAGCAGCGTTTTTCCCATGGACTATCAACAGTTTGTTTTTTTAGACCTATTGCTGTGCTCCACAAAAAGATGACAATTCAAATACCCCCGTTAGGCTCAGTAAAATTAAAAAGATGAAGCACCACTTTGGCTCTTTAACTTTACAGTGAGTAATTACAGGGCCATTTCCCAATTTTCCCAGTCAAAGGGATCTGCTTTAGACCTCCAGAGTCACACTATTTGTCTTCTCAAGCCCCTGTTCCACATGGCAGGGCCCTGTTTTCCAGGAGATGGCTGAATACGTGCCTGCCCATGGCAAACAGTGAATGAATTCCTTGTTTTGCTCTGCCTGAGCACATGGCTTTCGCTTTCCCTACTGAACTGTCTTCACCTCAACCCACGGTTTTTCTCACTTTTCCTCTGCTGATTCTCTCCCCCATCCCACTGTGGGGGAGCGAGCGAGTGGCTGTGTGGGCCTGACTTGGCAGCTGGGGTTAAGCCATGACACAGAGGGCCTGAACCTTCACACATGGTGCTAATCACTGTGCACTGCAGCATCCCTGAAATAAATAGTTAAAAGAAACAAGCTGTTGAGGGGCAGGTGCCACACCAACTTGTAAAAAGGCCAAATCAAGGCAGACAAGACAAACGCTCCCACCATCAGCTTTTCTTTACAACACCAACACACATTACCTGTTTTAGCTTCATGTAAAAGGTTTCTGTGAAGGTTTTCCTGCTGAAGTACCAGAAGCGTTCGTTGGCAGGATACACACGCACCACAGTCTCCAGCAGAAACCTCACTGGCTCCACTATCTCAGTGACAACCATGTCCACGGCCACAGTCATGAACACACGCTTATCTGCGACACAGAGAGGAGTCACACACGTGAAAATCAAAGTTCAGAGCTGCTGTTCAGATGGAAACCCCTTTCTGTGTAATTATTGATTCAGTTTGTGTTGAGTCCCACACCCCAGTGTGTGCTGCACACAATGAGAGTGTGTTGAAGCAGTGCCCCAAGAACTCTGGTAACTTCATAACCCAAAGACAGTGCAAAGAAAACCATCCCCCTCAGACCAAAGGAACATGAACAGTCACACCCTCAAGTGGAGACTTTCCATGAGTTTCATTACGTGCTACTGGAGATAATCTGGTTTGAAAATCCACCAGCAGGAACAGTGACAGTGGCTGTAAACACTTGGATATGACTTTAAGGAATTGGTGTGGCCTCTGCTGTGGGACAGCAAACACACAGCAGATCTCCACTTAAAGCTTTCACATCCCATCAGAGAACATAAATTCCAGCAGTAAGAAACCATGCCATGCAAAAAGCACTCCAGGGTGTCACTGCCCCAAGGTGCAGGGCATGAAATGCTATCTGCAATCACCTCACAACTAAAAGAAAGAGAAGAGCAGTGCCTGCTGAGCGTAACAGATGGAAACAGTTTGCACATGCTTAGGACCAAGAAATGCCAATAACCAGGGACAGGCACATCAGCCCCAAACACTCAAGTCATGTCTCCTCATCAGCAACAGGATGTTCCATGAACAATTTCTGTTTCTACAGAAAGATTCCCAGCAAAGGACTCGTGGCACATAATGCTGCATCCACTCAGAAATACCCTGGGCTTGCCAGGAGAAAGGAACACACCCAACTGGTTCCATCCCATTACCTTTAGGAGTTTCCTCATTGAGCACTAGAAACATGGGTGCATTAGGATTCCACATTCCAGTAATGACATAAGCCTTCCCATCAGAACTCTTTCCCATGGATTCCTAAAAATGAAATCATACAGGATTCTATCAGTTGTGGTTTGAGATCAGAGAGACTGAGCATGGGGAGGGGAAAGAGTTCTGGGAACCCCAGAGAACACCATCTACACTAACAACTTGAAATCATGGAATGAGCTGTTACTGGTATGAGGCAAGTACATGCTTCCTGAAAAGTTTTCTGGAACATACAGACCCAACTGGCCTGTTTGGGACCACTTCATGGATGAGAGGAGACTGATGTTCCCTCTGAAACAGGAGTGACAGAGTTCTCCACATTTAAACATGGGGAAGGGAGGTGGAAAGGAAAACACAGGTACCCCTTCAGATGCTGTAGGCAAGAAATGAACTAACAAGTCATTAAATTCAGTGGTTAAGGGTATCTGGAGTGTAAACGTAAGTAGAATTCCAGGTGGAGTAAAGACAAGAAATCGAAAGATGTTATGTGTTTATAGAAACCACAACACTGGTAATTTACTCAGTTTTATAATCAAACAATAAAAAGAAAATCTGAACTAATTTCAGCAAATAAAACCAGGAAAAAAATGAGTTAGTAGATACAAACAGGCAAATAAATGAGTGTGACAAGAGAACTAAATACTGATAGCTAAAATTAGCAGCATGACCACAGAAATGGGCAAGGAACACTGGGACAACTGTAGAACCACAAAGGGTCCAGTGAGTTTAATTCCAGCATTTCCTAACTTGAAAAAGGCTTATCCACAGAGAGAAAGGAAATTGGTATTAGCAAAGGACAAGTATTTTGTACTTCCGTTAAAAGCAACTCTAAGAAATTAAATATTGTAGAAGAGAAGTGAATACTTCAAACTCTGAGCAAGAATTTGGATCAAATGAAGGAAATAAAGGCAAAGTTTTAACCCCTTGGAAAAGCAAAAGCAGCCAAATATTATTTGCTGTGAATTTGTAAGGAACACCCTTCATGCCTTACAGAAAGCTCAGTGACTTTAACAACCCAACTGTGCCTCACCACTTGAACAAAAACCAGATGCCACAGGTTCTGACATAAATTGAAATGTTTTGCCTATCTTATGTTGTCTTATCAAGCCCCAGGAATTGAGCTAAAAACCCAAACAAAACAGAAGACGAGAGCTTTGTTTTGTTGGGGTTTATTTGGTTTTTTATCAAATCCCCTCTGTCTTAGAGCTAAAGCATTACCATGTCTAGTAAATGCATGTCACTGTTCTTCACATTTCGTCCAGGGCTCAGCAGCATCCCAAAGCACCTGAAGTTTATTTAAACCAAAAACAAAAAGTAAATAAATTAGCTTTGCACAACACAAAAGTACATCTTTGTTTGAACATGATGGACAGCCACCTACTGCTTCTAATTTAAAGAAAACCTTCCAGAGCAGTTTTTTGGTTACTGTTATGGCAACACTCAGGAAACAACACATCACATGTTCTGAGACAGACAATGAAATTATCTTCCAGAAGGAAGGTGGCAGAAATTAGCACCTGACCTGTGAAAACACCATTATTCTTAAGGACAACTTAGAACACCGAGGTTAAGGATACCAACAATTCCATCAGGGATGGAGACTGGCAGGAGGAAATTAACTTTCTCCCCGGCCCACTTGAGAACTTGTCCTCAAGCAATCACAGGAAAAGTGACAAACTCATCCATTTTATCATCCATAGTGGCACTGGTGTAAAAGATCAGGCAGCACCAGGGGGTCTTCAAAAAACTTTGCTCAATTTTTAGCCTTTATTCTTCATTTTTTAAATCTAAATTTGTGTATTGTACACGGCCTTGAATTCCAGAATTCAAACCCAATCATTTTACAGGATAATGGTCATGATACTTTCAAGAGTGAACAAAACTCCACCCAACTCTCCAGACATTCAGATTTGCAAACTTCCTGACTACTGAAGCCACAAATCCAGGTCTGAAGTTCCTGCAAATCACCTCTCTCCCCTTCAAACACACTCCACTATGAATAAAAACCAAACGTATTTATGTATTTGTAACAAACTTCAAACTGTTTTGCACAGGCTTTCAAAAACATTAGATATCAAAGGAGAAAATTTAAAGGAAAAAAATAATTTGAAGGCAATTGCATCCTGAAATAATATGGGAAATTTGGGTTGTATTTCAGAGGGGTTTGCTTCAAGATTTTTTTTTTCCTGTTCAGCTCAGATCTCTGATAATGAGACAAACCAGCTTTTGTCAGTGCCTCCCAGAAAAAGACAATATGCTCAACACATGAACACCAGCAAGTACCATCTCAGTAACACCATTAACTGTAAAAGTTTTAAGATATGCAATTACTGCACCCCCTGGTAAGTTTTCCCCTATTACATTTGGGTATACGATTTTGATTTTCCACCTCATTACACTCCACAGGAACATACAGCCACAATTATATTTTGCCTTCTCCATGATCTTTCACTACGAGACTCCTGAAAATCCAAGTGGTAAATAAAAGAGAACTGTTTTGATTTCTCTATATCCATAATGCAGTAGCCTGTAAAGCACCCAGGGCAGCTCAGGGGCAGGATCTGGAGTTAGCCACAAAGGATGGGTTCTCTGGGAGACTAATCAGAGCAGGCAGAACCTGACAGCTTCTTACTACTCCTTGTTTGTGGGGCAGAAACAGCTCTGAGAGGGCTACAATTGATAATAGTAGGGGGTCACCAGCTTCTGGTCCAGCCTCTGAGGTGAGGAGGTTCACCCACACCCACAAAACTGAACATGACCTGCACAGAGTGTGGGCCCTGGAGTCACTTCTGCCAAGCTGGGTTTCTGCAGCTGTGCACCTGCACACGCTGCACTGGTTCCAGAGCAGCCAAAGGCAGAACTGAAACCAGGACTCACTAAAGTGCATTTGCATTTATAAAGATACAGATGCTACCCACAGATAAGGCTGATGGGATTAACACAGCACCACTGACAGGACAAAGGGGGGAGGCTTCAAACTGCCAAAAAACAGGGTTAGATGGGATATTGGGAAGGAATCCTCCCTGTGAGGGTGGGGAGGCCCTGGCACAGGGTGCCCAGAGAAGCTGTGGCTGCCCCATCCCTGGAAGTGTCCAAGGCCTGGTTGGATCAAATGGGATAGTGGAAGGTGTCCCTGCCCATGGCAGGGGGTGGAAGAGCTTTATGGTCCCTTCCAACTCCAAACCATTCTGGGATTCTGTCCAGTACAGCTGACCAACCAACCATTACCCTGCAATTCAGTTCTAAAGACACCACTCCAGATGAAGCTGAACTGTACCCACGTAACTCGTATGACTGGTACCACACTGGATTTGAACACCGGGCACTAAGATGAACAATACTCCCCTCTGTCACAATGAAAGCCTATTTCACTCTGTACAATAACTTGCTTAAAGCCTCGGTCTAATCACTAACAACACCAAAATAAAAGACATTTTCTAAGCAAGGTTGCTTTACTTTGGTGAGAAAAACAATTAAATGCTATTCAGAAATGCTTCACCACTTGAATGCTGGAGCCAAAATTATTTAAATGAAAAATACATTGAAAGAGTATTTCTCTCATTTTTCTCATTTTAAAAGCCAATGAGCAACAAAAGCACAATTTTACAACACAAAAGAACCTCCATAAATTCTGCTGTATATTCTTTGGCTAAAACTCTATTTTCATTTTTGAAGTAAGAGCTTGAAAACAAGTCAAGGGATCAATCTTGTATTCTGCGAGAGCTGGGGGCAGATTTTCCTGATTCCTTTTTCCCTCGAATGGAATTCTGCTGTTACTCCCTGGATAAGATTGCCATCTGGTGGCATTAGTTCTGTTGTGCAGCCATACTTTGTGCTGTACAGTAATACCTCACCCTTTGTGAGGAAGGGGATCTCTCCCCAAGGTCTAACAAACTGTCTAATTCACAAACCCACGCGGGTCATTAATATGCACACAGGCCACACCCATCACTCCACCCAACCAGGAGCACTGGGGAGCGTTTTCTGCTCCTCCCCACAGGCTCTCCCAGCACAGGGGAGCAAAGGGAAGCGTTTCTGAGCCCTCTCTGCCTGGAGAGACCCCCCAGAGAATCCCTGGGCTTCTCTTCAGCCAAGCTGCCGCTTCTGCAGCTGCTGCCACCGCTCACACTTGCACTGTCCCTGCAGAGGGGAAGGGGTGTCCCTGGGCTGTGGTCGGTGCTCCTGGAGCCTGGGAAACCTGAACTTTGCAACACTGTGACAACCCAGAGCCCCTTATGGCGGGGNCAATGCAGTGAGGTATTACTGTATTTCATAGTGTATTTTTTCTTGCAAAGTCAGAGAAAAGTACATTAAATCCCATTCTTTCAAAAATTAAACCTTCATCACTTTTACAAGACTCTTACCTTTCGATGGCCAGTTCTTTGTTTGAGAGTTGCTGAACTGTAATCACCACTTTCTTCTCAATTCCCTGTTTAAGCTTGAAATACAGCTTATCTCTATCCTTTGGCACAGGGCTAGAGGAATAGAAACATTCTTCAGTACAGGTATAGAATATGAATTGTTATATACACAAAAGAGTTTACTTCTCCTAAACCTCAATCAATTCAAAATTCATTACCTGATTTTAAAAAATTAAAAATAAAAAACACTAGTAGATGGTAGTTACTCAAGAAAATTATTTTGCTGCAACAGAGTAGCTGTGCATTCTGCAAGCAGCTTGTTTCAAAGAGATTTCTGCTGCTCCTCTTTTATGATTACCTAAAATTTCCTTTTCCATCATCCTCTTTGACCTCCAAGGAGACACTGAAAGTGTAGACATCACTGTCTGGAGTGGGAAGAACAAAGTCCTTGACATGGTCAGATGCCTGTTTGGAAGAACGTTTGAATGCTGTGGAGAAACTGTACAAGATCCGACTGACCTGCAGGCAAGGAATGAAGAGTTTAATTAAAAATAAGATTATTATTAATGGGGTATTGTGAAGGTCATAGAAATACTGTTAATTCTCTTGCACTGAACACACACACTCAACACTGGGTGTTCAATAACCAAGGCAATTGAGGAACAACATCTCCTGTTCCCATTCCTGTCACATCCCTGCCCATGTCACACTCAGTGAGTTGACATAAATTACAAGATCAGGAATGCAGCTCATTAGAGGACCTGCATAATGTGCTTTTCAGGCTACATATTTTACAATACAACATACAGCTTGCTCTGGCAGATGTCAAAAAACAAGATTTCTTCTTTTTCAACCTCTATTTTTCCAACCTAAAAGGTCCTTTTCTCCCGGTCTGTCACATAGTTCTTCTGAAAGTATCTAGGGGAGGGTACTGGAAAAGAGTTCTTAATTCAAACGATCTTCACTGCAACTTTGGTTTGAAACATACCCAAATGAGGCCTGAAAAACGGAGTATTTGTCTTAACCTCAAGCCTTCCACAGCCTCCCACTACAGTGCATTTTGGAATTGTATTGAAATACCAAAAGGAAAAACCTTAAACTACATTAATATTTATGTGTGAATTTCTCAAGGCACCATATACCATTTTTCCACGTCTGAACAAGTCCTTAAATGTTTTATTGTGACTGGAAAAGAGGATAAGAGCAGTATTTTACCACTTACAGCCTCTTTAATCTCACAGGAGAAAACATGGATCTGGAACTCTTCTGTTCCACAGCTGCTCTCCGTAAATGCAAAACAGTCACTCTCTGACGTCCCGTTCTGCCCACGCACACAGAACAGCACCTTGTAGATGGGAAACGAGGCAATCTCCACGTTGCTGGATTGATCAATTATCCTGGCAAGGAAAGGAACATGGCACATCAAAGGAACAGCACAGGGGAACAGGCAGCCCTCCCTGAAAGGCTTCTCTGCAATTAGACAAACCAAGATCTGAACTCTCACTACTGCTTAAGTCAAGCACACGAGATGGGCAGCAGGAACAGAAATGTTACACTTTCCAAATTTAAGATGTGAATGTTTCTGGTTGTGACACTGACTTCACTTCTTTTATATTTCATAATGTAGGAAAATGCAGAACCTCTCTCACACCGCAATTGTCATCACTGCTCTGCAGTGAAAAACACAAAAGAAGAAATACAGAACCCACAGCAACCACGAGAGTGTGATTTGATGGAGTGCATTCTGCCCCACATGGATTCACCTTCCCAGTTCTGTGCAGGTCCTTAGGGAGTGCTTCACTTACTGATGTCCTCTGAAATTAAATGTTCCAAAGAACCTGCAGTTCCACTTGTGAAACAACCCTCCTGAATGGTCCCAATGGGTATAAACACAGGCACAGCACACCTACATCTCGTGTCTGAGTGACAATTGCCATTGTTGCAGTGCAATTCCCTAATTCAAATGAAATACTGTGCACTGTAAACTCAAAATTGCATTCACAGATTAAAGTGCAAGAAAACAATATGGGAGCTTGAAGGGCCTCTGTCTTGCTCCACAAGGTGACAGCCAAACAAGGAAGGAAATCTAACCACATCCTGCAGATACCTTGGTATCACAGTATAAAAATAAAACCTTGAATAATGAGGTGTTCCAGCTTCTGGATGGTTAGTGCACCCTGATTAAGAACCCTTGACTCCCTCACCACTAATTTAAAGATTCCTTTTCACATGGGGAAGTAAATGTTTCCTGGCATCTAGAGGCAGACCCAGGTCACAGCAATGGCTGCAAACAGACCAGCAGCTCAACATCAACTGTCTCCAGCACAAACATGAGGCACAAATCCAGCAATTCTACTTTCCTGTGCAAGTAACAGAGCCAGAAACCACCTTTCAAAGGAAACTCAGGTGTTACCTCACGGAGCCTTCCGGGATGTTGGGAACATAGAGGGTCACAGGTAAAGGGGCTTGGCTTGAGGACTTCATGTTTGCCATGGCTTGTAGAGCTTCTGGTTCATTGCGAGGGGCCACCACCTTTGTGCAACCCAAGTAAGTGAGTTTGTTAAACAACACACTGTCCTCCTCCAGGGGCTCACTGGGGGAAGCCAGCCTTGGCGCCGAGATTGCTGAAAACAAACAAACCAGTTGCTTTTATTTTGACACATTTTTTCCTGAATTCATTCCATAGCACAATCTCCTACACTTTCTAGGGATGGACATGAGAGTTGACAGTGCAGCTCCAGCAGTAAGAAACTCATTTGGGAGATTAATATTAATGTCAAGTCTATTCCAATCTAGTGCATATTGCCAGGTGTGCCCCTTGGTTCTCTTCAGCAGGACATTCCAAACCTCCTCAAGTGATGTCTCCTGTTATTTCCATTTATTTCTACAGCTGGCATTGTCATAATACTTAAATCATAAACGTTGCAAAAATTTTAATTTTATATTTAAATTTCACATTAAATATATACAACATAGTTTCCATAAAAAGCTTTCAGCCCTCCCCTTTTTACCCAACCCTCAAACACCAGGGAAGTACCACAATAATTCATTGCAAATATCAAATCCAAAGCTGAAAATTATCAGACCAGAGCATCAATCTGATGATAATGTGTCCCTATCTAGAATCCTCAGTTAAAAAGCAGAGGAGCCTCCCAGCACACTCTGCAGTAGAATTTCAGACTGCAGCTCCAGAGAGCTTTATCTACATGTTAAGGTTAAGCAGAAAATCCCTGTCCTGAGGCAATACCTGTTGTAGAAGGGTCCAACACGAGGTGCAGGGCTGGGGGGCTGGCTGGACCTGCAGGGCCATCGCTGCAGCCTCCTCGGGGGGCACTGACAACCTGGCACTTCTCAGAATCCCTCAGGATCTCCTCCATTGCCTTCTCCAGCTGATCATCTCCATTTGAAAACACCTGTAAGCAGGAGGAAATTACATTACCATGGTTAAAGCTGCCTCCAGCTCACCTGCTCCTTCCCAGGCTACAGCAGCAGCTTCTGTTGAACACAGCCAGAAATCATGGCTGCAAGTAACTGGCAAACACTCCTGCAGTGATAAACCAAGCACTTACTGCCATTCCAAGGGGAACAAATTCCTATTGTTCCAAGCACACCAAAACCACTAGATCAGCTGCTCCAACTCGAGTGGGAAAGTTTGTAATTAACCAATCAGCTGCCACCCGAGTGCTGCAATGTTCTGCTATTTAGAGCTAAAAACGTTTAAGAAAAGGTCTTAGTCATGCCTAAAGTAGCACTAAGCAGGAAAACTAAATTAAAAACTAAGACCCTCTGTGGTCTTGGCCTATGCAGCCTAATTACATGCATTTAAGATAACAACCTTCAGAGTCTCTGATGCCTAAATAAAGAATATTTGTCAAACTTTAAGCCAAAGCTCATTCTTTAAAAAGAATTTTTTAGCCCTTTACAAATGTATAAATCCACAGAATACTAACAAAGCTGTCCCCTGAAGAAGTTAAGAGAAAACCTGAACTGCCACTTTTGGACCGATTTACTTAATCTGAGCTGTTAATTTCACTGGCAACGAGCAAGGACAAAAATTCCAGTTTAGGAGTCTCCTCAAGCATACACAAGTATCTTTAATTAAGTATTCCAAAGAAGTTGCAACCTTTTGATCAATTCAAACCTTGCTACATATTTATTAAAAAGTCACAGCAAACCTTTAGCTGAGGTTTTCCATCTTTTTCAGGGGAGTCCTCAGATTGCTGATGAACCAAGACAAATTCTTCATTGATTAATGAGGATACTGTTTCAGGAATCCTATTGGCTTTGCTGAATGATGTTTTGACTTCCATCTCAGATCAGAATTCTCCTCCTGCCGCCAGAAATTAAAAAAGAAGGGAAAACATTAAATCATGAGTTTTGAAGCTGTACATTGTAGGCCAATAGGTGTAATGACTGTGGAGTAATTACTGCTGTATTTATGTCCTACATTCCTCAAACCCTCATTTCATGGGTGTAAGGAAGCAGGAGGACAGTTCCTGTCGGTCTCCACCACACAGAGACAGTGTCACCCATGTCAACTCTGACAGCTCCAGACACCCCCCAGTCATCAAGGAGACAATGGTCATTAGGTCCAGCTACAGGGGACCACAAAAACAAGCCATGTGTGGTCTCCAGGTGTCACTTAACGCATTGGCCACAAGAGAAAGTTCAGCAATTTCAAACCACAAAGCAGGTGTGGGAATGACACAACTTTCAATACTGTATTTTCTGCCATTTTGGGAACTGCAGCCAACATGCTTTTGCTCTTTCATTTCTTTGCCACGTCTACAGGCAACCCCAGAAAAAGCTATTCCCTCTCCCCAACTGAGGCAAGGTTTTATCCACTGCTATAAGCAGTTTATTAACTCCACATATTTTTTAATAATTGCTGAAGACCTTGTTTGCAATAAACAGCCAGTCAAGCCCAAAACAGCAATTTCAAAGTAAATTCTCTCTATAAAAGCAAAGGTCCAGTATTACAGAACTCTTTCAAGGCAACGAAAAGGACATAAATGATGCTCCCCAAATACAGGATATCCTGAGGAATCACCCACGGAGAAGGCAGAAGTGACTGCCAGCGACATGAGGAACAGAGGTCCCTCTCCCTCCCACTGCACAGCAGCTCGTGCTGGACATACCGAGGGTGACAAAGATGATGCCTCGCCACTACCAGAGGGATCACAAGACATCCTATTCTGACAGGTTTTTGTGGTTTAGAAACGCCAGTTTAAGAGTGTTCTACCATACTAACTGTCAAGGTCAAATGCAGGCTGCTAAATAAAGTGTATCACCAGAATCACCAGGGACACTGAACTATGAAATGTTTCCTGTAGCAGTAGATCAATAATAAAACCAGGGAAAATGTACCAGTGAGCCAAAGAAAATGATGATAATGCACCTAGAGAACCATACCAACAGACCAAATACTGGTTCTTGCCCTGTGTAGGTAAAGGCAGTTTAAGAGAACTCTTACTCCCTAAATTTTGATCTGAAAGACAAAGCAAGTACTATAAACATTATAAACACTAGATGACATCTCACGAAGATGCGTAACTGAGATTTACACCATCTTAAGAACACTTTCTGTCTTTTCATCATAAAGCCACATGATCTAACACTTCAGCTAAGCACTTCTGAGGAAAACCCAGCAAAAAAACAACCCCAACAACACCTCTCTCTGAAATAATCATGCACTAAGATATTCTGAGGAAGGGAAAGAGTAGAACATCTGAATGGGGTTTTTTATTCTTCAGTAACAAGACAAGACACACACTCAGGACTTTCCAGCCACCTGTGGAGGGTTACAACCATTTCCTTTTTGCCATTAGCTCTAGTCCTAGTAAAGGACTTGCTCCTTTTTTATTCACTCCTGAGTTATGCACCTCAACTCCCTCTTTTCCTACAAATGTAAAGAACAGTCTGTGAAAGTTCTCTTCACAGTATCACACAGCAAGAAACAACATGAGGAAGTTTTCCTCAACTCATTAAGCCTACTATGATAAAGGGATTAAAAGTTGTCTAAGTAACAGTTTCAGAAAAGGTTTTCTGACAGATTTTTCAGACAAAAGCATTTTTGAGATAGAAGAAATTAATCACAGTTTTAAAAGAGGGTGTGGGGAGGTGTGAATCTTGCTCAAAAAGTATCTCAAGCTGTAGGGAGGCAGTGACTGGAAAAAAGCTGCTGCTTTCCAGAAGGAAAATGCTTTTCAGACCTGATCAGATTCAAAAAATTCCTGATCAAACTGGTCCCCAAAACTAAAAGCCAATTTTTAGATGAATAATCTCATGAAGAAGTTACCACAGATTTTTGTGTTCCAACAAACATTTCAGGATACTGCTCAAGTTCACGGTTGGTTTGGGGGAGGAAAAAACCCCGTTTTGTTTCAGTATAACCATCCCCCAAAAATTCCAAAATGTAGAGCTGTGAAAAGATAACAAACAGAGAAGATGATGTTTATCTATTTTCATTAAGCAACAAGAAACATGTTTTAAAAGGAAATTTCTGGCCTGCTTGAAAGAAGGCAAACAGACCAATTCATCAAACAAAATCAGGTCCTGTTTGAGGCAGGCGTTGCACAGTTTGAATCTCAAACCACAGAAAAGATACTGGGAAGTAAGTTCTACCTATTTTCAGACCCCAGGTTCCTCAAGAGAACATGTGGGATCTTACTGAAGAGGAAGGTCCAGTAGAGCTCTGCAGAAATTCATCTTCTGGTAAGAGAAGTCTGAAGTAGAAATACACACCAAAGGGGACAGTTTATTCCCATTTTTTGAGCTCCAGTATCCCGTGTGTTGGGGCAGCAGAGCTCACCTCGTGCCCCAAACCCTCATCTCTAGTGACTGAGTGGACACAGGTGCAGAAGACAATTCTGAGTGTAATAAAACCAGGACGTTTCAATCTCACTGACAAACACAGCACTGAAATTTTATCTTTAATCTCAATTTCTCTGTCTAATCTTTATTTAACAAACTGTCTCTATGCTCATGCTAATTACTCCTTAACTACCCATAAATTGTTTCCCAGTGTCTTATCTCTGGCAGTGAAAGATTATATAAAGGACAGAAGGGAAAAAACAAACAATCATTTATTTGGCTTACTGATACTATTTCCCAAGATTAAAATCAACCTCGTACAGAGCTGTATCACTGGATTTTAAAATACAAAGATGTATAAAAATGTATAAAAATCCTCATTTTCCCTGTTAAGAACATGAGTCTTCCTGAAATTATCAGGACACATTAACCTCCCTCCCCCCCCAACCAAAAATAAAGCAAAAAAAGAAAGTAACCACCAAGTTATTTTGGCAATACTGTCATCTCTGAGAAAGCAAACCTACACTGTGCAGACAACAGCAAATACGTGATTGGTCTGTCCATGAATGGCAAAACTGTTTGGAATTGTTGTAGCGGGTGCCTGGATACAGAGGCTTTTCCAGACTCGTTTTACATGCCAATCTCACAGCCAAGGAATAACAATATAAGGGAAACAGAAAAATAGAACCCAAGAAGAAAACGGCTGTTTCTCCTTCAAAAACATCCGATGTCTGCATCTCCTCAAATAAATGATAAGCAGAGTCTTGTGAATACTGAGACATTTACTGTAAAGCACCAGCTTTCCTGACAAATTTCTGGGTTACACATAAGCCACTGAACCACTTAAAAATTACAGTCACAGTCTGGAGTCAGTTGAGGAAAAAAATATTGCTTTTGTTGATCTTAAATTTAAGATGATCAGGAAGAAGCATCCTTCCAAAGGAATGGTGGGGGTGTGTCTGGTCCTGGAGCACAACTCTACTTACTGCCTTCCAAAGAGTACAACTTTGAAATAAGAGTAAATAAGAAGCCTTCTGCTACTCTTAGAGATGTTACCAGTCTACATGAACATCTTATTTAAAATAAAATCATCACACTTGATACACATGACATTCAGGTTTAGTGATTTTTAAACAGGAGCTTGTTCTGCCTCAGGGGTAAAGCAAACAAGGCAAATAAAGACACTCGAATGCACCTTCCCTGTGCTACCATCAACTGAACACTAACACTTCAGCTTCCTCGGCCTGTAATTAATTTTTGTCTTTGGAAAACATCAAGTAGCAACTAAGAGAATTCCATTTTTCATAGCTGGAGTTTGACGAACTACAGGTGGTCATTTTTTATCACTGCAGGCAGCATTCAAATTGAAACCCATCACCAGCCAAGTCACTGAACTGCATGGCCACTCACTCAAAAATATAATGACCTACACTGCAGAGGCAAGCAGAAGCATAATACAACCCTTGTTGTAAGGAGATTATTTAATGGTTTATTCCCTGACTGTAAAAATAACAGTGTTGGTCTAATGCAGACAGCTGCACAATTGCTCTCCATTAAATATATTATTTCAAGCAAGTATTTTCTCCACGAGCTATCATTTCCAGAAACAGTTACATGCTACAAGGCAGAGGAGACCATATGGAGGAGCAGTGTGACACAACGCAGCAGTGATGCTGGTGCCAGTCCCTGTCCCTGCCTTCCACAGTGTCACTCCCAACGCCACTGCAGCACACCGGAATTCCTGACTGACCTCCGCAGTCACCAAAATCCTTGTTCCACAGAACATTCTGAGCTGCAAGGGACCCACAAGGACCGTCGAGTCCAACTCTTGACCAGCACCACCGGTGGGAACTGAACCCCGGTGTCCCGTGTGAGAGGTGGGGACACTCCCCACAGGGCTGAAGTGGATTTCAGTGCTGTTCCCCCACTGTGCCATGGACTACACAACAGCTCATGCGACTCCCTAATCTCACTCCCCTGAGATTTTTTTCATCTTAAATTTTTCATTCTAATGGTTGTCAAAGGCAATCACGAGCTGTAAATAAGTAACACCACCAGACTTGGTTTATAATTCAGTCAGATTTTTCAAAACTGCGAGGACTCTTGAGTTTTGATTTGACAGCTCTCTAGACTTCCACTGCTGTTGTATCCAAACTCTAGTTTCAACAGTGTCCCCAATACTGTACAAGCAACAAAATATTTCTTTCACACGAAACAAAGCCAAGCTTCTTGTCGAAAATACTCCCACATACGTTAAAAAGAAAACACTCCCACACATGTTAAAAATAAATATTGCCACCTACATTTAAAATAAAGTTTCACATGTACAGTGTATCCCCTAAAATTTTACATTGTGACTTTGAACATTTAAATATTTAGATATAACACGAGAACACGGAGAGAGAACTCACAGGTAAAGACCAAGATAATCTCCCATTGGCAAGAAGAGGTCAGTGTGCAATCAGACATACCTGGTACTATTCCCCACAGTTAAAGGCTTCATGTACCACTTTCAATTAATGATTACAAAGAAGAAAAGGTTACCAGAGATTAATTTATCTGTTACTGACAACAAGTTTTTGGTTTGTTTGTGAAGCTTTTCTCTAGTAATCTCATTTGTTAAGCAGAATTCTTTAAAGGACAAAATCTGTGCTAAAAATGTCTCAACAAAAACATTATTTTTTTTTTGTATGAAACTACTACTGAGCTCAAATTAAAATAGATAATTTTCTACTTTTTTTAAAAGATATTAACTTCACCTCTTGGCCAGATTATCATTATGTAGATCTCATGCTCATTTATTAAATTGAAACATCTCAAGGATTATTTTTGGTGTAAGCTTCACATTAATCTAGAATCTATAAAAATCACACAATCACCTCTTGCTAGGGAAATACATCTAAAATAATCCAAACACAGCTGCTTATGTAATAACTTCAAATACCTTGCAAAAAGTGTGACAGAACTCCCGTTCATTTTCTTGTCTCACCTTAGCCAGGAATCAGGAACAAACCTGCCAGTTGAGACAGGCTATCCAGAGCAGCTTGGATTTTAAGTGTCACATCCTATTTCTAGTTTGATAAACTCACCTGATTGCAGGAAACAAGAAAAGCTGGGGGTTTTTAGTCAGTCTCTCAAAGTGCTTCCCAAATATAACCACAGCGTCCTATCAGTTTCAACACAAATGATACGCGGTTTTCACTAAATCCAGATGCGAAAACTTACTGTCAATGTTTATATTCTGAATACTTCCTCAGAACGTTTTTACTTCTGGATACAAAAAGAAGAAGTTCCAGGCAGCTACTCTAACACAAAAAAAAATCACAGAAATGTGAGGCAGTAGGAAAGGTCACGCTCTGTGAAGTGGTTAAGCCTTTCCTTGCCACGAAAGTGCTTTACGTATCAGTGTTGCGAAGTCCTTAAGCACAGGACCAGGCACTAAAATGTCCAACACAGGGCTGAGAGGCTGCAGACACCAAAGTTACACCAGCCCAGTGAGCCTCGGAGCCAAATCAGGCAGTGCTGGCAGGAACAGACCCAGGGAACACACAAAGCATTTCCAACACAAGGAACCCAACCCCAAAACGCCAAGGAGCACCAGCATCCCACCACTCCTCCAGGTGGGAGCTGAGCCTGGGCACAGTCCCCAGCTGGCTGCCCAGAAAGCCCAGGAACACCAGCAGTAACAACTGCACATCCCAGGGTTACTGGGGCACCTCTGGGAAACGCACAGAATAACACAACTGCTGTTTCCATGCTCCCCAACAACAAGCAGAATTACAGAGGCCAGAAGCAGTGAGGCAGTGCTCTGTTTCTGTTATTATACCCTTGGATTTCTGTGGCCACTATCAAAAGCTCGATACTCAACCACACCTCAGTGTGACCTTCTGATGTCTCAATATGATGAAAGAAAAGAAGAATCAAAACAGGGAAGCTGTAAGGGTCGAAGAAATTAATGCCACAATTATGGACAAGTTCCATGTTCACGTTACTTTTTTAGAACTTGCCAAAGTATTTTCTTGGGCATTTGGATCATTTCCACACTCACAGTTTTTATACATCCCTGCAGCAATCAACAGTAACAATTAATGTAAAAATCAGGTACTGACTATCATTCCTTCCTCCTGTTTTCCCAAAATCATTTAACTGTCATCTCCAAGAAGAATTCTAGCCTCATATCTTGGAAGTTTATACACTGTCAATATGATTAACAATTAGGATCAGGAATAACAGGGTTAAAAATACCATTTTATGACACAAGCGCACCTTTGTGAGTGAACAGAAGGGACCACTAGCCTTCCCTCTGTTGCCAGCTCCAAGTTCCAATTCCAGTTTTACCCCCCAAAAAACCTGCTGGCACACACAAAACTTTCCAACTCCACTGCTGTCCTGCAAACAAGCACTTAAATTCAAGCAGAAAATGCTGGTACTTACAAGCCACCCGGAAGATGCAGGAGGTGAAGGAGCACCTAAAAAAGCTTCAGCCCTTCCCCCCTTTCCCTGCTGGACTCTACAGGCACCAAAGTGAGCACAGTAATGATCAGAACAGAGCCCAGAGCTGGGCACAGCTGCTTCTGCAGCGCTGCCACCGACCAGTGACTTCAGAGTTCTCCTCCAAGTAACAGGAAATAATGAAAGTATACACCAGTGGAACAAAATAAAACAAAGGGCGCACAGAATGGAAAAAAATGCATTTTCTGCCACATGTATTTCAGATGGCTCAGTTCATATCATATAATGCAGTGTTCAGTTTTCAGTAACATCTAATTTAAAAAAACCAAGCTCCTATGGAAAAAAACCCCAACAGCTTGCAGCATACAATCTCTTAATAAAGGGACATACACCAATACCTTACGTAAACATCAAGAACAAAACTTCTAATTATTTTCAAATTTTAGTCAGCTATTGAATTTCCCCACCTACTCCTACATTAAAATCCTGGACCTTGTATTTTGTACACACACACACACAGAGACTGCATGAAATTAAGAGTGTATCTGCATGTTATTATCACACATTTGCCTACAAAGGCTTGAGAACCGCAGAGGGACAGCACGGCCTCCATCGTAAGTTAAAATTCTGGGAGAAGAATAAAGAGTTAAAAACCAAAGAAAACTAACACAAAGATTTCTATCGTAACACGCTCATTAAAAATACAAATACATATACAATGTGTACACAATATACAGTTGGGGTATTGGAACAGATCTGTGGATCTCAGCAAAATCATTTTGTCTCACTTCAGAAAAAAACTCGGTAACATTTTGCATACACAACAGAAGCACAATTAAAACCATCTTAATGATTATGCTGAAATAGATAGCAAGACTCTAAATCTGAGCAAAGTGCAACAATCAAGTCAAAATATCTACATTTAACTACTTCAAACTGCTTTCCAGTGGAGGAACCTCAGAAAGCGCAGATCAGCACACAAGTTAAGTTATAACCAAAACATATCAAAGCACCTGGAGACGTGCCACTGTCACAGCACCACAGGAGTAAGTGAACAGAAAAGCAGGGGATGCCAATGGAACTGCCTTTTAAATAAAACACTGGGCGGGACAGGGCAGGAGATGCTTTGCTGGTTGAGACAGAAACCACTTGACAAGAAAAGGATCAATTCCCCTGAACAGTAAGTAAAGATTATCCAAATGAACTAAACAATTAGCTCACACTGGTAGTCAATCCTTCCAATAAGACTCTCAGACAAAGCCCAAATTCTCACTCTTTTTCCTTCCAAAATGAAAAATAAAGTCATATACATGGAAAATCTGTAATGCACCTTCTACCAAGACACAAAACAACCTCTGGATGTGTGAGTTAAGGCACAGCCAAGACACAGCCTGACCACAAAGGTCAGCTGTAGCTGAACTGGAAGCACAGCTCTTCACTCAGCTCAGCACCCCGAAAGCAGAGGTTTAACAATCACTTACCACTGACAAGAAGTGGAACTTCAAGAGTATTCCATAACCAGTGAGTAATTGCCCTGTGAAAACTTATACCATCACACCTTGCAACAAAAAAACCTTGCCATATAGACGCTTTGGAGATGAAAGAATACATTGATATCAATATATAAATAGATTTATATATATATACACACACACATTTTGTCTCTAAGAGACATTCCCACAGCTCTATTTATTTGCCTTCAAGTGCAAGGTTTGGTCAGGAATGGCACTCAAAATTGACTCCTTTCATTAGAGGAACGACTCCTACACAAGTTTTATGGCAAGCGCTGAGAAAGGACTGCTGATTTCATTCCTCAGCCATGTGACACTGAGCAACTTATTTCACTTCCAAGCCCAAGAGTAACATGGAAACCATCCTCAGCCTTCAACATCCACTCAAGTTCAGTCACTCACTCAAATCCTGTGCTAACAACTTCCTGCTTCTAAAAAACACCTTTCGCTTTCCTTTTTTCTGCCCTCTGACCTTTTCTTTCCCAGGCAGAAATCATACAGGAGACACCTAAAAATCTAAGCCATTAAGCCGGTAAGTTGTGCGCCATCATTAGTAATGAGCTTCACTACTTAAGGGTTTGCCATAAAAGAAAGATCACATTTGAAAGGCAAACGTGCAGACTGTCATTTCACCATTAATTACCACACTTGCTGAGCACTGTTCTGCATACAAATGTAACTCCAATACTTTTCCACTGGTATTGGACTCCCAACTCAGGACTCCCAGCGATGCTAAACAGCTTGGATGCAGCCCCAGCAGAGAGCTTGTCCCTGCCTGGACAGGGCAGCCAGATGGGGACTGACATCAAGGCTTGGCCTTGGCACCACAGAATCACCAGGACACCAGTCAGGCACCATCAGACACATGCTCAGGGTTTAGGATGACCAAGGACCTTGTTCCAGATCCTTTACACAGATTGTAACTAACTCCCTTTGTTTCCTTGAGTTAAAAATTGCTTCAATTTCCAAAACTTTGGTTTATTCTAACGATTTCTGAAATGGATTTATGTATCAACCAAAAAAATATAAAATTAATTCCAACTGAAAGCACTTCTTTAGAGACTGCATTAAGTTCTTATCTTCCCATCTTGCTGCTAAATACCAACACCTCTGTTTCAACTACAACCCCCCAAAGGAAGGGCATACACTGCAGCTGTAGAATTCTACCTGGAGATAACTATTTTCATGATGGAAAAACAAAAAGAGGTGTGGTTCATTTTTCTCGTGGTTTTGTCTCCTTGGCACCGAAGTACAGCTTGCACTCTACAGCTCAGGCAGGACTTACCCCCTGGTCACAAGAGTCTGATAATGCTGGATGGGATCTTGGGGGAAGGTGACACCTCTCATTCAAACATTTCCTGCTGGGGTGACACTCAGTTACACGTATTAACCACAATTCCAGCAATTGCAAAGTTTGACACATGGACAGCCATGACAGTGTTGATCTCTGCCTCAGAAGCACCAGCAGACAGATGCAGAGACAGAGTCTGCTGGGTAAAAAATTACCTCCAGAGGAAGAAGGTGAAGTTTGTGTGTTTCCAAATCCTTGATGTGAATCTATGTAAGCAAATGGGATGTATTTAAGAACCCTGAGGGAGCAGGGCAATGTCACTGAGATATCACCCTCTACCACTTTTTTAAAGGCCCTGAGACTGGGAGAGGTCTCTTCTGACTGGAAAAAAGACAAACATCACAGCCAACTGCAAGAACAGCAAGGAGGAGGACACATCAACCAGCCTAACCTGAGTCCATGAGAGGATTACGGAGCAAATCCTCCTGGAAGCTGTCCCCCTGTCGAAGGGGGACAAGAAGGTGACAGGGAATAGCTACCAAGGGCAAATGATGCCTCACGAGCACAAGGGCTCAGTGCAAGGAGACAAGTGGCTTAGCACTGAACACATTACCAGTATCCCACACTACCCCTGCATCCAAACTGGTGAGACAGGCACAGCAATAAGGGGTTTGGGAATCTGACTGGACTGCTGGGCTGG
Organism: Pitta sordida; assembly: GCA_013390025.1. NCBI lineage: Eukaryota > Metazoa > Chordata > Aves > Passeriformes > Pittidae > Pitta > Pitta sordida. Next base: position 849,844 of record WEKX01007076.1, read on the forward strand.
AAGAACAGCCAGCGGCAGTACCAGGTCCAGCACAGGTAGTGACAGGCACATCCCCTGGGGATCACCACTCAAACCACCAAGACCAGGTATTTATGAATCACCTGGATGGTGGGACAGGGAGCAAACTCAGCAAGTTTCCAATGACACCAAACCAGGGGCAGTGGTCAGGGCTCCTATTCAGAGGGACCCGTACAGGTTGAGAAAAGCACTGGCAGGACCTTGTGAAGTTCAGGTACAGGTGCCAGGTCCTGTATCAGCAACAGGACAACCCCATGTGACAAAACAGGCTGGGCACAAACCAGATAAAACATTCCTTTTGCAGAAAAGGTCCTGGAGATCCCAGCAGGGCAGAATTGTTAAACAAGTCAGCAGCAAAGGCAGCCAGGCTGAGCCTGGGCTGTTTGCAGAAGGGCAGGGAAGGATCCATCCCTCTGCCCAGCACCTGGGAGACTGTTGGCAGTGCTGGGCCCAGTGTGAGGCTCCCTGGCACAGGGCTGGCACGGACACAGATGGCAGGAGCACATGGGGTACAGTGAGGGCGGGGGGAACAGTCTGCAGAGTCTGGTCAAGAAAAGAGCTCTGAAGAATCCTTACTGCTGTCACATCCCCAATGGAAGGGTGCAGAAGAGGGAACTGGACTCCTCTGGATGGTGCAACAAGAGGCAACAGACAAACTGGGAAGTAAATTCCAACCAGCTTAAAGAGAGGGAGGGAAAAAATTGCTATGAGTGCTGTCAGATGTCAAAAGAGATAATCTAGAGAGGTGTTAAAGGCTGGACAACCTTATCTAAATTACTCCTGCTTTAATTTAAGTAGGGATCTGGATTAGATGAGCTCCAGAGGCCCCTTTCAACCAAAATGATCCTATTTCACCAGCTTTTCCTTCAGCATTTTTTCATCTAGTTCATTACTTTGAATCCTATTTTACAATTCAGGTTCTCCTGTCCATACAGTAACCCTGCAGCCAGTGTGGCACGTAGAAATGTAAATAGGTATCTGTTATCCACTTGCCCTTAGAACTTGTCCCCTTTGTACTGCTGTGCTTCCCCCACAACCAGGGAACATGTTCTCAGCACCAGAACAATTCTCCACATCTAAAACCAAAAAATATCCTGACTCACACTTCAGAGATGATGGGAGTAGGAAAGCAGAGGGCTGTGACCCATCTCACTTTGGGGAAAAAACTGTTTTCCTCTCTCTACTTAAAAAACACTACAAAGACTTTTGTCCCTGCTACTCTTTCTAAGGAGTAAGAGAAATTCCACCAAAGAAACAATAGTTTTCTGTGAAAGCTTTTCTCATATTTCAGAGCAATCTATTTAATTAAGCGGGTTTTGGAATGCAATTCTTATATTTATGTCCTGTTTACAAAGAGTTACCCCCAACAAACCCCTTTTTCAGCTCCACAGTGTCTGCTCTGGGAACACTTCTAATATCACAACAAAATAAATAAACACCTTAAAAGCCAGAGAGGTGTTTTTAATAATCTACACATCGGTTTTGTTTTTCTTTTTAATGTTAGGAATACAGGAAAAAGGTGAAATACTAACTAATTTTCAAACTCTTTTCAAGCATGTCAGGTTTTGTTCACGAACTCAGTCAAAGAAAGAACGAATGGCTCCTTTACCAGCTGTACCAGTGTAACAGAATAAAACTGAGGCTGGAACAAATGGCCAAAGGTATGAACCTCAAAAAGCCTATCTTATCAAAATAGGCTTGAAAACAACTCAACCTCCACTGAAAGGAAACCTCTAGGAAGCTCAATGTTGCTATTTGAAAGTGCTTCCAATTGTCAGTAATAGGCCAAGATCAAAATTCATGGGGAGAGGCTGAGAGCTATTACAGGAATGATTAGTGGAGATGGGGGTGCAGGAGAAAACAAGCCTTTAGTGGGGCATTTCCACGTATTTTTGCATCCTTCTAGTTAAAACTGCTGCTATTTTTTTAAGTACCTAGATCAAAAGTGCCAATAAAACGTATCAGTCCACTGCGTGCATAAAATGGGTATAATCCAATGAGAAATTCACCTCGACTGGAAATCAGAGTGTGAGTAATTACTAAGGTCAGTCAAGTCTGAAATAACCTTCCAATTACGGCAGAGGTAACAGCAATACACAACTGATTACCTTTAAATTTGAGCTAAATAAATATACAAACCCCCCTAACAATGCCCACATCACTCCTTGAAATTAATAACTCGCCAAGAAGTTTGGAGACAAGAAAGGGCAAGCAAAGGAGAGAGAAAAATAAAACTACAGCAACTTCTGTGGACACATGGAGGAAAAACAGAGACACAGGGGTGGCTCTTGAACCCGTTTAATTTTGGTGAAAGTAAAGAAAAAGTGACACTAAGGCTTCATAATTAGTCCAAGCACCGGCAGAAAGACAAGACCATCCTTATCATTGCAACCTCCACCAGAATCACCTGAAATACACTGCAGAGAGCTCCCAATAACTCCACAATTTGGCTTCAATTCTTACATCACTGAGTTAATTCGAGCTTACTGCAACTGTATTTATAGCCCTTTCAAGTTTAAACTGCAAACTAAGCTCTTAATCATATCATTAATACCATCTAACCCACATAAACACTGTTGGCTACAATCCTCATTAAAAGCCAGGCAACAGGCACAACTTTCGGAACTAACTTCATACCCCCAGCAAACCTTCCTCACACCTGGAGCTGAGTCAGCCTCAGCACACCGAGGATTTTGGCCTAGATCAGAAAGATTTGGTTAAATAAAGCCACGGCACCTTTACTGACTCTAAAGGGATAAGCAACCACTGTCTGTAACATCACCAAAGGCTCTCTCTGGAAACTGAAAGCACAGCTGTCCTCCCCAAAGTTGAGCTGAAAACCACTGAGAGAAAAGCAACCCTTATCTGAGCAAGACATTTCTTACCTGTTGCTAGATTTTTACCCGCCTTAAAGAAGAGCTGACACTTATTTCGTCCCCTCTCGGATGCGCACACCCCCCCGGAGCTGTGACATGTGGCGGGCTGTGTCTGATCACCAAAGCCCAGCAGTTCTAACCAGGCATCTCTGAGAGGAACAGCCGGAGCAAAGTACACGGGACGCGGCAGGAGCTCCCACACGGGCACAGACAGCGGGACCACTGCGTTCACAGGCGGATCCAGCAGGTTTTCAAGCGCTTTTACCTAAGGACACGGGTATTTTTGTACCGGCTCGCGGTTAGGGAGAGCCGAGCTGTGAAAGGCGGTTGCGAAAAAATATAGCAAGAAAAAAAAAAATTAACAGAAAAACCCAAGCCAAACTAAAACGTGGATGAATGCGAGCCATGCAGACGGCACAGATCTGGGACAGCAGTTTGCTCGTTTGCGCTCCTGGGAAGTGACTTCACTTTTCCCGAGGAGGAGGAGGCGGCAGAGGAACACTTCCACAGCGCTCTGCCCTCCCTCACCACGAAAACAACTTTATTTTTCCTAAATCGCGCACTCCACTCCAGCTGCGCTGCTGCCGGAGGAGCTGCCCCGGGGGACTCCCGGCACACACACACACACACAGGACACACCGCAGGGCAGCCACAGATCCCCTC
>WEKX01007076.1:853567-951288 GCA_013390025.1 Pitta sordida
GCGCGGCGTGAGGCGGTGAGAGGGCGGGGCGGCGGCGGGGACGGGCCCGCTGTCAGGGGCACCACAGACTCGTTGGGTACGGTGGGTTGGAAGGAACCTTGCAGAACATCTCGTTCCACCCCCGGCCGTGGGCAGGGGCATCCATCCCGCTATCCCAGGTGGCTCCAAGCCCCGTCCAACCCGGCCTTGGACACTGCCGGGGATGGGGCAGCCACAGCCTCTCTGGGCACCCTGTGCCAGGGGCTCCCCACCCTCCCAGGGAAGGATGTTTTCCTAATCCCTGCTCTCAATTTGAAGCCGTTCCCCGTTGTCCTGTCACTCCAGACCCTTGTAAATAGTCCCCCTCCACCTTCCCTGTAGGTTCCCCTCAGGTCCTGGCAGACCACACTGAGGTCACCCAGCAGCCTTCTCTCTTCTCCGGGCTGAACCATCCCAATTCTCCCGGCCTTTCCTCACAGCAGAGCTGCTCCAGCCCTCTCAGCACCTTGTTGCCTCCTCTGGACTCTCTCCAGCAGCTCCGTGTCCCTCCTGTGCTGGATCCCAGGGCTGGGGCAGCTCTGCAGGTGAGGCCTCCCCTGAGGGGGCAGAGGGGCACCATCCCCTCCTCACCTCAGCGCACGCTGTGTCAGACAGCACAGCGAGCACCTCAACATGTCCAAATGCTTGCCTGCAACTGAAGGACAATGGGAGCAACCAATAAATCACAGGCGCGCTTTAGGAAAGAACGACTGCTTTGTGTTTGCCTTTGGATTTTGTGTTTGCTTACCTATGGTGATTTAGTGTGGTTAAACAAACGTTTAAATAGCGAATATATGTCTATGCTTAATTAAGTATCAGCACTGTTTATGTTTAAACAATGAAAGTTTGTCTTGCTGGGAGGGTTCCGTCGTGGTGTGGAAGGCAGAGGGCCACGGACTGCCTGTGTGGGCATCAGTTTTGGGCTGTTTCTTTGTCACTGGGGTGGAGAAGTTTATTTGTTACTGCTCTAACGATCCCACCTCAAAGCTGGCAAGGCAAACAGGTGAAGGAGAGGATTTCCCAGAGGGAAAAAATACAGAGGCCGGCCTCTCACTTGGTTGTTGTTACTATTTGTCTGCAGCTGGTGTATATTAAATTATATTCAGATTATTTTTATCACACTAAAGGGTTCAGATAAACCACAAAAGTGCGAGGAAAGAAGAAGAATTCAGGGGGAGGAGGAAAAGGATTTTATTGAACATTGTAATAAAGGAATAATAAGAAAAAAGTCTCCAGGCACTGTATGAATGTGGGTAATAAATAGGAGGAACTGAAAGTAATTATATTCATAACTAGAATTATGAAAAAAATTATAACTGGTTATTCTCATGGAAATGGAGAGTTTGTTCAGGAAGCCTAGGTAGGGCAAAAGGAATGTCAGGGACAGAGCACAGGACAATGGCAGAAAGGAAAAGAACAGTGTCACAGCAAAGATCCTTTAACAACTCACAAATAAAGAAGATGAAGGGATGGAGCTTTAATGTGAATAAAATCATCCAAAGAGTAGGATGTTTTCCATTTCCCAGAGAATCAACACCAAGGCTGCAACCAGACCATTGCAGTGAGAATGCAAGAAAGGAAGGGCAGAGTCTGGCTAAATGAAAATATTTCGATGGCTTGCCCCTCTTGAAAAAGCAGAATGTGGATTAAATGATTGAAATCAACACCAGGGTGTTGAATTTGAGCTGGAGACAAAGTGGTGAAGCAGTTTCTTTACAGAAATCTTGATTCATAGCAGTTCACAAATAGAAAATGAGTTAACAGTGATTTGGTGTTGCAAAAAAATGTGCCTATGCTACTGAAATGTAGGAAAAGGCTGTAAAACACCAGAGTGAAATAATTCTTCCACTCCACTGGGCTCAAAAAGGCTTTCACCAAGAACAGAGCTCAGTTTGGGGCATCTCCTTTCAATTACAGAGATGTCTGGGGAGAATGCAAAGAACTACCAGGAGTTTGACCTTGAGTTATACCAAAGTGTGACTGAACAAAACTCAGTTGGACATCTGAAAAGTCCACGACATCTCCAAGCCTAGAAAAATTAAGAGAATTTATGTAAAGAAAGCATTCTGTATGTCTGCAAGAGAAGTGAATACGCAGACCAGCACATCTGTTTGAAAGTGGAAGTAACGTTTTACTGCATAATGGACTCACAAGATAAAACACTTAATGAGACTTTCTTTTTTCAGTATACTTAATTCCTCATTTACTTAATATCCTGAGGTGTAATTAAAACCTTGAAAAGGCAGAGCATCTGCCCCTCTGCATTTTAATAATCTAGGAACCTGTAAAATATCCCAGGTTACATGTTTCCCTCCTGCTAATGAACTGACCTGGCTGGATACATGAGTGGTGTTCCACAGGGACACAGTTTGGTTGGTGTTCAGGTCTTTGCCAAGATTCACAAACATGACACGGTGATATTTTTGGCTGTGGCACAAATTCCTGGTGCAAACCAACCTTTCAGCACTGTCTGCTGCTGAAGTGCTGATTGTGATTGAGGATGACAGCCTTCCCTCAGGCCCTTCCCTGCAGATCTGGATCTTACAGAATCCAAGGATGCATGGGATGCACAGTAATGCCAGGTCTGCCAGCAGAGCAGCTCTCCCTGTGAAAGATTTGGGGCACAAGGAGGCCAGGAAAGAAGACTGGACAGCGTAGGTCCTGAAAAAGAGCAGGACAAACCCATTCCAGAGAGACTGACGAGGACCTCCCAGCCAGAAGAAACCAGACTCCATGATCCAAAGGGTCTTTTCCAACCTAAATGTTTCTGTGCCATGGTCTGTATCTCTGTGGTTTTGCCCTTTAGCAGCTGACATTGAAGGGCAGAGTTTTAGAACTTCAACACTGCATTCCCAGGATTCTCCTTCCCATTTGTGAGCTTGAGAAGTGCCAGAGAAACCCAGTTTGTTTCAGCCTCCTGTGAGCAGCAGCTGTCACACCTGAGAGATCAGTCCATGACTGTGTTTGCCCTCAGTAAGGTTTGCAGTGTTTGACTCACCCATGTAGGGTAGAAATAGTTTTATCTTGTCTATTTAGTATGCAAATAGGTGCCTGCATACATGTGTGCTTCCTCTGGAAGGAAATCCAAGGAGATGGTGGGGGGTGTGTACAAAAACACAGGACACTCCTTTTTGTCCTCTTTTTTTCGGTTGTTTTTTAGAGTACTGTCTCTAAATGGAAACAATGATAAGAAAAAATGCTGCTTGGGAGAAACAGTGATAAACTGCCACATGAACAAACTGCTGATATCAAATTGCTGAAGTCTAACCACAGCCAAGGTGTAAACACTGAGGAGGTCTGGAGGAAGATGAATAATTTCCTTTCTGGCTCGTATTTCTCCTGCAGGTAGGAAACTTCTTTCTGCAGAGAGAGCAGAACACCAAAAGCTTTGGAGACAAAGCACTGGAGGTCCTGTGGCCTGATGTACGAGAACAAGAAACTTCCCTAACAGAACAGGAAGTGTCCTGAACAAAAACAGTTGGGGTTTGTTAACAGGCTAAACCTTTTGCCTGTCCATAGCCTTCCGTGTGCCTCCATGAGCGTGCAAAAGATACCTGTTCATCTCCCAGGAACTGGTGACACTCCTGCCAAAATGAAATGAATTGGATATCTTAAAAATGTAAACACAGTGCAAGCTCCATCTGCGCTCACAGGATGTTCACTGGTGTTTCTTTAGCAATTTTATCAGTAGCTTATGTAGAAAAACAACATCAAAACCAGGTAACTAGCCAAACCACAAACCTCCTCCTGTCTGCAAATGAGAGCTAATTCCACTATTAGTTACTATTTTTCATTCAATTTACTGATTCCCTTCAGTGATTTTCCTTTTTCTGCTTCTGTAAATGCCACCTCCTTCACCTGCTGCAATCAAAGAGGAGTAGGCAGCATCATATGACATCAGATGACTAAAGCCTTCAAGTAAGCCCTAAAAAAATCTTTTACTAAAAATAACAGAGGGGAAACTTCTTTTTATAAAACCCATGATCTTTTTGAGCCAGTTAAAAACAAAAAATCAATAGTTGAAATGTCAAATTTAAAAAAATATATCCTTAAAGGTTAGGATTAATGATGTCATTCCTGGTGACAATTTACCAAAACCAGAAGAACACACACAACAGAAACAATTTGTACATGTACAATTCAGGAATTTCAGTGTTTGCTGCTGGAATGGTGTGCAACAGCTTTTTACCAATGATGAGAGAGAGGAAACTGAGATTATTGTGCTGGAAAGAAATTTAACTGTGGAAGAAGAAATTCTTATCTGAAAGGTTGAGGTTTGTGTGTGTGAAGATGTACCTGTCAAAGAAGACATGACATGTAGGACCTGGTACAAGAATAATGAAAATTACCACACAGCAATGATCTCCAAAAAATAATCTCAGCCCACCTAAAATTTCAGTTTTCACTGAAAATAATCTTTTGTGAAATGGTTATCAAGCGTATGCTGCAGCTACATATATATAGAGAGCACATATATCTATAAAATATATATTATATTATATATTGTATATATAATATGTATTGTACTGTATTATATCAATAAATATATATAAAACAGGGTTTTGTTTACAGGTCTCTCCGGAAAAACCACCAAAGGATGAAGTGTAAAACATATCCTTCTGCAATTGCCTGAACAACACATTTTTTAAAAATTGCTAGACTTGAGATCTGAATATAATTACATATTGGTCTTTGATTTCTCCCAGTTTTATTGTACACAAGAAAATCCGTCAGAAAGGAACAAAAATTTCATTGCTGCTTTAGGTGGTTTGTGGTTTTATGCACACGCACTGGAATTCTTATAAAACATAATTGTCTGAATTGTTTATCAGCTCATGTATTACCTATTATTGTTGAAAAACGTAAAATGTGATGCAGCAACGTTATGAAGGAAAAGTACAAGTTTTAATCTAAGTATCAGCAGAGGAAGGAAAGGAAATAAAGGGTTGTAGTTCTGCTTTTCTGGCAAGACAGAATATAGAAGTAAATAAAGCAAGGAAGTGCAGTACAAGATAAAGAGGTGGCAGCATGTGGCACTGGGGGGATCCAGAAGCCGAGCAGAGGCTCATTTCAGCAGAGGGCACCACAACAACGAGGATGTCGTGTGGCACTGCCTGCGTCGTGGCTGTGCAGACCTGCTGTGTACAAACTCCTGTACTTTATATTGCCTCTTAAGTTTTTGGCCCACAGAGGGGGACGTACTGAGCGACACTGGCAGCTCCGGAACTAAAGCAATTCTGTGTGAGCAAAGAGGCAGCCTGGGGCACAGAGCCCTGAGTCAGCATCCTGCACCCCTGAGAGCCAGTGTGGGAAGGAAGATGACGAGATGGGACAGTTAAATAAGTGAAACTTCTAATGAGAAATCATCAAAGCTTCTTACCTTCCTTATAACGTCGTCTTTTTTCATATCAGCTGCAGCCCGAGGGTACATTTACATCACCTTTTGCATTCCAAGTAGCCTGAAAACACAAACATTAATTATTGCATTGATTTTTCTGCAGTTTATTATGTACCCATAGATCCTTCAGGCTTTCTCTTGCACAAAGGACATCTAAACCCCTCCTGTTGTGGAGGAGATGCTGAGCCTGTCCTTCCACAGTGGAAGGCTCTCCTTTGCTGTCGTCCTTTATTTCAAAATAAGCATATATGTATAACTATCTCTTACAGTTGCACCTGTGTCCCATGGGCCTGGATGACATTCAGCGCAGTCTTTAATAAATATTGGGATTTTTTGCAAAGATTATATTGGACAGATACTTTCTTTTGCTTTGGCCATGAGAATTTTCTAAAAATGCAGAATTTTAGGTTTTGCTCACATGATGGTCAAGCACATACAGGGGCTAACAACTTTCTTTTCTTGTCATGTGTGGTTTATATGCAAGAATCTTGGCTGTGTGAAGTAACAAGGACATTTTTTACATGCTTGCAGCCACCTGGAAAAATACTTAATTCTTGCCTTTCATTTTGATCTCACAGGTTTCAAAATGAGAATTTTTCCATTATTGTTCCGCTTTATTGCTCACGTTGATAAGTAAAACAGCAAACTGAAACACTGACAACACATTTAAAAATACATCCATTTCTTTTTATAATGACAGCTATTCTACTTATAATGACAGCTCTACGTTGGTTTTATATGGAAAGAGTAGTACAAAAATGATACCATTTGACAGTTACACTGGTATTTTACCTATTTCAGTCATAAACATCTGAACTTTTAAAAAACAGAACAAAGAATAAGCATTAAAAAGCTGTTACTCTGATGGAGGTGTCAAATGAGGTTTGAGAATTAAAGTACTCATCTTTGCAGCGCTCCATAAGAAGCAGCATTTCAGACGCCACGTTAAATTTCAACAATGCAGTACTGTGGTAACCTGTGTTGCAATACTGAAAATTACAGTTAGCATGTTAATGCTGGGGATGGAATCAAATGCTGAGGGAAACCAAAGCCTTTCCACCACACGGGAACCATGTACAGGAACCAAGTGCAGAAAGTGGTGGGAGTCTCCAGGCTGGAGTATTCAAACCCAGACTGCGCAGAACACCACAGCCCCATGCACAACCACGTGCCAGGAACTAGGCAGCAACAGGGTGTTCTCAGGCCTTGACCATCCCCAGTTTCTGGGATTTTAAACCAAGGTTTAAGGAACACTGACTATTTTAGCTCCTAGTGCCATCTTCTGCTCCTGATCACAGCGCTGATCTCTCCAGCAAGGGTCACAATTCTAGTGGGACATTTAGGAGTGGACCTTGCAAAAGATGACAATTGCTGACTGAATTTTTCTGCAGTATAAAATCAAAAACTTCTTTAGGTTGGGAGGACCTTAAAGCTCATCTCATCCCACCCCCTGCCGTGGGCAGGGACACCTTCCACTGTCCCAGGTGGCTCCAAGCCTCATCCAACCTGGCCTTGGACACTTCCAGGATGGGGCAGCCACAGCTTCTCTGGGCAGCCTGTGCCAGGGGCTCACCACCTTCACAGGGAAGGATTTCTTTCTAATATCCAATCCAACCCTGCCCTCTGTCAGGTATGTAGAGTTTTAAATTAGAGTAATATGATGAAGAGAGTACTTAAATTGATCTAGAATAACGTGCAAAAATACTGCTTAATAGTTCATTTCCAAGAGAGAGGACTGATTAGATAGGAATATAGTGATTCAGATTTTAATTTTTCATTTTAAAATTTTTAAAAATTATACTGTAGCTTGCCAATTGGTTATATGAAAGATTGTGCTTCAGCACAAAGACTCTTACATAATTTATACAGCCATTAAGAACAAGTAGTATTAAGGTTTCATTGGGACACTGTAGGAAGCATTATAATGCCAATATAATGATAAAAATAATGTAGTTATGTGTGATCATTCCTGACCTCTGCCTAACTACGCTATTCTTGATTAAATCCTTCATTCAGCTCTTTAATTGTGTGATAGTGGTACTAAGGATTCTGATGTTAACATTGCTTGTTTCAGATTTCTGTTAATCTCTTCGAAGTAAAAATAAAACAACCATAATGCTTAAGATCGGCACTTCCATGTTAAACTTCCCACTTTGTCGTGGAATGGTTTGGGTCAGAAGGGACCTTAAAGCTCCTCTAGTTTCAACCCCTTGCCACAAACAGGGACACCTTCCACTCTCCCAGGTTGCTCCAAGTCCCATCCAACCTGGCCTTGGACACTTCCTTTTGACACTTCTTTTGTAACTCATGGGAAGGCTCTGGCAAAATTAAAGGGGTCTTTGTAAATATGTTCGTCTTCTGGTGAATATGGCAAGAAAACCCAGTTTTCAGAAATTAATAACTCACAATTGTTTTATTTAAGCACTGATCCTTGATAAGTATTAAGCTTGTTGCGGTGGAAAAACCTAAATAATAGGGAAGATTTCTATAATAAAGAGTATATAAACAACAATTTTAGTTACTACATGCTACATAACACAAAGATGAAAATCTGTCTCCGCTCAGTACAAGAGTCAGAAACTGGGGCTGAAGAGTAACCTCTGCCCGTGCAGTTTTTCCCTGTGTGTAGGAGTTCAGGTCTGTGATTTAATTCCGTGTTTTGTCTCCACATCATGACCCAGCTTCCTTTTGCAGGTTGCTGTCTCCGGTCTCTGGCTCTGGGCCTGATTACTTCTGACCTGACACTGTTCTGTTTAAATTGTATTTTGAGGTCATGCAATGCTGAGTTGGGATATTGAGCTGATAATACACTGTGTGCTCGTCACAGCGTTACAAAGTGAAAACAGCAAAGCAGTGATTCCATGAGCAGCATCCCACACAACGACCTCACACCAGGATTAATCCCACAGAGATGGGCACAGACATGATAAAATACCTGGGCAACAAGGCAGGACCACTGTACACCACTTTGATTTGAAAATAAATGTGGATAAATCCCTTAGTATTTTACACTGCATTCGCGTTCTTGTAAATGGACATTAAGCCGATGCTCCCTGGAATTATCTTGATGGCAAATACGTAATTAGCTCTCGTAGCATTTTAAAGCTGTCAGTACGTTCTAAGTAAATGCTGTGATGATTACCTGTAGGTATTTTATAACTTGCTTTTAAAATTTCTTCAGTATCCCGACCTGTTCTGATCCTGTGACACAGGAAGGCTTGGTGGGTCCCCAGACATCTTACCTGTGGTGTTGGTTAAAGCTGGGGATGATTTAACGTGTCCTGCAGCAAACGTGAAACTACGGGGGACCTTCCCCAGCAGGGAGCCCAGCTCAGGGGCTGGCGGGCAAAGCAGCGGCTACCTAAGCGGGAACAGCCTAATTTCTGTTATTTTCCCTTTAAATTAGAAAATTAACCGTCTCCAAGCTCTGAGGCGCGATGGCATGAGGAACCGCAGCAGGGACAATCGCCAAGGCTCCTGAGGGAGAGAAAATGGCGGGCGGGGCCCTCGGGCGGCTCCCAGCGCACACAGCGCTCCTCAGGCGTCACTCGTCCGCCCCGCCGCCTGTCTGACCCCGCCAGCTATGAGGGGACGAGGTGACAGAGCGAAAAACACCCCTAAAAGGCGTGAGGGCAACGGGAAGTGCACACCGTCCCTGACAGAGCGCGAACCGGCCTCCCCACACTGAGGGACAGTTCCGCTGCCCGGCCCGGCCCAGCAGCACCCAACCCAGCCCAGCCCAGCCCAGCCCAGCCCAGCCCTGCCGGGGTTCCAGCCCGTGACTCGGCTGTTTCTCCCCGGGGGAGGCGGGCGCAGGAAGGGGAGGGAGGGAAGGAGGCAGGCGGAGCAGCCGACGCACAAGATGGCCGCTGCGGGAGCGGTGGCGGGGCGGCGGCGGGCGATGGCAGCGCTGCCCCGGGGCCCACGGGCACTGCTGGAGGAGCAGCAGCAGCGCGCTGCTTCAGCCCCCGTGTGCCGGAGCTGAGGGTGCTGGTGGGCGCTACGGGAAGCCCGGCCCGCGTGGTGAGTGCGCCGGCTCCGCTCCGCCGGGGGGTGCGGGGAACAATGGGGCGGGAGGGCTCTGCCCGCCTTGCCGGAGAAGGAGGCGGCGGGGCGGGCGTACCGAGGAGACGATCTCCGGAGGTGCCTTCCAGCCCCGAGAATCCCGTGCCTTGCTGGGCCTCGGGCTCCTGCCGGGCTCCATTTGCGATGTCCGCGGGCAGGCCGGGAGGGGCGGGTTTCCCTCGGGCTGCGGCGCCTTTTGTGTGCACCCTGCGGCCGCTGCTGTCCTTGCCTGGGGACATAAAAAACCTCATCCTCCTGTCGTACTGAACAGCCGTGATGCGGGAATTAATCCCAGATCCCCCCGTTCCCGGGACATCTCTCCCCCCGGCTGTGGCTCTTTGTCTGTGGCGCCTGAGGGGAGCGCGGGGTGTGCCCGGCTCCCCTGCGTGGGGACAGGCGCTGGTGGCACCGCTCGGGAACTCCCCGCACTTTCACCAGTTTTTCCGTCCTGCTGTGGTTCTGGCTGGTGGATCGCAGGGCGAGGGTGGGTGGATTTCCACGCGTTTGAATGTGCTTTGTGGTGGGCAGTGTCCTGGTGTCGGGTTTTGTCCTCAGAAGCCACTGTGAGGCCTATGCGGTTTGGAGACGGGCAGCTGATGGGGGAGATTTTTTATTTTTTTTCTCTCTTTAGGAGCGTTTAGTTTTCCTCCACACGCCTTTATCCTCAGAGTAGCTGTCTTATTTTTATTAATCTCAGTCAAGTGTGAATGAATCCTCTGTCCTTCCGGTGGTAGGTGCTGTTTTCTGGGTATCGTTGTCATACTGGAAATGGCTGAAGTGGGGGGGGGAAATTGAAAAATTGGCAGAAATTACTGAAGAGTTCAGCGTAACCTGGGCTGTGGCTGAACTGCTTTAATCGTTGTAACTGGTTTAGCAGTGCTCTTGTCTAATAACTCTGCTGGAAGAGAAAGGCAGTTGTTAAATTCACCTCTGATATTTCGTTCACATCATAGAGTTGTTAGGTAACACAGCTGTACTATGAGGCAGAAATCAATGTGCTTCTAAACTTACCTTTTATTGCCCCTTTTCAGGCTTACGATTATGCAGAAGGCATTAATTTTACCAGCTATAAACGTGTGTGTTGCTGTGTTTGAAGGCAGTGAAGCTAATAAGAGACTTCACAGCAGTATAAATACCCGGTGTGTGCCTTACTGACAGTTCGGAGCTCCACCAGGAGCACCTCGGTTTGCTTCAGTGCATCCGTACACAACGCTGGTTTCCACTAACATAAATAGAAACAGATGTTATCAGGCACCTCTTCTTTTCCCAGTGCTGGCTTATGGCTTCTTCCTGTCCTAGAAAAGCAGACAGCTTGACAGGCTGTTGGGAGGGAAATTTAGAAACGCAAGTACCATCGGTGCAGTCTGTTTTGACAAGCAGAGACTTGAGTGGAGAGCTTGTCAATCACTGGTGAGCACCAGAGCCTTAATGGAGATGAGTGGGAAGTTACTTGTGTGGTTTCTTGCGGTTTGTTTTTTGGTTTTGTGAGGGTTTTTGTCAGCTCTGCGTCCAAACTAGCTTAGTTGAAAGCAAAATATTTTAGAAATTTATGATGAGATAGTTGTGTGGTGGTAATTTTAAAAACGTAAGTTTCCAGTGAGCAGATGAATGTGAGAATCTGGAAATAGAAATTAATAGGGCAGAGTTTAATTTAGGGGTGTCTTGAGATGTGTATTATTATGTAGAAGCATTCACGCTGAGGCAGATGAACGGAAATGAGCAGGATTGCTTTGGAAACTCCTACTTGATGCCAGTGATTCGGCAGCAATCTGGGTGGGAGGCATTATCCATCCTGTTGCATTTAAGCATCACAGAAGCTGAGATTCAGTGAGCCTGTCTGTTAAAATAGTGACTGAATTTTTCATGCGTGGTTTGTAGGTCTCGTGTGGGGCTGATAGTGGTTGCCTTTGATAACCCATTTAATTAGGTCTGTATCTCATAACCAAGCAGTGGTGTCAAAGAATGTTTCATGATACTTACGGAATTGACCTTTCCCAGTCTGAAATATCGTAGTGATATGCAGGATAATTACATACCTTTTTTTATTTTTAATTCCTCACAAAGACTTACACTTTACATGCTGGATACCTGGGAAAAAGTGTTTCATCCGTTGGAAAGCATTTGTGTAATCATAGCAATTGAACAGTATGAAGTGTAGAGCTGGACTAGAAGAGAAGAACTCCCCACATTTATGCTGTGAAACTTCCCAAGCAGCCACTCTAAGGCATTTTATAAGTAGATGACCTTTATAAAACTTTTTAATTTTTTTTGCAGAGCCCCTTCATTGTTTATAATTCTTTTCCCCACGTGGATTCACTGAATCATTTTGCAGATGAAAGTCTGTGTGGTTTTGTGGTGGCTCTTCCCACACGCAGTAAATCAGGTGGTTGTGTGCTGGAGCATCCCGAGTATTACTGGCTGTTAGGCCAGAAAAACAGATCCGTCTCAAAGTACATGAGAGATAAGCCATGGGGGAATTGGTATTTTGAAGTTAATGCCTTGGACTGCACTTGCTAATGAATGTGAAACCGTTATCACACAGGAATGAAGATAGAACACGCTCCTGTTGTGAAAGATCATCACCTAAACGTGCTGCACCAGCTGAAATTTCAGTGTGACCTTCAGGCTTCCATCTAGGCTCTGCTACACTAACGCAGCCTGGAGCTGAGGCTGTGATAACTGAGAAAGAAAACCACAAATGTTTACTTACGTTGTGTGACTTTCCTTTCTGTTCAGAGTTCCACAGTGCACAGGGCCGGGTTGGGTGCAGTTCCCATCACTGACTGTCGCCGCTTGTTTTTCTCAAGAAGCGTCTCTTGATGGTTATCGTTCCCGTGGGTTTCATTTTCTTGGTTACCAGCAGGGTAAAGGTTGAAATGGCATTAGATCTCCAGGGCTAACTGGTTTCTAATGAGGTCTTTATGTGTGGAAATGCGTTAATGGGCAGGAAGGTGCGAAAATCCTGTTGGCTTATGGTAAATAGATTTTTCTGATAAAGAAAAATTTCTGGTTAGAGTGCTTGAGGAAACAGCTTTCCTGTTACTGCATGGCAGCAACGTGTTGTGTGCTCTCAGCTGGAGAAGGAAAGGACTTTCGTGATGGAAGCACCAAGATTTCTACATCATTTGCTGTAAGTGTGTGTTGTCAGAGGCAATACCAGTGCCCTGCTTTGTGCTGGAAGGTGGAGAGGAGTGAAAACTTCTGAGATTCAATTTTTCCTCTTGTGCTGCATGGGGAATGGAGGATCTGCAGTTAAACTGAGAAGCAGGGGAAGTGTGGCTGAAGGAACACATTTCATTTGCTTGGTGTAGTTTGTGACGGAGTTGCCATGTCATTTGATACAAAGAACACAGAAGAGAGTGTTTGTGGTGAGTCTGGAGTCGTGCAGCAGAGGAGCTGGAGGGTTTATTGACAGTGGGTAATGCCTTCTGGCCATGAAGTCACTAAAACCACTGTAAGGACACGTTGTTCTTGCTGCATAGAGCCCCTCACTACTGATTTCTTGCAAAGCCACTTCTTTAAAGCATTATTTCTCCGTTGCACAAATCGTGGGTGCTCTGCTAATCTGAGCCAGGGCTGTGCTTCAGCTACAGAACACCTGAAGAAACAAAGCCTGTGCTGTAGGTGAGTGACTGCAGAGTGCTGGGCTGGGAAAATCTCCATCTTCCGCGTGGTTCCTGGTGTCTCTCAGTTTGTTGTTTTAACGAGGAAGATCAGGCTGGGCTCAGCCCTCTACTGTCCCAGTTTGAAATCTGGGCATTCCAAATATCATTTTCCAGGATGATTCCGTGCTGTGTGAGGATAAGTTTTGAAGACTGAGGTATGGTTCCTTTTAAACCTGTTGCTGGTAATAAAATGTGGGTTGATCAGCTGATGGGGCGGGAGTGCTTGTAGCCTGCTTCTAAAGGTCTTCTCAGCACTTCCCTCTGAACTCATTTCGAGCAATCGCTCCAAACAATGAGCAAGTTGGAAGGGTTTCAATTCCAGCTTTTAACTTCCCTACTGTTTTCAAAGACTTCTGTTGGAGCAGCAGGAGTCTTGTCTCTTTGTTGTGTGCTGGAGGTCTCCAGGGGCCTGTGGCTAATTATTTTTGATAAATTACGGCAGATATTATTGGTCCCCAACTCAAATTTAGGAGCTGTGTTTTGGACGAAAGGAATGAGGTTCAGGGAAGATATTGCAAAGTGAATCAACTGAAATTCATGCCAAGGGAGATAGTTTTAATTACCTACTTATTAATAAACCAGCCTCTGTGGAGCACTCGCAGTGTTTGGTAGCATTTAACTTTCTCTATGCTTTGTTTTTAGAGTAAACATTATTCATCCTGACTTAGCACTCTTCATTTCTTGTAACAACAGTACTTGAATCAGTAACTCCTCCGTGTCTTATTACAGTGACTGTAGAATAAAAATGCCCTTCGAAAGGGAATGAAATAAACATCTTAATGTTGACTTGCTTTTCCTGTAAGTCACATTCTTTCAGCCTGTTCTCTCCTTTTGGAATGGAAGTCCTTCAGGTACTGTTTGACATTAGAACTGCACAAACAAATCCAAGTGTTAGGACTTCCTTATCCAGTGTATGTATCTGATTAATCTTGTACTCAGAGTACCACAGGACTCAAGTCTTTTGTCCTTTGGGGTTTCTTTCTCTGTTAAGATGGAAGAACTGAAGGAGAGACCTTGAAATTAATGGAAAGTAAATTTCAAAGCAGTAGTAGATAGTTTGATTAGCTCATGTGGTGTTCCTGAATTGTGACATGCTGCATAAACATTATGACCATTAATAATTACGGCAATTATGCAGGTCTAATGATAATTAAATCTCACCTTTGAGTGTAAATGCATTGCTATTCATTATTGTGTAAGTAGACATTAGAATCCACGTATTCTGGAAGCTGGAAAATGTCTAGTTTTTGTTTAGCAGCCCCCAAGGACAGTTATTCTTGATCTTACTTGCTTTGTAAAGGGAATGTGGATTTTGGTTCAAAAGTAGATCAGAAAAAGGCAAAGTTTCACAAGTTACTAAAGCAGGTACAAAGAAAACATGTACTGGTCTCCCATGATTCTTTCCAGACCTGAAGTTACTTTTCTGTAAGGAATCTTTATTTCTTTTCTTGCTATCATGCTCTGTGTTCTTGTAGGATGTTTTTTCCTGGATCCATGGGTGTCTTTACTTCTCTCGTTCTCTTTAATGACCTTTCATTCTCAGATATTCCCTACTTCTCTTGTAGTTATATTTTAATTTACCTTTGTTCTGATCTGAGCCCCTGTTGAATTCAGCCAGTTAATGCAGGTAACAGAGGTGGCTTATTGCCTCTTAATTTCATTGCTGTGTAATTCAGACTTGCAGGATAGGTTGTTTGGATAGTAACCATGGAACTCTTTGTTCTTGGACTTTACTGGGGACTATCGAAGTGTCTCTGCTTCCTCTGGAACTGGTGAGAAATTAGGGAGCATTGTTCATGGCACCCTCCCTTGTGACCACTTTGGCTGTTGCCGTAAATTTGAAAGGAGAGAGATAAAAATAAGTTAAGCTAAACTGACCAGAAACGGACTGGGTTAGTTAAACCAGAGGCTGCCACTCAGGCTGTCCTTCCTGTTTATGAGTCATTCTCCCATTTAATTGCGAAAAAAGGCCTCCTGTAGGATTAATTAAAAGAGAGGTCTTAGTAATGCTGCAACAAGCTTTAGCTAAAATGGTGTTAGTTTTAGTCTTCCTTGTTTTACCAGGCCTTAAGGACAGAAACCTGGACACTGTAACTTCTTTGTGACTGATTCTTAACACATGGAAACCCCGTTATTCAGCAAAGTGAGAATTAGTTAAACTTGACTTGTTTGGAGCAGCCCAGACTATTTAAAAATTATCTGTGAACCGTCAGGGTTGTCTTCTGGATTTGCTGATCTTGCTTTGTTAGTCTTCTGTGTTTGTGTTTTGTGTTAAATCATGTTGTGGCTTCCATCTGAAGACACTTCTGTGCAACCTTTTAATGTTGCCTTTCCTGACTTAAGCACATCCTACTTCATGAATCCCTCTGGGTTTCTCTTCTGAACCGTCTGTTCCATTTTATAGACGTACAGTGATTCTCCACGTATTTGCGATCCGTAACTTGTGGGATCCAAATAGTCGCTGTTGATTTTCCAGCGAGTTGTGGGTCCTGGTGCGTGCACAGAACCTACTGGGAACCCAGTCTGCTCATGAATATGTAAATTGGTCCCAGTCTGCTCATGAATATGTAAACTGGTCCCACCCAGGAGCCACTGCGGCATGGCCAGGATGCGTTTAGTGTAAATATGTGGTTTTGCGCAGTTGGAATTGTCCTCCACCAGGCTACAAGACGAGGTGACGGGGCTGCCATTGTGTGTGTGTGTCTGTGAGAGCGGGAGGCATCTTCCCACCCCCCGCCCCCTTTGTGGCTGGGGCAGTGAAGGGAAGGGTGGCCCTGCAGCCCCGCAGGGCGTGCGGGCACGACGGGGTACGGGGTCGAGCTGTTGTTGTTCCCCCAGCTCGGAGGACGTGTCACAGCCTGGGTCACATCCAGGTGGGGGGGGGGGACCTGGGTTGAGCCGAGCCCCTGCCCTCCCTCCGTGCCTGCAGGACATGCAGCCGTTTTCTGCCTGCCCACACAAAGTTCTTTCAAGGATGCACAGTAGATAAACTTTCACAAGGGAATAAAATTTGCAAGAACAGGGAACCTTCCAACAGAAATTCTTGAGCCCATCCCTGGCTCTGCTGTCCCGCCTCCCTCCGTCTCCCACTGGCCGCCCGGGCACTGCTGTGCGCTGACAACAGATAACCTGTAAAACAGTGTTCCAGCTCTCCTTTACTTTGCACTGCCATAGCCCCCATCTGAAACAGTTTTGGGGACGGCGCCTCCAACCCTCTGCCAGGCACGGGGAAACCTCCCACGGCTCCTGGCACACACGGGCATTCCCAAAGCCCTGGGAAATGCTTTGCCAGGCCAGTCCTGGTGGAGGCTGGGGAAGTGCAGTCGCCACACTCCTCCTCCTCTGTGCCCACAGTCAGGCAGGTCCTGTGGCCGGGGCCCAGTGGAGCCCAGGGGCTGCGGCCAGCGCTCGCCCTGCTGCCAAACGCAGCAGCCGCTGTCCGGCCCCTCACCACAGCACAGCCATGTCGGGCAGCCCCCAGGCGACTGTGACAAGCCCAGCTCTCAGGACTCTCCTCCAGACCTTATGAGGGGAAGGGACGTGGCTATGGGCGTGGGGTACTTGAACACTGAGTGGGGTTGCTGTCCTCACGGATTCCAGGACTCGTGTGAAGAGGGCCAGACCCAACAGCCCGCGAGTAACGGGGGATCACTGTATTTGTGTTAAGAATCTTCAAGGAGGCAAACGATTTGTTTTGCATGTGGTTTAGTAAGGGTTGACCATGTTTGAAAACCCTTCAAAACTTCCCATTGCTGCTTTTTTTGTGAGAGGCTGCCTGTTGATAGTAGTGTGTGACTGGAGGAATCTGGAATCATCTAGGTCCAACTTGTGCCAGAATGCTTTGGAAAACTGAGCTTTTCCGTTTTCCCTGCAGTGGTGCTGCTTGGCATCATTGGGGACACTGCCCCTCGGCAAAAAGGTTCTGTCAGAGTGCGACGTGCTGCTTGTTTTTATTCTTAAAATAATAAAGGGAAAGGCTGTGGACAAAGCTCTTCCAAACACCTTGGCCAGAGAGCAAAAAGGCACAGCCCAGTTGGTTGCAAATCAAAATACAACCCTTGGTTGTACTTGTACTAAATTTATCCTTTTTTCACTAATTATTGCCAGAGTTAAGGTTTACCTTCTCTCTATGATAGCCCGTGATTTTTGCAGAATATATTCCTCTTGAGGGGGAGCTTGACAACATTTTTGTTTCTCATTGATGTGTGGTGTTCTGTCTCATTTTTTTGTAGCATTTATTAAAAGGAAGGAATAAAAATAAGACTAATAAGATGATGTCAACACTGGCAAGTTGCTTTCAGGCTTCTTTATTTTTTGTAGCACTTATTCCTGTACCAGATGTCCTGGAAATTAACCAGTTATGGTATTCTGCCTTCAGTGTCCAAGTCTCTGCACTGTAGCTCATGGGAATGAGGTATTTCCCTCCTGGTTTTCTGTGATCTAGGTGGCTTCAGTGAGCAGAGAGATCTGTACTCAGCTTTTCTGGTCGCTCCTTTCTCATTGGAACTTCTCAGTCAAATGTTTCTAACAAAGTCTCATGCAAGGCCTGGGTGGGGATGTCTCTGGGCGTGTTTCGGAGCAGGAATGAAACGCTCACAGCCGCTTTTATGTAGTTTCCAGCCTCACTGGAGCAGTTTAGAATAGAACAGAATCTGAGCTCTGTCAAGCTGTAGGTGATTTCAGGAGCCAGGAGGAAAGGCTTCCTCAAATCCTTGGTATCAGCATTGGAGGGTGTGATGGTGTGGCTTGACGAGGACAGTGGGGTGTGATCAGGATTACTCACCGGGTATTAGGGCAGTCATGAGCACCTTTTCAGTAAAATCTCAAGGGGAAAAAGCCCCCCAACCAACATTCCACTGTGTCTTCCTGTGAGTAATACATGTATTCACCTGATAAATCAAAATGTTCGTTGTTCTTCCCCGTTCCCCAGCAGAGGGGGAGAAAGAAAGTCCTTAGTTCATTTGCCAGCTCATGTGACAGTAATTGGGAGCCTTCAGGAAGGGGAAGTGAGTGACAGCAATCCTTTCCTTCACGCACCTCTGATAATTCATTAATGTCATTTCAGAACTTGGAGTAGCTTTGGAGAAGTGGGAATAGTCGGTCATGTTGATGTGACAAGCTGCTGTGTGAGTTGTCATTACAGAATGAAAATTGACAGTAAGCCCATGGAAATCCAGTGGCTGCAATATGCTAATAAACACATTGGAGTACTTATTTTCTTTAACATACGAACCCTAACAGGAACAGATTCCTAGTACAATTTTGAGGAGTTCAATAGTACTATTACAGCTGCCTTTGGCTTACAGATTTTGAGACTTTTTTTTTAATTGGTTGTCATTTGGTTTTAGCTTGCTGTCATTGCTTTTATTAAAAAAAACCTGAGTGGCTAAATAAAGGAATGTGTGAAGGGATAGTGACTGAATGGGTGGTAAGATGGTTTCAATGCCTAATTTTCCTGTGCCTTATTGTTTATTTGGATACCTGTTGTTTAACCAGGGGCTTATACAACGCCAGGCAGAGGGAATTTAAATTATTAAGTCATGCAAATACTGGCTGTGCAAGGCTGGGTTTTCATTTATCCTGGCTTGGTCTGCAGCAGTAGCAGTGTGATTGGCAGCTTAGTTCTGCTTTAAGATTCTGAAACAAGGAAATCTGAAAAATACAAGTGTCTTTGTGTGTAGCCCATGGATCAGCTGTACCCTCGAGGTGATATTAATTATTGCAGATACGTAATAGGTAACAGTGCAGTTGGGGTTTGTCGAGGCTTAAACATTTGCAGTCTCGGAGCGCTGATGGGGTGCTGCTGGTGGGCAGTGGCCTCTTCAAGGAGGAGATGGTCCCAAAATGGAGTAAAGAGTTGTTTGACTTTGCAGCTACTGTTACCTTCTCTCCAAGCACGTCCCAGACTTACCCAGTCCAGTATCTTCATTATCTGCGACTGAGATCCTGTGAATTAGGTTCATTAGAAGTTTAGCGTTTGATTTTAAAAGGGTAGCTTAGTTTAGTGTGCTTTGAACTATGTACTTATATTAATGGAACTCTCTGAGATCACATCCTATGTGCACTCGTCCCTCTTCCACTTCGAGCCCCCCATATACATGATACAGCTGTAGTGTGGTTTTAGAAATTAATATACCTTTGAAGACTGGGAATGAGAAAATTGTTCTTCATGGACTGCTCCATTTAGAACAAGTTTCATGCAAAGTAAGCAGTAAAGAGGAGAACTTCCTTTCAAGATAGAGAATTACCTGGCTGAAGTGGAACTGTTTTTACAAGTTCCGAGCAGCAGAATTCATCAAGTTGGCACTGGATTTTTAATAGGTAACTCCCAGGATTACTGTCCTCTGCTCTCTTGCTTGGATGATTTTCAAGTTATGTAACTTTAAACTTTTATAACCAGGGTTATAATTCAAAACCTCTTTTGAAGAGCATGTAGGATATTCTTTTTCCCAGTTGAATTCAGGCTCCTGCCAAAAATGAACACTTATACCTGTTGTCCTTTACTGATAGAGGATCAGTGGGATGTTGGAGGTTTGGATTTTTTTCTCTAATACATGAATATCTTACATTGTTTGCTGTACTACAATAATAATAATAATAATAAAAAGCAACAGCTTTCATTTTTGTATTTAAGCTCGAGATGTTTGTTATTGGTTAAGAGGAGGTGTTTAATGGAAACCCTGAGACTGGAGCTTTTTGTTTCCACTCACTAAAACCACGAGTAGTGTTTTTAATGGTCTTGTAAAGCTGTAAAGAAAAAAAGATGCTATTTTTATAAATCTGGAAGGTGAGACTAACGCCAAAGCTGCAAAATATTTGAGGGTGGGATTTTTTTCGTCTAATTGAAGGTTACATGAGAAGTCTCATTCAGAAGGAGTACCGTGCCGCGGGCTATTTCTGGCCTCTGGAACTGCTCTTTTTAGCAGTGCTACAAATTGAATCACGGAGCCAGTACCATTTAAAGCAAATGAGGCTCAATTACATTCTGAGTCAGAAGTACCTGAATTAACCTGCTTTTCAGCAAGAGTTGTGTGACCTCTCTTACCGATACTTAGACGTTAAGCCCTGTGTGAATTTAACACCGCTTAAAAGTGATGAGCAGGTTTGTCAGTGCTGAAGAGTGTTTGGATTTTTGCAACAAAAGTCTTAGACGCGTGGAGCAAATCTTGAATAGTAAATTGACTGGCTAATTTTTGCATTTATGCAACTGTTAACAAGGGAGCGGGAACTCTCCAGGCTCCGTGCCATTTCTGCAGCAAGCTGCCTCTTGACCTTGGGTGACTGCAGAGCTGGAGTGTGGGCTGGGCTGTGTTATTAAAACACAATTGCAGCCCGTGTCATGGAAACAAGCAGGATAGTAATCTGTGAAACTCATGTTCTGTCTCTTAATATTCCTGCTAGTATTGCCAGTGAAGCTGCTGCAGGACTCGACAGAGGAGATCTGGCTTTGTTTAGGCCCTGTAAGCTCTTTTTGTGTCGACTGTTGCAGCATTTACAGGATGACTTCCTTGTTTGCTACTCGATTCCAGGAGCAGTAAGCAAACTTGAGAGTCGCGGGCTGCTACAGCCCTTTTAATCTTCTCTAAACAGCACTTTGCTCAGTGCGACAGCCACAATTTGCTGAAAGGATGGGTTTGGCTTGCACCATTAAGCATTGGTTACTTCTGGATGGGAAGCATTGTTTTTTGGAACACAGAATTTTTGGATGGATTTAGTGTAAAGGACCAATTCCACAGGTTGTTATTGCTCTTATTCCTTATTTCATTTCACATATTCTCATCACTCCTTTAGTTTAGTCTTCCTTATAGTTGGGATTGATTAATAGCACTTAAATATCTAGATAAAATTTGTCCAATTCTTCAGGGATGGCGTCTTTTAATGAAGAAAGTTCAAAATCTGCTGCCCTGGTTGTACCCAAATAAGCTGCTCATGAAACTACACCTAAATCTTGACAGATCTGTGTTGGTGCTAAAAGAGGCTGTCTCAAAGTTTATTTTCTGCTCTGATTCCCACATTCTTTCCCTGATGTTTCCAGGGCTGCTTGACCATTTAACAGAACTGAAACATCTTTTGCAGCCTAACTAGAAGCTAATGTGGGAAGGAAGGGAATTTGGTTGTGACAAGCTTAGGTCCCTGGCAGAAATGACCCATCAGGTCTAGAGCTATCATAAGGTACCTTCTGAGAAGCAGTTCAGGCTTGCCCCACTGTGAGCTGTGCTTGAAACGGCACTGAAAATGGCAAGGAAATAAAGTTCCAGTATCTTCACTGGTGGTAGAATGCAAATGTGAGTCTGGATGCCTGGAGTCCTCACAGGGCTCCAGTGGTTCACCCATGTTACAGCTCAGGGTAAGCAATGTAATCTGTGTTAATAGAGGGTATGTTGGGTTGCTGCAGTGCTAAATCTCATGTGGAGTATCCTGCTTGCAGGTAGTGGCTGTGATTTGCCCTCTGTTTACAGTCTGGGTGTTTTCACAGAATTCCAGAATGAGTCAGGTTGGAAGGGATTGCAGTGCCTCATCTGGCCCCACCTCCCTGCTTGGGTCACCCCAGAGCACATGGCACAAGATTGTGTCCAGGCAGTTCTGGAATATCTCCACACCCTCTCTGGGCAAGCTGTGCCAGTGCTCTGTTACTGCACAAGGAAGAAATTCTTCCTCGTGTTCAGGTGGAACGTCCTGGGCACCTGTTCCTGCCCCTTCCCTCTTGTCCTGTTGCTGGGCACCCTGGAGCAGAGCCTGGTCCATCCTCTGATCTTTCCCTGCAGACACGTATGGATGAGGGCCCCTCTCTCTGTGATCTGTTCTGGAGGCTGAACAGGCCCAGCTCCCTCAGCCTTTCTTGGAGAGAGAGATGCTTCAGCCCCTTCATCTGGAGCCTCTGCTGGACCCACTCCAGGAGCTCCACGTCTCTTGTCCCGAGCACTCCCGATGTGCCTCACAGGGCTGAGCAGAGGGGCAGGATCCCCTCCCTGACCTGAGGCACCCCAGGATCCCTTCTTGGCCACGAAGGCACTGTATTTCACAAATCTCCTAACCATTTCCTAGTTCTAGACAGGATGAGTGCAGCTACACTTCAGCTGTGACCTGGGAGACAAAGGAGGAAAACCTAAATTACCTTTACGTATTATCAAATAGTGGACAATAAGGTTCAGGGGGTGAAAGATTTTCTTTCATTGTAGACTCCTGGTACGATAAAACATAGGTGCTCCATTACCTTTTGTAAGTGCAGTAGTCTAGAGATAACTTATCTTGTTCTGTTATGTACAAAACATTCTTGGGATTATAATGCGTTTAAAATGAACTCATGAATTAAACAGGCAGACAAGCAGCTACATCGGTAGTTTTGTTTAAAAATTCATGAGTTTTCCCTAGTCTTGGATGATTTTGTGCTTTTATTAAAAGGTCTTTCTGATGCTTAAGTGCAGCCTTCCAAAATAAATTTCTTTGAAGGTAAATAGAATAACTGAAGCTTTGTTAGAGGCTGCTTATGTAAACAGCTACGAACATGAAGCTCTGGCAGCTACTTTAAAATAGGGGCAGCATCTGCCAGATGACAAGGAAACCAATTCCAAATTAGAGAAATGAAAAGGGAGAAAAAACTTCCCACTGTGTAAAGAAGTTCTGAGACACTTTTCAACATGGGCACGGAAAATATTCCAGCATTCCCTTACTGTTGCACCTGGAATTTTTGGCATAGGAGGTTTGGGGTTCTTAAGTCTGCCAGGTAGTTTGAAGCCAAACATAAACATGTTTAGGAGAAGTACAAGTGTAATGCCGACTGGAACATGATGGGAAGGAGGTGGGAAGGAAGTTCAGGCTCTTGCTTTGTAAGGTTAGCAAATACATACATCTTTCCAGTAATATTTTCACAGTACACTACCAAAAAATCCCCAGTTTATGGATTGCTTTTTCTTTTCAGAGAGAGTGTTTCTTTTGCAGAAGTTTGCTGGGAAGCAGGGCCTGGGGCGTAGTTGTTAAAGGTTGTATTGTAGACGGAGAGCTTGTTCAGATGTTTTTTGACCTCTCTCCAGCCAAACTATATCCTGCCTTCATTGTTCCCCATTGCTGCTGAATGTCACTGACATCAAGAATTAGAGCTGCTGAATGAAGTGGGGAGGGAAGTGTTACTGGAGAGTGGGTGGCAAGCAGCACTTTGTATTTTTAGTTAGATTGGGTTTTTTATGCTTTCTCTTTGACTGAATTGTGCTGGGGCTTAAATAAATGATTAATGTCTACAAAATGATACAGGCATTGCAGTTTCTCATCAGCAGATGCCAATCTCACTATGGCTGTGGTGCATCAGATCACTAAGGGCACATGGAAAAATAGGTTTTGCTTGTTGTGCCTGTTGTGTCCCCCGTGCTCCTGCAGCTGGAGTGTCTGCAGTCTCCAGAACACCCCCTACTTCCCAGCGCTTTCCCTTCCTGAACTCTACTACTTGGCATTTTATTTTAGAGGAGCTGTTTGTGTGGCTGATCTGTTGCCCTGTGTCAGTTAAAATGAGGTTTTGGTTGTGTAATTGCTGTCCACCCACATTTCTGCCTACCTGGGTTTATTAAGGAATTTCTATGTTTAGCCCTTGAACCAGGACAGCTCTGTAACCAGTTCAGCTGGAATATCTTAGAAAGGAATGAGTAAGGAAGGAGTAGTGACTTCTCTAGCTGGCAGCAATAGGTAACGTGTGTCTCTACCCTGGAATCTGAAGATTTACAAGCTTGTCCTCTTTGTCCTGGCTTCTTTGAAACATGGGTAGGTTCTGGGAAAAGCAAATTATTTGGTTGAGGATCTGACCACTTGAACCAAAGTCTCCGTTCTGAAAACTGTTGTGGATATTTGAAGTATCTGTCTGTTTCTTCCTCATTTTTTTCACCTTGGTTTAATCACTGTGTTAATGTCATAGTCATCTGCATTGACAAATGCAAGAACTCTTAATTTGAAACGAAAGGAACGTATTAACTCCTCCCTAGGCTTAATCATGTACGGGCTTGTGGAATCCTCATGATGGGCAGAAAGCATTTTCTAGATGATAGATCATGAAACCATCACTATTAAGTGTTACTAAGTGTTGGTCTGTTCCCCTTTTAAATAAGCTGTAAGGGATGTACAGTATCAACCAGAAACTATGAAGTCAGTCATGTGTGTCTTCCCTGGAAATTTGTTACTTGATGCATGTGTGGGGTTTGTGTTTTGGGGGGCGTGAGCAGGAAGATTCAAGCTTGCTCCACACATGTGTGTATATTTTTTAATTTCTGTATTTTAATGTTCACGACCCTAGTGGTGCAAGACTAGTGATTGAATGTAGGGTGAGAATAAGAGGTCAGGACAATGATACATGTGTGAAGTTTCGGTCTCTGTGGATAAATCATTATCCAACAGTTCTCTGTTCTGCAGTGAGACATGAGCCCTTGCCCCACAGGATGTTATGAAGTATAAATCATTGTATATTGCTTCTAGAGCCTCTTTTGGGGAGGTACTGCGGTGCAGTTGTCATGTTGGGAGTTTGGGGGGTTTTGTTTTCCTTGTGTTGTTACGAGGCAGGTTTCAAATAAGGGATAACATCGTCCCCTTCGCTGCCCCCATTTGTCCCTCACAGGCTGCCGCATGAAACCACACGGATCTCCATGGCTTGCGCAGCCAAACTGAAAACTACCGAGGGAGAAAAAGTAGACCTTGAGTGTGATTTAATCGCTGTTCAGTGAGTTTGGGACGGAACTTTGGAGGTGTCGGTGTTTTTCCCTCAGCCCAAAGCGCCGTCCGTGTGCCGGAGCAATGGCGCGGGCAGTGCCGCGCATGCGCGGCGGGGACGGGGGAGCGACGCCCGGGGTGTCCGCTGAGGGGGAGCCTGGGGGACAGCGCGGGGAAAACCCGCAATCCTGCCCAAATCCTCTGCTGGGCTCACTGCACCGCGTGTGCATGGAGCTCCCCGGGCACAGGTGACGAGCCGCTGGGGTTTTATCCTGCCCAAATCCTCTGCTGGGCTCACTGCACCGCGTGTGCATGGAGCTCCCCGGGCACAGGTGACGAGCCGCTGGGGTTTTATCCTGCCCAAATCCTCTGCTGGGCTCACTGCACCGCGTGTGCATGGAGCTCCCCGGGCACAGGTGACGAGCCGCTGGGGTTCTTTCCTTCCCCTCCCTCTTTAGTTTTCTTCTGTGGAACTGGGTATGGAAAACACTGCTGGTATGGTCTGTCCTCTGCTGTGAACCGTGAAGTTGGCAGTAGAAGGTGTTTGTACAAAAACCCGTTCCTTTTGGCTGATACGGGTTTCCCACGGCTCGTCAGGTCAGTTTTTCCCTAAAATGAAATTCAGGACTTCTTGACGTTCAGGGGAAAGAAGATACATACTTAAATGTCCTCAGGAAAGCTGTTGGTCACAGGGGAGTAGAGGGACAGAATGTGTGTTTGGCACTAGGCAAACTGCTGGCTGGAAATACTGCGGGCCTCTGATCCTTGGGGGTTAGGAGTTGTTCTGCTGTTGTCTGTTAATTTCATTTAGCCTGTCGATTTATTTTTAATCCTCAAGTGTTTTGAAATAGTTAATATTTCACAGAGCCAGTCTCGCAGGAGAGAGACCCGTGTCTGATTGCTTTTTGTCGGAGATGTGTAAGTTGTTATCAAGGAGCGAGAGTCTTTAGAAGAATTAATGAAATGATGGTTTCTTTATTAGATTAAATAATAGATTAGCCAAGAGCTGTGTTTGCGTGAGCAGGTCGGTTGGCAAGCCTGGGTTTGTTTTGGCACTGAGGAGCTGCCGTAGTGTTAAGCTTAGCACTAAATAGGCTTTTTTGTTGTTGTTGTTGTACTTGCGTTCATTGGTAGCTGCAACAGGAAGCTCCACTCACTTTAGCTCTGAGTCAGACTCAGCAAAAATGAAACGGCTTCAGGACTGAAAGGAAAGGAGGCAATAAAAATTAATATTCACAGTTTTGGTGAGGAAGGTGGTGATATTGCGTGAGTAAGAAAAGCTAAACGAAATGCCCTGGGGAATAAGTAAAAGAGGAGGTAATGCTCTCGTATCTCCTGGAAGGGCAGAGACTGAGCCGAGGGTGCCCCTTCGGTGTGCTGAGTCATCTGCTGAAACCGTGGCAGGACTTAGTGTGACATGTCCCTGCAGCCGCCTCACTGGTGACGGGGCAGCACGTGATGTCTGTGCCGGGGCACACTGGGGCCAAATAACGTGTGTGTGAGAGAACCCAGAGCCTGCTCGGTACCTGCACTGAGGGGCTTCTTCGCAGACCTGGCCTCACTGGAAAGGAGGGGCGTTTTGACTGGATGTGTCAGCGTGTGTGAAACTCGATACCAGTGGATGTTGGTGCAGCGTGTTCTGCGTTTTACAAACAACGTTTTGTGGAAGGTTGGATCTGCAAAGCTCCCGAGCAACGCGTGGAAGGCTCTGGTGGCCACAGACGTAACAGCCTCCTGTCCACAGCGTGTTACCCCTCTGCAGTGCAGTCTGGCACTGTGAGGAACTTGGAAAAGCCTTGAGAAGTTGTCCTGGTGGTTTATGGAATCATCCTCTCTTTCTCTGAAGCACTGGCAGGGTCCCAGAGGAGACAGGTCACTGATCTGATTACAGCATGACATTTCCAGTCTTGGTTGAAGGATGGAATTTCAAGGATTTTTGGGGGGCTGGGAGGCTCAGAAGAGAGGAGATGTTTTTTCTGGGTGACTCTAGCTGTGGATTAAACAGCTTATGGAGGGCTAACCAGGAGGACAAGGCTTGCATACAGGTATTTTGTATTTGCAGACTCAGAAATAGCAAAATCCATGTCTCTGGTCTAGTGTAACATTCTGTGTCTTGGAGTATCTTCAGTCCTAATTACACTTTTTTGTCTTCCAGTGTATGTACTGTGACGTGACTTTAGTTTTGTTTTTGGATTTTGACTTACCTTTTGCTTCAGTCATGCACAAAGAAATGTTTGTCGGTATAACTTGAAAGTATTAGAAGCTATCAGGTGTGAAATGGTGAGTTAAAAATGTCAAAATGGGGTTTTGTTATCATGGTTATGTCTTTTAGGAATGTTTGCATTCTCTACATTTTGCAGAGAATTCTCTGGCATAGTACTGGAAAGAAACATTTAAAGAAAAAAAAAAAGCATTGTACCGTGAAAGTGAATATGCTTTTCCTACCTTAACTGTACAGGGAAGTGTTCTGTTTCTGTGGTGATAATGGTTCTAAAAGTTGACTGTGGGAGTGAAACTGTCTTGTTTCCATCATTTTATTGCCATTTGTAATGCCTGGTGTTTAAAGGAGCTCTTTGAAGTTAGAGACTATTTTTTCTCTGTTATTTTCAAGGCCATAGCAAGTCACACACCGTTTGATAAGGCTTCCCTTCTGAACACATCTGCTCCATCTGGATGTGCCTGGGAGAGCTGTACGTTGTATCTCAGTGCTTGCCTCTGCTTCCCTGTCTGAAGGGTGGAGATCCAGCAGGAAAACGGGACCATGTATGTGGGAAGCTGTGGTGGCAGCAGCTCTTGGTTTGGTGCCAGCCTTTATTGCCTGCAGCTCATGAGTCCTCAGTCCATGTGATCCCATCTGTGGGACCAGAGGATTCCATGTTGTCTGCAGTGAGCCCTCGGTCCATATGCTCCCATTCCTGTCCTGTGCTGGACTGGTGCCATTCCATGGTCTGTGCTGGTCTGCCAAGGAGATTTATTAGCAGTGCGGGTTTGTTGCTCTGACAGCCGTTCTTTTCTCCTCTGGGGGAAAGGTTGGCTGTGCCATGCCAGTCAGCCATCTGTTCCAGCAGCCAGGCTGGGCTGCAAGAGGTGACTTCCCGAGGATTCTCCCAGCCCTGTGTTGTTTTGTCAGCCCTGTCCGTGGCCTTCCTTGGCTCTGCAGGCACCAGGACACATCCCAGGCACTGCCGAGTCTGGGTGCTGCTGATGTGTGAGCTTTGCTTCCCGTGTTCTCCCTGCCATGATGTGGGATCATGGATGCCACTAGTTACTCCTTCCCTCCCTCCCCAGACTCCCTGAACTTCTCTTTCAACTGTTGAGTTTCTAAATAAGTATGACCTGTTCGATTATGCCAGAAGTACAGGTAGGAACAACATGTCTCTGTTTACTGGGGAGTTTAAATTAGTTAATTCGTATTAGGGTTGTGTTCAACTCGTTTGTTCAAGTTCAGAGCCTGGGGTGGTGGAGTCTCCATGTCCATGTCTGCCCTCTATTTTTCTTCTATTCAGCTTCATCTTAGCTTCTGATTTTAAATCTCCTCAGTTAGTAAGAAACTGTTCCTTAATGCTTGGTTAATAATCTGTGTTTCAAATAGACTGTTCAGTTTCTTTCTGAATTGCAGGTGAGTCTGGTAAATTGTTGGTAGATACTTTAGTGATAGCAGTGTGGCTGAAAGGAAACAATGTGATTCAGCGCCTAATTCTGAACCTCAAATGGTATTTCCTAGCACAGCCATAGATTTGTCAAGATTTTTGAGGAGTTTCTGGGTAATTTTTCCCGTTGATCTGGTTTACAAAGAATAATACCAAAGTTTGCTTAATATGTAAGGAAGCAAGGAAAAGCTTGAAGTCAATTCCCTGCATGTTTTAGGCAGGTAGCTCAGTGAAGTAATGTATAAGTATGAAAGATTCCACCTGGGTTAGGATGAAGCAATGATCTTGTCATCAGTTGGCTGCTGACAAGGGGGGGAAAAATAAGTGATTTGCTGTTGGAAGAGATAATTTGGAGAGAGGAACCGTGAACAACCTTGACATCTTTGGTTGTGCAATGGTGGTGGTGGAGTTAGCCACAGGCACTGGTTCCTTGCACTGCTCTGCCCGGGTCATATTGATTTACTGATTCCTTGTTTGCTGGGAGCCAGGGCCTGTGTGTGGCATCAGATCTTCTCTTTGGAAGAGAGAAGTCATTATTTCTCATAGAATCGGAGTATCCTGAGCTGGAAGGGACCCACAGGGATCATCCAAGCCCAACTCATTTTCATTGGCTTTAAAACTAAGCTTTAATGTTTGATGAAATATGGCTAAAAGTTTAGCTAGTAACGTTTCATTGTTTGCCTTGGCAAAATGGTATTAACGGTGAACATTGCACTGAATTCTTGAAAAAATGCCCGAGGCTTTTCAGTCTGTTTTTATTTTTGATTATAATTCTTGTCATATCACTTTTTTCATCTGTTCTTTTATATTTTTCATTGCATGATCTCTGCTTTTTTTCCTGTCCCAAAGATTTATGTTATCTTCCATTCCCTGGTAATTAATAGCATTTAATCCTCTTAGTATTTTGATTTGAAAATGCCAAGTAATAAAGACCTCTTATGGTCTCCTCTATTGTAGTTTGTGTGGTTCATCAATCCATTCAAGTAGAATCTCTAGGCAGGCTGTGAATTGTGTAAATTGGGGTTAGAAAAGGGTTCTTGAGGAACAGTTGTCACTCATCCAGTCCAGAATGACTTGTAGAAATGGTCTCCCTGCTTTTGAAGGATGGAGCCGCTTGGTGGGTGGACTGAGGGGAAGTTGTCAATGCTGAATTCCACCTGGGAATTCCTGGAGATTCCCGGGGTCGCTGGTGAGTGTGTGTGGTCCCCCAGCCTGTGTGAAGGGTCTGCAGCAGCAGCAGCACAAGTGATGTGTGGTGTGGTGATGTGTGAGAGCTGTATTGCACCCTGAGCCACTCAGCCCATCCCTCTGGGTGCAAGGGCAGCTCCCTCCTTTCCAGTGCAGAGCCCCCTGGACTCCAAAGAAAGCTTTGGATGAAGCCTTGTCTAAGTGAAAGGGTTTAAATCTCACACTGAATACGGTACAAAAATGGGTTTACTGGAGTAAACACACCAGCCCTTCAAAAACTGTCTCTCTCATTCAAATCTTGATTGGCTCATTTATAATGAAAAGAGAACGTAAAACCTGAAAGCTAATTTTTAGTCTTACAACTTCAATGAGATAGATAACTGTCTTTTTTTTTGTTTGTTTTTTCACTGCTATGTAACAACAGAAATGGTTTAAAGCGGCTGTCCCAGTGCCAGAGATGGCTGGAATTAAAGCAAGTTGTGACTCAGTCCTGTATTTAATGTCAGAACTGCACTCCCAGTTCACAGCTCTTGGCAAGTGCTATTTCCTGAGCACAAAGGGTCTCCCATGCCTGTTCAGTACAGGATCTAACCGAGTGTCTCTGCTTTCTTCCAGGTTATGTTTCACACTATGTGCTGACTGTCTGTACTTACAGAAGATACTTAAAAGCAAACAGACTTTTTTCCCAAGATTTTGATTCCAGTGGAATCTGTGCTTTAGATTTTTGTCTTGTCAATTAACTCCTGAAGCAATGCCTGTACAAGCTCCACAATGGACGGATTTTCTCTCCTGCCCAATTTGCACACAGACTTTCGACGAAACAATTCGCAAGCCCATCAGTTTGGGATGTGGCCACACTGTCTGCAAGATGTGCCTCAACAAGCTCCACCGCAAGGCATGTCCCTTCGACCAGACCACTATCAACACAGACATTGAGCTCCTTCCTGTGAACTCAGCATTGCTGCAGCTAGTGGGTGTTCAGGTAACACTGCCTTTTTTTCCTAAAAAAAGTACTATTTTTTATGGTTTTTTCCTTCTTTTGGGGAGGACAAGTAATGAATAATAAAGAATGACACTGAGTAGACATCTGCCTTTGTGAATGTCCAGAAACAGTAGCAGAGGTGCCTGGAAGAACAGTTGAAATCTTGATTCTACTGGTTGCTGACTGATTTTTGTTACATCTAATTCAGTGTTACCATGGGCTGTCACTAGAACGGGTTTGTTCTGTCCCCTTCTTTCTTCTGTGCTCTAACTAAAAGGATGAGTTGGGTCTTATTTGAGCTGTGGCCAGTTGTCCCAAAAGCATGAGGGGAGTGTAAGGGAAATGGGACAGACCCCTCTGGTAGCAGCCTTTTTACAGCCTTGTGTTCAATTTGAAATGCAACTTCCTGAGCCAACATGTTAACCTAAATCCACAGAGGTGACTAGGGGAGCCTGCCCAAGATTTCCCTTGTCGCTGGAGTAGGTGCTGGTGAGGGAAGCTGAGGGGTTGAGCTGATGGGGGTGAGGGGCCCTGGTACTGATGGTGACTCCAGGGAAGGGCCAGGGATGTGTGGAAAGCAGGGTCATCCTGGTCAGTTGCAGCCCAGGCTTAAATTGGCATCAGCTCCTCATGGTTAGATCACGGGGAGCTTCCTGTGACCCACACCTTCCCAGGCTGGGCAGGACTGTGGACTTGGGGCACTTCCAGCTTGTGGGTGAGGAATGAAAATGTAGATGGCATGCAGTTACCATGGAGCGGTGGGTTTGGTTTGTTCTGCTCCTGTGGCTGGGCACAGCAGAAAATTCAGAGATCCCACAGTTCAGGGAAGGGGAAAGAACTGTGGAGCTGTAAAAGGTGTGGAGGAAAGAAAGATGCTCCTCCATTGCTGTTTGTTAGGTACTGGCACCTGGAGATCCAGGCAGCCTTTTGCCACTTCTTAGTTAATCAAGTACTACAGCTAATTTGGTGTTGGGTTTTTGTGGCGTGTGGCACAGAAGTGATTTCAGCAGCTTGATATGAAATGGTGTTTCTGGCTGTGCTGAGTGACTCATCCTGCTCTGCAGGAGAAGGCAGTGAGACTGTGCCCTCCCATTTCTGGGATGTGCCACCAGCTTTGAAGAGCTTCCAAGCAGGGTGAGATCTGAGAGTGATGCCATAAATAAATACTGTAATTCTTTCTTCCACATATCTTCTTACTTCCTCTCTGGGGTTTCTAGATTAGTTCTATCTATACCCAAATGTCCACACTTGCGATAAAATGTCTTCTTTCTCTCCCCCTTACTTTTTTTGCTTGCTTTGTGTGCATTTGTTAAAGCTATCACGGAGCTTCTCACAAAGCTTCACTTGATCTTTGTGTGAATTAAAATTTCCATAAAAACAAGATCCTCTGGAATGGAATTGAAAACCACCCTGCTTCTGCATGGGTAACTGAGACTTTTATTCTGGTTTTGCTGGTTAGCCAGCCTGACTGTCCTCATCCATATGTGTGAGGTATGAAGAAGGAAGAGAGGCTTTATAGCATTGAGCCATCTCTAAACTTCAGGTTCTGACTTGGAATTAGTGACAGCATTTCATGCTCCTTTTTATGACCTTAATGTTTTGTGTGATCAAGATTTACGGGACCTTTTGCACTGATGACCTTCAAGCTGCTAAGAGGCAAGGTTCCCATGCTGGGTGTTTATTGCTGACTGACTTTCCCCTGAAGTTTGTTCCACCTTCCCCGCCAGCTCCTAATTTCAGCAGGCGTGGGAATGAAATCAGTGTTTGGTGCAGCTCCGGGAGTGTTCACCTGACTAGGAAATAACTACATACTCCTCTGTGGAGGACAGGGAAATGTTGCCATTTCCCACTTATCTCTCCCAGGCCATTTTTTTAATCTTTACAGAAAAGGGCTTGGTTAAGGACAAATTAAAAAAAAAAAACAAAAAGAAATTTTAGATGAACTAGTGATTTTGAACTGTGTCCCATTAAGAAGGTGGACTCTGAAATGTGGACTGCTGCTTACAGTCCAGTTTTGTTGTACCAAAGCATGAGTGCTCTCAACTTCAGTTGAAACTAAGCCCATTATCTGGATCAACTCCATGGTTTGGTTTCAGGAGGGTCTGTGTCATTAATGTCCCTTAATCTCACCTGTACACCTTAACCTGAGTCCGTGGAGATGTGTAATACCTCATTTTTAAATGATGAATTAAAAATAAAACAGGTTCATTTTAAAAAGAAAAGTAATACAGCACAGTTAAAGCTTTTATCTGTGAGGAGGAAGAACAGTTTGTTCTTTTTCCTTTGGGGAAACTTCTCAGAAGTTCACACTTTGTTGTTAAGTGCTTTTTTGCTGGAGGCAGAGGAGGAGACCAGGCAGTTTAAAGAGACAAATCTATTCTGTCCTGACTGACAGCAGTGATGGGATTCCAGAGCAAGTCACTTGGGCTCAGGGTGAAATAAGCAGGACTGTCCTCCTGGGGAAAAGATCCTAAGTGTGTCACACAGTTACCTGGGAGAGCAGTAACCTATTTCTCTGTCTGCAGCGTTCTCTCTCTGGGTGGGTTTTGTCACTTTTATCTTGGAAAGAGTTGTTTCCTTACTTGAGTTACAGGCTCTGTCTCAGTTTTCCCTCTCCCTACCCCTTTCCAAAAATGAAACCTGTTGCCCGGCTTATAGCCATCCTTGATGTGAAAATTAACTGTTGCAGAGACTCAGATTTCTGCCCAGTCCCCTGCAGGATGTTGCACATCAGCAGTGGTTACAGGGGCTGTTCTGGGCGTGATTTGGGTTGGAAAGGACCTTAAAGCTCGTCTGGTTCCACCCCTCTGCCGTGGGCAGGGACACCTTCCACTACACCAGGTTGTTCCAAGCCCTGTCCAACCTGGCCTTGGGCACTGCCAGGGATGGGGAATTCCACTGCTGCTCTACCTGGGTTATTCAGCCCTCACTGAGGTAAGTTCAGCCACGTAAGATGAGGGAGGAGAAGGGATTGTAAGGGCAAGATGAGAATTACTATTTCTGGGAGAGCTGGAAATAGCTGAACGCCTAAGCAGTAGCTAAGCCTGTTGTGAGGGAGGGGAGGCACAATGGCCTGGGACACAAACCAGCAGGGCACACATGGATACCTCACTTGTTAGGCTCCTTGGGTGAAGAAATCCCTTGAGTTTGTTTCTGTGGGCAGGAGGCTTTGTATTTTTACTATCCACATGTTCCTCAGTGTATGCAGCTATTTGAAGTATTCACCTGGACAGTGTTTTGAAGGTACATAGTCATGCATCTGTCATCCAAACTCTTCCCTCCTTTTTTTAACCCGTGGAAGAGCAACTTGCACATTCCCAGTGGGTGACACAGAGTGGCAGAAATGCCTGTGGTGCTTTAATTCCTCGCACAGTCTCCTGCTGGACATAAACATGGTTCCAGCCATAAGGCAATGGAATCATGAACATAATGAGAGATTGGGTGGAGTGATCTTAACCCACAGCCCTGTCAGAAGGGGAAGATTGCAACTGCAGAGCTTTCAGAGGCAGGTTTGGTGGCTTTTATTGTAACTTTGGGTGAAGTGCCACAAAAGCAGAATTATCTTTGAAGAAGTTGTCCTTAATGTAAGCGTTTGAGGAACAGAAGACAGTAGGCTTTGGGTTTTGTTTGGCATTTCTGTGGTTTTTTGGCAGGAAGCAAATCCTCTGTTTACAGGGTAGAGGGAGGGGGGTGCAAATATTGGGAGAAACAGTTTTCAGACCAGACAAAAAGGGGCATGGTCTGTTTAATATATTCTAATTCTGTGCAATTAGATGTCTAATGGTAATTACTGACGGCTCAAGCTGACATCCTTCATCAAATTACACTTAAATCACCAATTGAAATCCCTGCCTGGTATGAGATGATGCTGTGGCATTCTTTTTCCTTCCTCATGCCGTCACAACCTGCCTCTTCCCACAGCCCCAAGCCATGCTGATGGGCAGCATTCCATGCCGGGATGCTCCACTCATTGCCAGGCAGATGCAATGTAAAGCAATTAAATACCTGAGATCATTTCTCCTGTCTCGCTCTGGTGCCCCTTGAGAGGTGTTGATTCCATGATGTGAATATATTGGCAGTGAAAACTGTGCTGAGGGTGTGGTGTCTGAGAGAGTGGAATATGGGATGAGGATGAAAATAATGAACTCACTCTGGGGGGCATCTATTCTGGGGCTCTCCAGGGGCGTTGTAAACAGCAGTGGCCATGCAGGCTATTAAAAGGGTATTTTGCAAAGGGGAAGTGAAAATGCTCTGGAATTGAATTATTTCTCGGTTGTCCCTCAGCAATTTCATGACAGAGCCAAAATTAAAATTCACATTTCCTGTGACTTTTATGAATCGTGTCTTTGCAATTTTTCTCTTGGGAGATGCTGTTCTTGTAATCATTCTAACCCTGAAATATTAAAATATGCCTTGGAAGTGCATAAAGGAGAACCAGCAAGAAGCAAATGATTTGTGAATTTTATTGTGAGATGCATTGTGTAACAGAAGGTAAAGCGTGTGTGGGGAGAAATAAATTCCCTTCTGCTGAGAGCCTGGAATAAGGTTTTGTTTCCTTGTTCAGTATTACAGCTCGAGATGGAAGTTTAGTGTTTGCAAAACGAGCCCAAAGAGACTAGAGTTGTGCAAGGCATGTAGATTTTTTTTTCACCCAAGCCTCCTTTGCAAAGAGAAGAAATGGGAATGATATGCAGGTAGTGTTGAATGGGTTGATTAAGTCTCGGGCGGTTTTTCTGCCCCAGCTTTTTCCCAGGGGAAGCTCCCCATTAGTTGCCTAGAGAGCCCCTGTGTCTGGCTGGTGGCTGGTGCTGTGTCTGGCATTCCAAACTGCTGCTCTCAGTGTGTGCTAACCCCTTCCATTCAGCACCCAAATCCTGGGCTCAGCACGGCTTCCTGTCAGCCCCCTTTGTGTGCTGGGGCTGTGACACTGCGCCTGTGTTTGGGGCTGTCACTGGTGCACGGGGCAGTGCCTTTGAAAGGGAGGCGTGGAACATGGTTCTGTTCATGTGCAAGCAAATGGTGAAGGTGTTAACAGGTATTTGTTTCCCAAATCCTGAGAAACCCGTCAGGCTGAGGCTGTTGTGACCGCTGTAAG
This sequence comes from Pitta sordida, assembly GCA_013390025.1. Lineage (NCBI taxonomy): Eukaryota > Metazoa > Chordata > Aves > Passeriformes > Pittidae > Pitta > Pitta sordida. The sequence continues at coordinate 889,314 of WEKX01007076.1, forward strand.
ATCCAATTGTGAAATCTCCTTTTGCTGAAAGCTTTCTTGCTTACAGACAAACCGCAAAACCTGAACATCCTGAACAAATGCTGCCCCAAAATTAAAACCAGAGAGCCCAGCAGGTCACAGGTGAACTGCAGTCAGTGAAAAGCATTGAGGATAACCTTGCTGTCCTTAGTGTGACTGAGCTTGGGTTTGTTTTTCCCTTTGAAAGGAGTGAAAGGCTGGCCCAGGCTGCCTTGATTATGTTAGTTTGGGATGGTATCACCTCTCTTCATGTCACTCTGACTTTTTTGTTGCCTGCTGTAAAAACAAGAGTTAGGTGGAGACTTTATTATGCTCTGTGTATCAGATGTGTAAGAAGTGTGATTGTATGGTTGAAAGATTCCTGACTATTAGAACTGACAAGAAAGCTCCACGTTGGTGATGTCTGTGTACACATGTATGTGTATTTTCTGTGCATTCCCTGCTGCCATCGTAGTACTGCCGTTCCCATGGCTGGGTTTCTGTATTTAACTGGAGCATTAAAGGCTTGTGAGGCAGAGTGAGGGCCTGAATCGGTCCCTGTAAGCAGCTCTGTGGGATTAGCCTGCTGTTACTGCCACTGGGGTGGGGATTGACTCGCACACCTCGGAGTTCCAGTTCTGCTTGGACAGCACATGCAAAACGTGCCTGTGTTTAGTATTCTGAGACATTCCAGTTCTCTGTGCTCTTGTGCTGGGTTGGCTGCTGAATAGTGATGTGGAGAAGTGTTACTGCAGCGCTACACTGCAGCCTCAAATTAAGAGTTCACCAGCACAGCAGCAAACCCAAAATTTTAATTTGAGGAGAGGTTGGGCCAAATCCCGTTGAAAAGTGCTGGTTTCTGGTGAAGGTCTGGGTAAAGAAACAAATGCCACCTAGGAAAAAAAACCCACCCAAGCCAAACAGAAGAAGGCAGATAAATGGTTGCAGGGTGTGTTCATATGCTCTGCACAGGATAATTTAGTCTTGCTGCTTGATAATTCTCTCTAGTCAGAATATGTTCCAAGGGTGTTGTAGTGTTTTTGCTGCTAAGTCTCTCTCACACTAACCTAAGTAGCTGTAATCACTTATCCCTGGATGACTTTAGAGCTGTGAGTGAGGCGCTAGATGCAAATCTGTATTTACGTGGTCACCTGGGTTCTTCTGATTTTTTTTTTCTTGTTTTCTTTTTTTAGGGGTTGTTTCCACATGTGTTATTTTAGCCAAGGTTTTGTAGTTATAGGAAGTGCCTGGTTAAGCCTTCTGCTTGTAATTCCTGTCAGCCACTGAATAAAGGAAGTCTACTAAACATAAATTCTATTTCTGGTTTTTTTTATCACCGGGGCTTTTATGCTATTTACTCAGCAAAGAAGCTGAAAAAATGCTTGCTAATGTAGAAAAAAATCACAGAAGGGGAACAAAACGGGAAATGCTTCATAATAACAAGTGTTTGTACGCGTGACTTATTTACACATATTCCCCATGTCATCTCTTCTCAGGTTCCTGAGCAGCAGCCAATCACTCTCTGCAGTGGAGCTGAAGATACAAAGCATTATGAGGAGGGCAAGAAATGCGTGGAAGAATTGGCATTGTACCTCAAACCTCTCAGCAGCGCCAGAGGTACTTCCTGCATTGCTGCCTTGGAGAGCAGGAAAGAAATAAGATGCAAAATAACCTACCCGAGTGATTCTGTTGGAAAAACGCATGTAAACCAAGTCTAGAAACACATGGAATTTGCCAAACATTAAGGCTGTGCTTTCATGGTGGGCAGGGGGTGTGGAAGGTGTCAAAAATAGTTCTGAGAAAAGACTGAAGTATTTGGCCATGGTTAAGTGAGCTGAGACAAGCTCTATAAATTGATTTGACCTCTGTAGGCTAAATAAAAATAGGGTTTTTTCAGTTCTGCATTGCAATCACTGTAGCAGCTCAGCTTGTCTATAGAGGAGGAGTCAACTGAAATGAAAGTTACTGCATATAGGGTAGATAAGAGAAATTATTATACTGTTTATACAAGAACTTATACAAAAGCTTTATCAGTCTGAGTAATTCTACTTCAGCAAACCTGCACTGCGTTCAAGGGCATGGCGTGGAGTTGAGCATCCTGGGCATCAGGTTTTCAGGAATGAGTTTGTGCAAGGAGCTGGTGCAGCCTTTTCTGACCACCACAGTGTGGTGGCACCATCACTCTGGGTAGTGTTGGCCCAGTGAACAAGCCCTGGCATTGCAGCTGTTTGTCTAGTGAGTCACTCACTCCTTTATCTTGGACTGAGTGGCTCCCAAAACGTCTGTGAATCAGAGTTCTTGCACTCCAGGCAGTTTAGGACTCACATGTAAGCTCAGTTTGGCTAAGCCAAAGCAGTGGGAATACTAGATGTAGGCAGGAAACCAAATGTCTTGTGGAAACAAACAAATGTCCAGGTGATCCCTGAAGTTCAAGAATAAGGGATGAACTGGAATTCCCTACAGGACACTGTGAAACCAGCTACCAACATGAGGAGAACATTCATTAGAGCTTCCACCTTCTTAGAGAGCCAGATCAATCACAAGACATGAACCTGTTGGGAGAGCTCACTCCCAGGATGCAGAGTAAAACTGGCAAAACCCAACTCCTGATGGGCTTTGTCTAGTGCTCTGTCTGACAAAGTGTGGGCATCAGGAGAGCCAGGTGTACCCTTGTGCACTGAAGGCTGGCACAAAGAAGAGGAAATGTGAGGTAGTTATTGCTCTGTTTCACTTTATTTTCAAGGTGTGGGTCTCAACAGCACCACTCAGAGCGTGCTGAGCCGTCCCATGCAGAGGAAACTGGTGACATTGGTGCATTGCCAGCTGGTGGAGGAGGAGGGGCGGATCAGAGCCATGCGTGCAGCGCGCTCACTGGGGGAGAGGACCGTCACAGAGCTCATCCTCCAGCACCAGAACCCTCAGCAGCTCTCCTCCAACCTCTGGGCTGCCGTCAGAGCCAGAGGCTGCCAGTTCCTGGGGCCAGGTAGGTGACACTGCAGCAGCAATTTAGAGCTGAGCCAATGGCCATTCCATCAATGGCTGCCAAACTGCCCGAGTGATTTGTTAGGCAGCAGCTTCATTTCTTCATAGCAGGTTTTCAGAATTAATGGTGTATCTGTTGGTCTGCTGTCATGGACTTCCTTGCAGTTTTAGTGCTTTTCCAAGTCATCTGTAAAATCCAAAATAATGTGTCCTTTCGTTCTTGTCATGGGAAGTAGCTTCTCTCTTGCTCTTGCCTGAAGAGGTAAGATCCCCCTAGAAAAGGAGGTTACTAGAACCTTCTTGAGGGTAATAAACATAAAAAGCGGTTGTGGGGATAGATTTGTTACGATTATGTGTACACATTTTCTAAAAGTTCTATACTTCTAAAATTCCTTTGCTTGCAATACTGGAAAAAAAATCAATTTTACTTTAAAAAAACCCCAAATCTCATTATTGAAAATACAGGCTTCTCTTGTTGAGTCTTGAAATATGAAGCCAATTTCTTAAAGATAAAATTTTCTTCACTGAAACAGATGAGGAAGGACTAATTTGAAGATGCCCACTTTAGTCCTACTCCAGGGAAGAGAGAGGCTTGTTATCAAGCAAAGTGGCAGTGCTGCAGCACCTGAGTTACTTGTGTGGCAATAGACCTTGCCCTTCCTCAGCCTGGCAGCTTTTTCTGCTGGGAGAGGTGTGGGAGTGTAGACAAAACGTTTTGGAAACTCTTCTATTGGTAATAAAGAGATGTACAGACTGGAGCAGAGAAGTCTCACAATCAGATGACACCCCAAATAGATGACATAATAATAAGTACAAGTATAAAGTCCTGTTTTCCCCAGTCACAGTCTGGGAGTCTGGAAGCTTTCTTTCCTCTTAGCCCTCCCTTCTTGCTCAGCTCTGTTTCCTCTCTCTGGGTTTGTGTGTCTGTTATGGGGGGTTTGCAGCTGGTGTCTCACTCGTAGGGAAACAAGAGACCACAGAAATCTTTCTTGTGCTGCTCTCATCCTTTGTCTCCTTTCTCCATGTCTTGTCCCACCCTCAGCAATGCAAGAGGAGGCTTTAAAGCTGGTTCTGCTGGCTCTAGAAGATGGATCTGCCCTGTCACGGAAGGTCTTGGTTCTCTTTGTGGTGCAGAGGCTGGAGCCACGATTCCCTCAGGCTTCCAAAACGAGCATTGGGCACGTCGTCCAGCTCCTTTACAGGGCCTCCTGCTTCAAGGTAGGAAGATTCCTCTTAGAGATTTCATCATGCTATGAAAAGTCTTGGCTTTCACTTTCAAGTTTCCTTGTCCTGTAACATCAAATGTGCCTAAAAATATATGTAGTTACACTAAGTATTGCTCATTAAGCCTCTCTCTGTGTTTGGAGAGTTCTTGGTACTGCTGTGATGGCAGCATAGCTGAAACTGCAACTTGGAGCTGGAGTTTGGCTCTGTCCAGTTTAGTAGATACACAATTACAAACCCTGGATGTAGGCCATCATACTGATCTCCTTAGAAGTGGCTTAGAGCTGGAAAATCCCTCGTTCTGTTCATTCACTGCTGATGTGGTTACAAGCAAAGAAATATGAGCCTCTTGGACATGAGTTGCACGAACAAATCTTAAGCTTCTCAGTGTACTTTACAGTATTTAATGATCCTTTACTAGGGTTTCAGCCTAAATGTCACTCACTTTTGCTAAATGAATAGAAAAATGATTTGGTTTTGCTAATTGTACTCTCAAACCAAATTCTGAAATGCAAACAAAATACCCTGATGTCAGAAGTAAGGTGTGGTGCTATAAAATCATTTAGCAAGTGTGATACTTTGACCAGTATGTGGGTCAAGGTCTATGTAAATTATCCATTTATTGTCTCTTCATGTAGTGCATTATTTTCACTGTTCATTGTGTCGTACTGACATTCGTTTGAGAGGAAGGGCTTAGCTGCTGACTGAAAATGTCACTTGGACTTCACAATCTCCAGCTTATCCTGCTGAATTGCCTTGGGCTCATTTCTTGTTTCTCCCCACCAGGTGACCAAGCGAGATGAGGATTCCTCCCTGATGCAGCTGAAGGAGGAGTTCCGGACTTACGAAGCGCTGAGGAGGGAACATGACTCGCAGATAGTCCAGATAGCCATGGAGGCAGGTCTGCGCATCGCCCCAGACCAGTGGTCCTCCCTCCTCTACGGGGACCAGTCTCACAAATCCCACATGCAGAGCATCATCGACAAGGTAAAGCCACCCACAGTCAGCTGGTTTGCAGCTGGAATGATTTCACTGCTTAATGAATTCAGACACTGTGCCCATGTGTACCCACCCAGTAACCATTGGCCCTGTCACTTCAAAACCTGTTAGGCCCCAAATAATTGAGCACATGTTTGTAACCTAATGAGCCTTGCTCCCTCTGCCAGCCTGCTGTTTGTTGCTGCTGTGCTGCTTTCTGCAGATGGGAAGCCACAAAGTTCAGCTGCACAGTTGGCACAGGACCTTTATGGACAGCTGAGAACTGCTGGGGTAGTGACAGAGCTTAATGGTCCCTGCTTCTGGGCAGGGAGTTAGTCACAAATTGGGGAAAAAATCAGTCCCCTGTCCCAGAGCTGAAATAAGACAGAAAGGTAGAAGGACATATTTAAAATAAAATGTTTGACTTCTGGAAATGCTGAGATTTCTTTCTGTTTAGATGTGATATACAATAAATGGGCTTTTCAATTAGGGGACTCACCCTGTAAGTGCCCAGATGAGGTGGGAAGAGCTGAACCCTGTTGAGTGTTTGTAAAAGCTGTGAAACAGCTGCTTTGGCTGCTCTGCAGGAGAATTAACTTCAAGAGCTCTCTGCTGTGTGTTGGTGCCTTTGCCTGTCTTTAAGTGTCCTGCTAAGACATCTGAAGGATCTGGGTAGAAGTCCAAAGTTTTAAATATGTAATGGAGCTGTGTGATGTTAGTGAATGAAATGTTGCCATTTTTTCCTGAATTGTCTTGTTCTTTGTTGTCTGTACTCAGTTTAAAGCAGGGTAAAACACTTTACTTTGAGGATTGAAGACGTTAGTCTCTCCAGAAATCTAAATTGGATGGTTTCTAATACTGCCCATTCTTTCCTGGGTGCCAGCAAATCACAGAAGAAATAGGTTTTGTTGCTAGAAAATAATGCCAGCATTTGTTTTGTCTCTTTAGAGCTGTGTTTTAATCTGCAATGTCAAAAAATTGTGCATTCTTAATAGAAAAGGCCCACTGAGAGGAGCTTGTGCAAAAAATGTTTTACTCCAGTTTTGAGAGACAGCTCTTGTGAGTTTGTGGAGCAACCCTCAAAAACCAGGAGGATTGCTTTGCCTGTAGGAAGTTAATTATGGCAATTTTTTTAAGTTGCAGACCCCAGCCTCGTTTGCACAGAGTGTTCAGGAATTAACTATTGCTCTCCAGAGGACTGGAGATCCAGCTAACCTGAATCGTCTTAGACCTCACCTAGAGCTCCTGGCAAACATTGATCCCAGCCCAGGTAAGTCTGGAAAACCTGCAGCTTGGAGTTCAGCCAGGAGGAGCTTCACGCTGTAGTCGAGTGTAACAAAGTGTTCTCTGACTCCTCATTAAGATTCTGGAGTGCTGTTCATCCCCAGCCTGGAACCAGCAGGAATCTGTGTGAGGAACCCAACTATTCTGAACCTGAAATAGCTTCCAAAGTGTGGCAGGAATAATTTCCCTGCCTCTCTGAGCAGAGCTCCCTTGGCAGCACTGGGTGAGCTCCGATGAGGGTGTTGTGCATGTCATCCTGGGAGGTTCCATCTTTCCCTTTCTTTAGTCCACGTGCTGCTGTTTTAACTAGCAGGAAGATTGAGGTAACCCCTGTGTTTAATGCACTGATGTGCCTTTTCCTCCCCAGTTCTCTACCACAGCACATGATGTGTTGACCAGCTTGGGGAAGTCTTCAGTAAAACAGATTAAAGGCTTCTATTAACTTATCTATAAGTTTTATGTCTTTTCCTTTGTTCTGGAAGTTCTGTGTGTTGGTTTTTGATCCGAGATCTCCAGCCTGCAGACCTTGCACTCAAGGTTCTCTTGCAGGCACCTTAAAGCTGCATATAAAGGGTCTTCTGTATAGAGAATGTTGGGATTCCACGGTAGAGCTTTGATAGTCTGAATATTTAAACTAATAAACTTCCCTTTGGAATGAAGACCAGTTGTACTTCACAGCTAAAGGACAATGTGGTGCTTCCTTGCCAAATCTCTCATACAGAAACAACTCAGAGACAAAAGCTGTGTGTGCACTGCAGGTTTGTTAGCCAAAAACTGGTCAGGGAAGCAGCATCATTGGTAACCTCCCTCATTTCAGTAGGTGAGTTTGGGTTTGATGGTTCTTTTCTGTGGTGTTGAGTTGCTCCCCTGTGCTCTATAGGCACATTGAAGTACCTCTGGAAGAATCTGCTCCTTGTGAGCAGAATATAATGCAATTAATTGTGCTAAAGGTCTTGAGAGGCACTTTGAGGTCCTGTGCTTTGCAGCAAAGTGTGCAGGCTCAGGGTGGGAGTGTCAGCTGCTGGCACAGACACTTCTCTAATTTTATGTAAGTTGGCTAAAAATAAAAACAAGTGCTCCTACAGAATTGAGACTGTAGAGTTTATTCAGAGTGCTGTGTGTTAGATGGAGGTCTGAGGCACAGATCTGCCTTGTGATGTTTTTTTCCAAGTGAGAGGCGTCAGTTCCTGTTGCTCCTCTGTGACTGTGCCTGTGTTTGTATGGAATGATTTTACCTGCAGGAGCCTGAATGGAAATACGAATTTTCAGCCTGATGTTTTTCATTGTGGGAAGAGTGTGTACAATGCATTTACCCCAGAGTTCTCGTGAGATAATGAAAGTTCTTATAAAAGGAAATACCTTGGCCTGCTAATCAGTCTTACTGGCTCATTTAGTATTTTGTACAGTCAATTTGTACAGAATTGGGTCCCTTTAATTCTGTGAAAGGTCAATATCACAGAATGAAGCTGTCAAATAAGCATTTTTGTTGAAACATTCTTGCTTGTCTAGTGAAGCTGTGTGATGGTGATGGGTCGAGGTTCTTTTCACCTGGTTTTGGAAAGTCCTGCTGATGTTTCTTTTCCTGTTCTCTGTTTGCTGTCCGTGCAACAGATGCTCCACCTCCGACATGGGAACAGCTGGAAAATGGACTGGTTGCTGTGAGGACTGTGGTCCATGGCTTAGTGGATTATATCCAGAATCACAGCAAAAAAGGAACAGATCAACAACAGGTAAAAGCCACATAATTCAGGAAATGCATACTCCTGAACTTTATTGTTAGTATCCCACAGTAGAGGTTCATTAATAGCATCTGGAGAGATTGGGTTGGATGAGGAGCTGATTGAAGGCATCGCTGCTGGGTCATCTTTATAAAAAAAGAAACACAAAAAGCCTCCAGCCCCTCCCCAGAACCTGCTGGATTAATTTGCACAGCTCACTAAGAGGAAAAGAAAAGAGTCTGATCCAGCTGTGGGCTGAGGGGAATGAATAATAACCCTGCTGACTTGGAGGGTGGGGAAGGGATGCCAGGGTGCAACTATTATCTGTAGGAATTTCCTTGCCTTTGTTTTAATGTGACATGTTTCAGCTTGATGTTCATGAAGTTATTCTTACACCTGTGCCTAATGCTCTGCCAAGCTGGAAGATTTAAAAATCCTTCACAGGAAGGTGCAGTCCAAGTTCCTGAAACAAACTTTTTTGTTGCAGAGATGAGATCATGCTGCTAAATATTATGTCATAATTATCTTAGCACACATTCCTTTGTTCTCATTTGATGGTGTGGCTCAGTTGATGTAAAGGCTCACAGAGCTGCCTGTCCCAGTCCCACTCCTCCCTCACTTGGACACTCACCCTCTTGGAGAACTGGTTTAGGCAGCTCAACCAGTAGTTCACCCCTGCCAAAAACAAGGCAGAATTAAAGTGCTCTCTACCTTTTTGCATTCACTGAGATGGCTCATGAGCACTGTCACCAGCAAAGGGAAAAACAGCAGGAATGCACAAGTAGGAGTCAGGGTGGGAAAAACAGTGAGGGCTTTTCTTCTGGTGAGCCCATGGCCTAGCCCTGGTACATGCTGTACCACCTGGGAGGGAACCTGGAGCCTCCCAGGTGGGAAGGGAACATCTACTCAGCTCTGGGCACAGCTGTGCTGCCTGGCCGCTGTGACCAGCAGAAGGCTCTGAGCTTAGGTACACCCTGCCTGGATCTTCTTTTCACTCCAGTAGATGAAAAAAATCAGTTTGCAGGTGACTTGTGATGTATTTACACCTTTTGAGCTGCCCAGAAAGCAAGAGTTGGCTATTGCAGAACTTTCCCTTGATAATAGAGTGTTTCTGTCCCTGATTTAGTTCTGCTGTAGAGGCTGTAGGCACTTAAAGGTTTTTAAGACCACCTCTGGCCTTGTGTCAAACTTGAGAGACAGGGCAAGTTTGTCTGCATGTCCATCCATTTGCCAAAGTTGTTTCTTGGGGAGCTTGACTAAGAAAAATACAGCAGACCACTCATCCCCTGCTGCTCTGTGTAGGGGTAAGATTGCACCCTCAGCTACTGATGGAAATAACTGCAGTGAAGTGATTTTCAGTGCTAAAGGAGGTAAAAGGGAACATGGTGGAATGTAACTCTCCATGTGGTTTCTCTCCCCTTGTCAGCCCCCTCAGCACAGCAAGTACAAGACATACATGTGCCGAGACATGAAGCAGAGAGGAGGGTGTCCCCGAGGGGCCAGCTGCACCTTTGCACACTCCCAGGAGGAGCTGGAAAAGTAAGTGTACCTCTGCTAGTAGACAGCAGGCAAGTCTTTGCTTCCTGGTATCTGCAGGAGTTATTTATCGTAGCTAGGGATGGGGAGAGGAGGCTTGTTAAACGAGCAAGAAATGATGTGAAAAACTTGAGAGGTTTTGGAGCTGCATGTTCTTACAAACAGGGTATCTGTCCTTGTTCTGCAGTAATGCAGCTCCAAACATTTCATGTTGCACAGGTGTTATTTGAGGGTTTTGGAGGGGGGGTTGTTTTCCTTATTTCTTAATGTGACTAAACATCCGCAGTGGGGTACTTTTATTTGGGGGTACTTTTCATCTTCATATTCAGGGGCACTTTTCCAGAAGCAGAGAATGCATTGCTGGCTCTCCTAGAGCTAAAAGCAAACTTTTAAAGATTTTTTTGTTTTCCTGCAACAGTTACTCTTTGTGCACTCTATCAGAAATAATCTCCATCCATTAGAGATTTAGAGGGACCCCCAGTTATCCAAGAGCATGATGCTGTTGTTCTGCACATTATGTTAATTCATTTTTTGAAGTAATCTGGATTATTGAGAAATTAAATAAATGCGGGTTTTTGTATGTAGTATATACAACTCGTTACTCAGCTTTTGGGCTAAAATAATTTACATCTTTTGAAGAAAAGCTGCTTTTTTGAATCAGAACAAAACTCCAAAGATTTAGAATTAGTGTGCAGGGTTTCTTTATCTTAACCTAAACCTTGAAGTGTTATTGTGTCTCTACAGCCAGCACACAGTGCATAGGCAAAACACAAAGGGCATGAGCATGTGCTGTTAAAATGACAAAGGCAGTTATTGAAACCAGCAAAGAATAGAACTTTGATATTTGTGTGCTGCACAAACAGTTGGGGAGTTCTGCCTTTTGTCATGATGTTATTAAAATGGAGATTGGTGGTGCTGCTTGGAGTGGTTTTAATCCATGGTGGGGCAGTGTTACACCTTGGGCCACTCTGCAGGTGTTGTAGCCACAGGCTGACTTGCATGCTTTGGGATTAACGTTGCCATGGGCTGAAGTAAATGTTTGCTCTGTTTCAGGTTCTAGAAGTTTCTGTAGGTGTCTGGGGAACTTGGGAGTTCCAGGTCTTCCTTGTGCTTTTGTCTTTGCTTAATTCCTCTGAGTAGCTGTTGTGTTAGTGCTCCTCCTTTCCAAAATGCTTGGTGTGGGTAATCCTCCTTGCTTGGGAGTTGGGTCTCCTATATCATGGACCGACTTCTGCATTGATTGGCAGCTCATTAATATGCAAATTTGTCGTGGGGAAGTGTGTGGTCATGCCTTAGACAGCAAATTATAATTTAGACTTGCTTAAGCAGCAGCTTATTACTCTCTTGGCAAGGGACAGACACCCAGTGTGCATAGGCAAGTACTGAACCTGGTTAGATTAATTTCTGTCCTGCACATGTGGAGATTGCAATGCTGTACCTCAAATTTATAGTTGGATTATGTGGGTAAAGATATCAGGAGAGGTTGGAAGGTGGCAGAACGTCATCAGGGAAGTCTTACAGATGAACAGCTCAGATAGACAGTGAGGTTACAAGTCTGTACTTGGTCACGTCTGGAAAGCAGAACAAGCTCAGCAATAAACCTCCTTTTTGCCTCTGTTGCATTGCTCAGAATGCTGTGCGTGTGAGCAAATACATGATGAGCTAAAGATTGAGTAATAACTGTCCCCTTTTTTACACTGGTGTGCATACCTTCCTCATCTGGGTTCCCATCTCATCCTGACTTAGATACGATCTGAAAGTGTTGGTGAGAAGGGGTCTCTTGTTGAGTAAGAACACTCAGGTGTGCAGATACACCCTTGCACGTGTGATCTGAGCTGGCTGCAGGGTTTGGGGCAGGACCTTCACCTCTGGAATTTGCTCTCTAGTGCTCTCAGCCTGCTGGTTTCTGTGCAACCTCAGTTAAAATGCCTGTGTTTGTTCAGGCTTTACTCAGAAGCAATTTCATCTTTGGAATTGCAGTGTGTTCAATCACTTCATGAAGTCATATACACAAAGAGTTGATACAGTAACATAAATCTTAAACTGTGCTTTAAAAGATATCACACTTGGCTTATCATTGGGCAAATGGTGGGAAAGGCTATCTCCATATTTTGTCACATAAATTCCTTTTTATTAGTTTCTTCTCTGAATAGAATAGGCTTGATTAGTCTGTGGTTCTTATTCTGAAGCTTCTGCTACTATATTTTGTAACAACAGCATTTTGGGATGTTTGGATTTGTTTTTTCTGTACAGTTGAAAGAAGGTAAGATTTTGCATTGATTGTGTAAGGTTTAGCTGTACAATCTTGTCATTAAAAGTCCATCCTTGTTCTGATTGAAACAGCTATTAAGAGTTCAACTATCAGGCAGGTTTTATTCCAAGAGAGAGTCTCCCAAGCCCCTTAGAAACTTGAATTAAAACTTGATGCTTTGAGTAGAATCTATGTTAGAAAAAAAAGCAAAAAGGAGTTGCACTTTGAGGATTTTTCCGTTTCAACTTTTGACGTGTGGCTTCTGTTTCTGAAGATTCCGTAAAATGAACAAGCGTCTGGTTCCCAGAAGACCCCTGAGTGCCTCCCTGGGCCAGCTGAACGAGGTGGGCCTGCCTTCAGCAGCTATCCTCTCAGAGGAAGGGGGAGTGGACTTGCCCAGTAGGAAAACTCCTGCTCTGCCAAATGGAATTGTGTCAACAGGCAGCACGGTGACACAGCTCATTTCTCGAGGGACTGACTCGGCTTATGAGAGTGCTCTGAAGCCAGGGAAGATGGACCACCTGAGTAGCAGTGCCCCCGGATCCCCTCCTGACTTGTACGGCTCTTCCTACCTGTTCTTCCCACTGTTGTGTGTGTACATGTGCAGTAGAAACAGAGAAAACAAATGAAATGGGGATTGTGGCTGGATTTCTGTGGTTTGGTTTCTTTGTTGGGGTTTGTTGGGGTTTTTTTTAGTGATTAAAGAGTAGAAAACCATAGCTAAAACTTTAAAGTGCTTTACTTCCCAGTTTGCTTGTATTTTACTGGGAGAAGGTGCTAGAAGCCTTGAGAAGGTGCGGTGTGTGTCAGAGTGCAGTGTGCTGTACCAGGCCTCAGTAAACAGTGCCCTCTTTCTGCTTTTCAGGCTGGAATCTGTCCCCAAGAGCTCTATTTCTGCCTTACCAGTGAACCCTCATCCCGTGCCCCCTCGGGCCCCGCCAGAGCTGCCCTCCGTGTCTGTCACCAAGCAGCTGCAGATGGTGCCACGGGGGTCTCAGCTGTACACTGCTCAACAAGCTGATATGTTTTATCAGGACCCCCGAGGAGCTGCCCCGCCGTTTGAGCCAGCGCCCTACCAGCAAGGTAAGAGTGACACCAGGCTCTTTCATCCTCAGGCCCAGTTTAATCCTTCTTCCCAAAATGGTTTTAAGCCCTTGAATTGATGTTTTCTTGCCTATGGCATGGACCAAAGACACTGATGAGATGTCATTATAAAATGGAAATTGGCCTGAAGTTTTGTGCTGTTGACTGAGGACTTCAGTGCAAATTGAAACATATTTGTACCATTCACTGGAGCAAATCCTTCTGTATTTGGTTCTTCCCCACTGAGCTAGATCAGGGATCCCATATGGTGAACCTTATTTCAGTTGGACTTGGAGGAAATGGAAATAGTGCATGCAGTGGGTAGAGACAAGTGAAATTAGAGAAGGGTGTTCAGGAAAAAGAATCATAAAAAAGAGGAAAACAGAAGTACATATAAAGAGACCAAGCAGAGAAAGGTAATATTGAAGGGGATTAAAAAGAAAAGATATGGCTATATATAAAGACAGGGAATTATTCCTAGGCAATGTGAGGTTGCAGAGAGATTAAGTTAATATGAAAGAAAAGTAAGGAATGGAAGACCAAAAGGAGTTGTAAGAAGAAAAAGCCCTAGAAGGGAAAGGGTTAGGTGAAACCATTTTTGAGAAAGTTGCGGAGCATTTCAAAGAAAATCAATCCTTGGTTCCAATTATGTTCCAAGGGACATCTGAATCTACATAATATGATGTTATTTATAAGCACATGTTTATGCCTGTTTGTAAGTAGAACAGTAAAATGTTCAGGTAACCAGGAGATGAGATTGCATATGATATTATTTCTCAGAATATTGTGAGTTGGAAGGGACGCACAAGGATCATTGAGTCCAACTCAAACAGCACCACTGCCTCCCTGGCAGGGAATCAGACCAGTCTCCCCTGTGAGAGGCAGGAACTTCGTGTCGTAGAAGTGTTTGGTGCTTCACAGTTCTGAAATTCCTTTCTACTCTTCAAGAGGTAGAACAAATCTTTGGGTAACTTGGCATTCTGTTAATCTAAGTTCCTTTACACAAGGTTATGTTGGGACAAACTGAATTTTAGTTGCATGGCTGAAGATGTACAGGCCAATCTTCAGTTTACTTTTTAGGACTTACCTGAAGGCTTTCCTGGCAATCTAGTGAATTACTTCTCTTTGGTGAGCTGGCAGGACCTCTGGCACCAGTGGTGGGCTCAGTCTCCCCACCTCTCCTCCAGCTGCTGTACCACTGACACATTGCTGGTGTCTTACAGGGACAATTCAACCGTGTCACTTGAGCTGTGGATCCGCTTTGGCTGCCTCAGGTGTTTTGGTGGTTCAGGAGGCAGTGGTGCCGTTTAGGAGGTGGATTTGATGATCCTTGTGGGTCCCTTCCAACTAACAACATTCTGTGAAATAGTAATGTCACATGCAATCTCACCTCCCGGTTACCTGAACATTTAACTATTACATATTTACGTTTTACTATTACTATTTATTATTCTGTGATTCTTGAGTAGAAACACCACTTAGACCTTTTTTCTGCCCTTGTCGGTGTTGTGGAGTATTCCGGGACACTGGTGCTGATCCTTTTGTGTCCCCTGCAGGAGTGTACTACCCGACGCAGTCCATGTCTCGCTTTGTGCGGCCGCCCCCGTCGGCGGCAGAGGCGGGTGCCGCGTACCTGGAGCCGTACGGGCCGTACCTGCCCGAGCGGGTGGTGAGCCCGCAGTACCCGCAGCAGTACCCGGCCCTGCCGCAGCCCGTGTATCCCCCGCACTACGACAGCCGCCGCGTCTACCCGCCCGTGCCGCCCTACCAGCGCGACGACGTGGTGCGGGGCAGCCCCGTGCCCATCGACATCCCGCAGCCCGCCGTGCCCCCCTACGTGCCCGAGCCCAGGGACAGATACCAGCAGACTGAGGCTTACTGCTCCGTGGCGCCGCACCTCGGACAGATCAGGCCTTCCTCCCACAGGGTAGGGGCTTTATGCTGCATTCTTGGCGTCCTGGGGAACTCTGAACTGCTTGGGGAGTGATTTGTAAGGAAGTAGAAGCCTCCCAGGTTTTGAGTGGAGACGAGTTACTGGTCACCTCTGCAGTTGTAAGAGGGTTAATTTGTAAAAGAGCTGCTATTCAGTGCTCGAAGTAGAAGAGCATTGCAGTTAACTTTACAAGCAAAGATTAGACTGGAGGGGCCACTCCTGCAGTTTGTGGACATGATCATGTGTGCTGCCCATCTGTGACTGACTGGCTCTGTGCCTAAATAGGAGATATTAAACATACCTCTCTTAATAAAGGAATTAAAAATTCTATTCTTCCAAATTTTCTGTAAGATTGCACAGTTCCAGTAGGACCCTCCAGTTACCAGAGATGTTCTGGTGAGTCACCAGCTGGAGTCGGGTCCCGCAGAACAGTTGGATTTGCATATCTGTCATTCAGATTAAAGGCCCTGAATCCTATTGCTGAATCCAGGAAGCCTTTTTCATGTAGCTTATGGATTTATCAGGTTTGAGTTTGACATGTTCGTGGGATGTTTAATGCAAAAGGAATAATAAATGTGATGAGGGTGTGATCTGTAGAGTTCTGCCACTTTGCCCTGCATGACTGAAGTGGGGACTTGCCATACTGGAACATGTTCCAGTGGAAACTTTGCTGAGTTGGGACACATTTCATGTCTGTATTTCCCTTTCTTGTGGGATATGGCTCCCATATTTGGTTCAGCTAAACAACATCCAGGAAATCACTTGTTTTGTGCATTAATGCTTCAGGAGCTCTCTAATGGCTTTGTCTCCATTTCAGCCTCATCCCAGCCTGGATGAACTTCACCGCCGAAGGAAAGAGATCATGGCCCAGCTGGAGGAGAGGAAGGTGATTTCTCCCCCTCCTTTTGCACCATCACCAACCTTGCCTCATCCTTTTCACTCGGAGGAGGTAAGCACATGTGGACAAAACCGTGACATGTTCAGAAAATCCTTTGGAGTTTTTGTGTGCTGAGGGGTGAAGGCAAGAGGAGAATTGGAACAGCACAGCACTTAGAGGTGTTGGAGGATGGTAGATTTGGAGTGCAGTCTCCAGTATCTCATCTGGCTGTTGATTCCCTCTTCTACCACTGAGCCTAAGCTACCTGCTTTTGATGCAACCCAGAAAGTAAATTCTGAGCTATTACTAATTGTAGTAGTCAGTCTTCACAGTTCCTGGAGCTCTCTCGCTTGCTCCAGACATTTTTAGAATTAAGGAACAGCTTGGTAGTGACTTATTTTTTTAACCAAGGTCAAAATAGCTTTTTGATGCTGGCCAAGTGAACAGTCAGCACTGGGAGTGTAGCCAGGTGATCAGAACTTCATGTACTTCATGCCTGCCGTGGCCCAATTCCAAATGATGACCTGCCTAATAAAAAAATAATCCTGGTGGTGTCTGGGGATGGCTGTGAAACTGCTTCTTCCCTTCGCTCACAGAACCAGATTTTTGTCTTTGTACAGTACTTGGATGAAGAGCTGAAGGTGGCTGGGAAATACAAAGGAAATGACTACAGCCAGTACTCTCCCTGGTCCTGTGACACCATCGGCTCCTACATTGGAACCAAAGATGCAAAACCCAAAGATGTTGTGGCAGCCAGGAGTGTGGAGATGGCGGTACGTAGGAAAGGGAATACTGCTGTGTGTTGGGAAGGACTTTCATCTGCCTTCCAGGATGATGGCAGCTCGAGAGTGCGTTGCAGTCACAGAGAGCATTTGCAGATGGGCAGAGTGCTTTGTTTTCAGGGTTGGGAACAGTCCTGCCCTGCTGTGGCTGTTCACATTCTGGAGATAGATGCGGAATAACCACTCTGCTCTGAAGCCATGGAGAGCAGGCATATTTTGCCATGTTTCTTTACACTTAACTGAAATCCAGAAGTTCCTGTGCTGTGCCCTAGCAGCTGGTTAGTTAAGCACATCCATCTGTTGTGTCCTGTACTCCTCTGCCAGAGGGAGATGCTGCAGCTCAACTTTGTGCCACTTTTAAGGTGGTTACATTACATTCAAGTCTTCAGGAGACAACTGTTTAGCCTGAGAGACTATAGACGGAGATGCATCTGTCCTCCATCACCTCTCAGCTGCAGAATTGGTCTGTCATCTTTCATTTCTGTGTTGTTATTGTCGTGGTGACCTTTCCTTGGCCAGTAAGGGGAGGCGGGAAACATTTATATCCAGAACTCATTGTTCTGTGGCCAAGTGCTCACCCATTGCAGACACTTCACCAAATCAAAGGATATTTTGGTCCAGCTTCTAAAATAGGCTCCCCTTTTCCCCTCTGCCCCATTGGAATCAAATGTTTGATTTCTCTCTCCTGAATTGCTTTCCTATAAGACCTTGAAGGCACTAGATGAAATGGGAACAAAAAGGAGGCTTTCTCACAGAAGAAGCAGAGCCAGAAAAGGCCATTTTCTCTGCAGCTTTGGCCTTTCCACCTGTCCCTCTGCTGCCAGTCCTACACGGTGTGGTTGCCTGGAATGACAACACTGCCATGTTTGACCTGGAGAAGTACTGGGATTACTTGGAATCAGCTTCTTGCTGTCCAAGTGGCAGCATTCAGTAATCAACAAACAGCTTTTGGCTTCCATCCCTGCTGCTGGAAAACTGCACACAAACTGCAGCTCGATTCAAAGAAGTAATAAGGTTCTGGACAAGTAGCCTCCATTTTCATGGCTAAATAAAGCTGCCTTTTGCCCCAGAGCAAGTTTTCAGATAAGCAAGTAGGATCTCCACTGCTCTTCAGTTTTTGTCTCCTCACAGGAAAAATGTCTCCGGGAATCTTTACCGAATTAATTCTTCAGTGAATTCATTCCTGCTTTTTATTATTCACAAGAGATTAGTTTTTTTCAAGGATAGGAGTAGTATCATCTGAGTGTACATAACACTGAATATTATGCACATTGCACTGCAACTTACTTGGTAAAGGGAAATAAATTGGCACTGCAAGTTTACTCCATAAACAGAGGTAAATTAAAATTGGTGCTACAGCGTCAAGATTAAAATGTATTTTTCCAGGATTCCAAAGTGGATGCTGCTTAATGTCTCATCCAGTTTCCAGGTGTTACATCTTTTAACTTTAGATTCCAGCTCAGTTGTTACTGCTGTTTTCAGTCCTTTATTCCTGCCTGTTTCTAGCAATCCTTACGCCCCCCGAAAACTTGCAGAGTTTTATTGGTTTTTAGCCTTTAGCCAGTTCTCTTTGTGTAGTAGCCCCACTTACCTTGCTCTTATTGCTGAATGCAGCACCGTGCTACAGTTTTACTTCTTTAGCAAAATCTTAAGCAGGTTTTGGCAATTCTTACCATGTTATGTTCTCAACAGACACTTTATTTTTATGTAGCCAACAGACACTTTATTTTTTCATGTGCTGACCCCTGGTGATATTTGAGTTTGAAGCTCAGTTAGAAAGCAGAATGTTCCAAGCAATACTGCTGCTTCATGAAAAATATGCCTGAAAAGATGTACTAGACATGCCCAAGGAAGTGCTGTAATGAATAATTCCCATTCTGAGTCATTTGCAGGCTGTTAGGTGATACAGTTCATAACATTGGGCTTCAGAGAGATTCCTTTTGGACTTCCAAAGGAACATGTGTTCCTCAGAGATGCCCACTGATGATGTCTTTGACTTTATCTATGGAGGAGCTGGTTTTCCCCCATCTGTTCCCATTAGACTTTCTCTGCCTTAATTTCCACTTGCTGCTGCTTTTCTCCTGGGTTTGTTCACCATTACCTGTGCAGCTGTTCCACAGTGGGGTAGTAGTGGTCCCTCAAACAGTGGGGTGACAAACTAAAGGATGGGAAGAGAACCCAAGAGCCTTGCCATGCTGTTGCCAGCTCCCTGTGAGAGTAACGTGGTCCTGCTGATTCCTGACTGAGTCTCTGAGTGCCTTTTCCTGTCTTGCCCAGAACGTGGACAGCAAAGCCCTGCGTGAGCAACGCCTGGACCTGCAGCGGCGCGCGGCCGAGGCTGGGGACGACGATCTCATCCCCTTTGGGGACAGACCGACCGTGTCGCGCTTCGGGGCCATCTCCCGCACGTCCAAGGCCATGTACCAGAGCTCTGGGCCCATGCAGGCCATGGCAGTTCAGGGGGCTGCCACCAAGTCCATCATTTCAGGTACGGGCCCTGCTCAGGGATTCTGCTGTTTCCTGTAGTGCTGCAGTGTTGTACAAGTGGAAGACAAGCCCTGTGCACTTGTCTCTCTTCTTAGAAACACAGCTGGGGGGTGTGTTGTGCCACTGAAAGTAACTCCAGCTAGGGTTACACTGAGAGACCTGAAGTAAAAGCCAGCCACTGCTTTCTGAAGTCACTTGGTCTGTTCAGCCTGGAGGAGACTGAGGGGACATCTCATTCCAGTCTACAGCTTAAAAATTCAGTGCCTGCACTTCGGCTTCCCCTCATGATTGTGTGGTCACCAGTGACAGGACACAAGGGAATAGCACTGACCTGTGTCAGGGAAGGGTCAGGTTGGATTTTAGGAAGATGTTCTTCCCCCCAGAGGGTGGTTAGGCACTGAACAGGGTCCTCAGGGTTTGGTCACAGCCCCAAGGCTGCCAGAGCTCAGGAAGCATTTGGACAATACTCTCAGGCACAGGATTGAATCCTTGGGATGTCCTGTGCAGAGCCACGAGTTGGATCGTTGAGTCCCTTTCAACTCAGGATGTTTAGTGATTCTGTGACCTCTGAGGTGAGGCTTACTTTAAATCTATTGCAGTAGAATCCAGAGGTTTAGGGCTTTCCCAAATACATGACACAAAACCATGGTGGTGTAGTGTAGTGCTGCTTTAGGGGTAGCAGCTCCTGCAAGATTAATGCAGCCTTTGTCTTGTGTACTGTGGGGCAAAGCAAAAAAGTAAGAGTAGTTCATTTCCAACACATACATTTTTCTAATAATATGCATAGTGTGGCTGTCTGTCGTACTCCAAAAGATGGTTTCTTTCTTGAGATGCACTGAATAACCTTAAGAAAAGAATAACACTCCCCCAGACTTCTGGATTTTTCAGGGAGCAACTTTCTAGACTTTATTACAGGTAGAACTCTGACTTCCCCAAAAACTTAATCTTCAAACTGTACTATCTATGTGAGAATTATCAATCTAGGAACTTAAATGATAAAAACAACTGCTCCCATAGTGGCTGTAAGTTGGTTTTTGTGTCCCCATCTCTCTGAGTGCCTGAAGTCCTTCACAGGCTCAGACTCTGGAAGGCTGGCACAGATCTTGATGGACAAGAGTTTTGAATTAGGCACATGAGACCAGTCATGCAGAGTATTTCTGTGTTTGTTTAATCAGAGGAGATGTCAGACTTCTCATTCTTAAAGGGCTGGCCTTTCTCATTCTTCTGCCTACCCAGTGCAGTGCTGGCTGGACTGCTGCGGGGTATTGTTGTAGTAATGCAGCCTGGCTTTCTCTCTGTTCCCTGGCAGACTACAGTCCTTACGGAACTCACGGCGGCTGGGGAGGCTCTCCATATTCTCCTCATCCAAATATTCCTTCTCAGGGACGCTTTAATGACAGGTACAATTGCTCTGGCTTTGTTCTCAGTTTTCTAAATTTTTTCTGTACCAGCTGAATAAAGCTTTTTAATTATTTTTTAACTCTTATTTTTGCTTTCCTGCTGCCAAAGGGAGCGGCTGTCCATGTCGGACGTGGCTGGCCATGGGAAGCACGAGCGGGAGCAGCAGCTGCGCATGGAGCTGCAGCAGGTGGACCACCAGATCAGCCAGCAGACACAAATGAGGGGACTGGAGGTGGGTACTGGTGTTTGGGACAGCAGGCAGGGGTGCTGTGGAGAGAGGTGACATGGTACAGCTGCTGCTCATGGGCTGGTCTTCCTCTGCCTGTCACCATCTTCACAAAACCACTTTATATTCTGTGGTGCCAGGCGTCAGAAACTCCATGTGCAGATGTGCACCCTCCTTGAATCTGCACTCTGCCCAGTCCCTCTCACTCCCCCTATCTTCATCTTTCTGTATTTGCCTGTTCCTCTTGGCTTTACTGCCTTTGGAGATGTCGATTTGATGTACAGAAAGTCATGACCTTCATCTGTTTTGTGTTCGGCTTTGTGTTTGTACCTGTTTCTTCCTAAATAGCCACAAGAGTCAAGGAAGTAAACATGAAAATGTTTAGCTTGAAAAATTAGGGCTTAATACATCGTTTGTCTCCTCACTTGAATTTGTCAAGTAATTAATGAGCTGAAATCTTTTGTATTTTCTGAGACGCAGAAGAAGTAGTGTCATAATGAAAGAAAATATGGATTTCTTGGTTACTTGGAACATAACTTGTGTTCTTGTGCTCCTGTTTGGGAATGAGAGGAGGAAATGTTTTCAATATTGCATGTCTGCCTTTGCCACGATAGATTAGTATTGAAAAGTTGCAAAACCCTTAAGTGGCCTTCCTCTCCTGCTCACCATTTTTTGGGTTGTGTCAGTGTTAAATCCTAGAGAATTGTGTTGAGCCTTGATTTTACTGTAATTTGAAGCTGGAAAACTTGTCAGTTACTTTGAGTAACAACAGCTTTCAGTTTGTCTCCTGTGTTCAAAGCTGGAAGCAGGCATTAGGAATCAATCCAGGAGGCTCCCCTGATTTACCTGGTACATGATTTTGCTTTCTTCACAAACGTATGAGCATGTCTACCTGAAGACTAGCCAGCTGTTGGGCTGTGTTGTGTTTAAATGCAGAGCACACAATTGCAGAACCGATTCCCAAGTTGTTAGCAGGTTTTTGGAGTGGCTGACTGTGGCCCCTGCTTTCAGTAACTTGAAACCTGTGACTGACTGCAGCCTCCCTCCCTCTGTTCCTGTGTCAGTATACACAACTGCATCTCTCAAGATATTTGATAGGATGTGGTAATAACTGTGGCTCTGATTGATAAATCCTGTTGCTGTACAATAAAGCAGCAGATTGGCTTATTTGCTATTACAGTGCATCTTGTTCAGCAATGAGCTCACTCAAGAGAAGTTTAACCTTGGAGCTTATGACAGCAAAACTTGCCTTGGGAGTGATTTCAATGGGGACTTTGTGGAGTGTGGAGAGAGAAGGCCTTGGTTTTTGCAAGTGAGCAATACTGTGGCGTTGGTGCCCGTGCTGGGTGTCTGTGCTCAGTTGTGTGTGTGCTTGGCTTTATGCATTTAGGCTGTTAGTAACAGGCTGCTGTTGCAGAGGGAGGCGACTACCCTGGCAGGCCAACCACAGCCCCCACCCCCGCCTCCCAAGTGGCCTGGGATGATCTCAAGTGAGCAGCTGAGCTTGGAGCTACACCAGGTGGAAAGGGAAATTGGGAAGAGAACCCGTGAGCTGAGCATGGTGAGTGCTGGGGGGGCGGGAGGCAGAGAGGTGAAGAGCCATGTAACCCACGGCTGGAGAAATCCACCTCCCTCTTCACCTCTGTATCCTTCAGAACCTCCTGAGGAGCTGTTTGGTACTTCTTCATGAAGGACTTTAATTCTATCCCCTTGGAAACGCTGTTACATACTTTGTCACCACTTGAAATCAGTGTGACGCTGACATTTGTCGGAAACTAAATGGTCTCCAAGGTCACTGTGCCATGAGTTCTGCTTTTTAATGTAGGAGACATCACCTGCAGGTCCAGGCTAGTGTTCAGAAGTCTGTGTGCTGTTCCAGTCTGTGGCCTTTGCTTGTTGTTATGAGGATCATCCCTTCCTTTTGGGAAATCCCGTGTCCCGAGAGGATGAGCCAACCTGAAAGTCTGTTTTTGTCTCATGGCTTGTGTGGGTTACACTGTGTGACTCCAGCAGACAGGCCTTCAGCAGCACCCTAAGGGATGGAGTCTCCAGTTCTTCTAACACACCAGTAAAGAGTTTTTCATCTGTCCTTTTTTTGTTTTTAAAGGAGAGCCAGTCTTCACTGGATATGAAAAACAAACTGGGCACCACTAAACAGACAGAAAATGGACAGCTAGAGCCACAAAGCAAGGTTCCAGCTGAGGACCTGGCACTGGCATTCAGGTAACATGGGCCTTCTGCCTGTCCTTGTGACAGGAGAATGATTTCATCAGGGATTTCATAATTCCCTTTGCCAAATAGCAGCTCTGATGGGGAAGGACCCGCTAGGAAAAGAGGGTACAAATAAAGTTTTTGTAGTGCAAGCATGAATTAAGGACATTTTTAGCTGACAGGTAGGTGAGTGGAATGAGACTTAGATAAACTGCAGCCACAGAAAACTTGCAGTTTGTGTCAGACCAGAAGTTCATCTCTTCAGTATTGGATGATGAGTAGGGAGGAGCGGGAGACAAACAACAACCATAAAAGAAATCTTTATCTGCTGTTTTCATTTCTAAGAGGATAAATGTCCAAAACGTGAGTGGAAAGTTGTTCCATCCTGCTGAGGTTTGTGATGTGGATTTGTGTCGGAGCTTTGAAACTAAATTCAGTTCCCTTCATCTGTGGAGATGCTGGGATTGTTTTCAATTCACATTTCTTAGAGTAATAAGCTGTTGCCTGGGAATGCTGCAAGTCTCCACAGCAGGTATTTTCAGATGGCCATGAGCATCTGTGTGTGTTCAGAGTAGCACTGAAAGGAGAGGCTCAGATGTCACATAACTTGATGGGAGCAGTTCACAATCTGGATATTTATTCAGAAAATGCGTCCATCAGCTGATGCTGAGGTTTGCGCTTTCTCCTTATAACCAATTCTGGATCCTGCACTGCACTATTAGATTGAAGTCTCCAGAGCAGGAACTCATTTTTCCCCATAGTAATGAAATCAAAATAACTTTTTTTTTTTTGAGTAAAAAATATAAAGATAAATGTTCCGGGTAAGCTAAATATTCTGGAATATGTGCACATTGAAGTCATTTTACGTGACATAAGTAATTCCTGAGTTTTTTCCTTTCTTTTCCTTGGCTTTCCCCCAGCAGTGATGTTCCCAATGGATCAGCTTTGGCCCAAGAGAACATCAGCCTCCTGTCCAGCAAGGCGGCGTCCCTGAGCCTATCGGAGGAGCCCGAGGGAGGAGGAGATGGGGGAGTGGCTCCAACCTCTGCTCCCTGAAGCCAGGCCGGCCTCTCCCGGGCTCCTTCCATCGCGCTTGTCCCCAGGGGCCATCGGAGAAATCAGGAGCAGCAGCTGTAGCAGAGCAGCAGGTCCAGAGGCAATGTGCACAAACACAACTACTAGAAACAAATCCTGCACATAGTTCACATTAACGCATTTTTTAATTAAAAAAAAAATGAGAATTAGCAGTATCTGCAAGCAATTCAAATTAAATTTGTTTTTGTTCTGTGAATGAACTTTATTTTAATAACTTTGGACGCCTTGAATCCCAGGGCTTAAAAAAAAAGATATTATATATATACTCTGTTTGATTAATTGTATGATCTTAATGAAGTAGGTTTTTTTCTTTTATTTTGGTATTATTACATACCCAGTGCATAATTCCTCGTCACCTTAATTTCTGAGTGACTAAAACAACCTGGCCACTTCCTTGTATGGTTTAAGGGCAAACAAGGAACAAGGGTTGGAGAGCAGCTGTGAATTGCCATGTCAAAAGGTGTGCAGCAGACTTCATGCTTAGCACAGTTCCTCCCGTGGTGGCCTGGAGCTGAACCCCTCCTGGCTGAAATTCTTAGCACAGTTCCTCCCGTGGTGGCCTGGAGCTGAACCCCTCCTGGCTGAAATTGTTAAATTTAAACCACAAGTGATGGCCAGGAGCTGAACCCCTCCTGGCTGAAATTGTTAAATTTAAACCACAAATGATGGCCAGGAGCTGAACCCCTTCTGGCTGAAATGGCTGAATTTAAACCACAAGTGACAGAATCCTTGCAGCTGAACAGGTATTGTGCTTTGTTTTGTATCTGTTAGAAATTGAGAGCCATCCTGCAGCTCGTCTGTCAGTGCTGCAGTGAATCCTTTCTGGAATCCCCTTGGATCCAGATAACCACGGGAGGTGCAGCACAGTTCTGCCATAAGGACTGAGAAATGAATTTGCTTGATAAATCTGATGCTTCTCCAGGTAGATGCTTTGTAAGCATATGTTGGAGAAGCCATAAATAACCCTTTTTTGGTGTTTTCTTTATAAATTAAAGAAATTAAGGACTTTATTTTTGCTGCACTGTGTTTGGCTCCTTTGGCATTCACCAGGGTGGGACCCTGGATACAAAGAAATCTGAGAATGACTCTGAAGTGCTGCTCCCTCTGCACCTTCATGGCCTGCTCTCCTTTTATTCTTTCTGGGTTAGACTACTAAATGGGAAAGCACTGGTTATGTAATAAATTTCTGCATTGCTTTGGTTGGGTAAAGCAAGAGTTAATAATAACAAATTTTCTTGGGTTTTAGGTTTTTTTTTTTTCCTTAACCTTAACTCCTGCTGAGCTCATAGCAACCTTGGGCTAAGCTTTGCATTCATCATCCTGTTAAATAAAAACCAAGGGGGGAGGGAGGGAGGGGATACAGTCCCACCATTGCCTACCAGTAGGAGAGTCCAACCAGAAGACTCTTTTGAGTAGCAATTATTTAATTTGCCCAGTCAAGGCACCGCGTTTATATACTATTTCACATTGAATTTGATTATGCCCTACAGACCTGGCTGGTCAAGGATTTGATACACATATTGGCTTGGGATTCGAGCTTTCTTTTTTATTTAAATAAAAATTTATATATAAATATATATATATATACATATATACATAGTTATATCTGTATATATATTGGGTATGTTTTAAGAATTTTTTCGCGTGAGCGCAGCTGTTGTGATCCAAGTGTCTGGGAGGTAGAAGCACTGACTGAAAATAAAGGCATTTTTCAGCACACACACCCACGCTCTCCATCTGTCTTCCCATGGGTTTAGTTCTCTCTTAGTTGAACTTTGGCCTCTCAGTTGCCAAGGGTAGTGTGAAGCTTGATTTTTCTTTTAAATATATTATTTTTTTTCCCCCTAGCCCCTCCTGAGTTTTGGGAAAGCATCATCTCCACCTTGCCCCCATCCATGCAGCATTCCAGCTGCTGCCCCAGAGCTGAGCAGAGCTGGGCTGGTGCAGTTGTCTGTCTGTCTGTCCCTCCCTTCTCTGCTCATGAAGGTGCTGAGGGTGTTCCCCTGGCTCTCTTCTCCCACTCACCTGACACTTTCCTCCCATCCCTTAGTGCAGAGCACCCCCCTCAGGTCAGCCTTCTCCTTGGGTTTAATTAGTTCATCCTTATTAGCACAGGGAGCTCACCTTAGTCGAGGTAATTAGTGCAATATTCCAATCTGGGAGTTCCTTTATTTGACTGCAGTAATTGTGAATTTAACACAAACTTTCCAAGACGGTTATGATGGGTTTGAGTCTGCAGATCCATTTGTGACACTAGGAACAAAATCTGGAGGGGCAAACCCCTTTTTTTTTGTACCTTTTAATTGATTAGCTCCCTTACCAGGTTAGGGAATATTCTTTACTTTTTCTCCTGGAAGGGATTCTGCAGTGAGAGCTGTTCAGATTGCTGGCCCACCTATGTTGGGTGCTTCCAAAGCCTGTGGATTAAAAAGGAGACCTTCCTCTTGGGGTTTTTTTTCCACCTCCAGCTCTCTCTGCTGTACTTTGTGCATAGTGTCCTTGTTGTGATCAGTGTGTCCAGGTGAATGCCCTGTTTGCCCAGGATTATAGTTTGGCTTGTTAAATACTTTGTTTAATATCTACTAACACTATTGATTTTGAGCTTGGTTTTTCCCCCTCCCCCTCTTACCCTTTTTCTACCTTTTTTTTTGTTTGGTTTTTTCTGCATAAGTTTAGTTGCTTGAACAACTGGAACAGCAGAATGCATGTCTTCTTTAAGTCTTCTCTGGAAACTGCACCTAAAAGAGAAATTTAACCTGTTTTTCTGCCCCCCTTGCACGCTGTCCCATTTGTTTCCTGTAGGTCAGAGCACTTGCAGCTTTTATTCTCGAGTTCTCTCCCTGTTTTTTGAATCCTCTCCTCCTGTGGCTCGCCCCTCCACCCTCCCTGGTTGTGTAACAGTGACAGCCTGCTGCCTCAAAACAGAGCATTCAAAGGAATTTGCTTAGCCAATAACTTCTGTGAAGTTGCCTTTTCTAATGGTGTTATTACTCAGTGATGCACAAATGTGGTATTGCCCCTACTGGTAGGCAAACGGGGGACCTGTATAAACATGGCCAACTGCTGTTTTTTCTTTCAAGGAGAGCCAAAGACTTGTGCTTTACACCTTTTTTATTTCCCCTTGGTGTAGCCATTTTGATTGTCAAATATTTGTAGGGTATTGTGAGTCGACTGTATTATCCTAATAGCAATTTCTGGAAGTTACCGATTGTCAATTGTGGAAAATCCTTCCGTTCAGTCATCCAGTTGCAATGTCCTGAGATGTATGTGGGGTGTTGTGATGTGTTTTCAGTCTCTCGTGCACTCTCTCAGCTGATGGAATGGCTCATTTACAGAGGGAGAAATGTTCTGACCCAAGGAGCCTTGTCTTGAAGTGTTTAAATTGAATCTTGATGGAAAATCTCTTTGGTTACTTTAGAGATAAGTTTGTTACAAATGTGACTGACTTCGAGCCCGTTGGAGTTGAGATGACTTGTCCAGCTCTAGCATTACATTAAATCACTTGTGGAAGAACCAACTTGCATGGTCATATTGTCTCTTGACAGCACAGACTCAGCAAGGTGTGTAATAACACAGCAAATTGTGGATTAGAAAGGGTGAGGCTTTCATTGATAATACAAGAAAACTGCTTCCATTTCCCTTCCTTGATCTACTCAAACTCTTGCAGACTTGGAACTGAGGTTTTTAGGTTCAGAGAGAAACCTGTAAGTCCCACACAACATAAACCCCCCTTCCATTGCCATTTCTGAATCTGGAGTGTAAAACTGCAGATGTAGAGGACAGTTATCTGAAGAACCCCCAACAGAAAAGATATTTGCTGGACTGGAGATTTCAGACCCACTTCTATGGTTAGAGAAATTCAGTACCAATATTCAGGAGGCTCAGCAGTCACTTCCTCTGCTCTGAGCTGGGGAGAACACTCAAACATACCTCAGAGTATGAGGGAGGAAGGGTTTGTGGTCCTGGGAGAGACAGAACAAACAATGCTGGGTTGTGATGTCACCTTCATATTCAAATCTTGTCACATTTCACTTCCCAAAACAGCCTCCGGATGTTGCTGATTTAAAAACAAGCCAATAAAGTCACCGTGTCAGCAACTTCCTTCCTNGGCCCACCTATGTTGGGTGCTTCCAAAGCCTGTGGATTAAAAAGGAGACCTTCCTCTTGGGGTTTTTTTTCCACCTCCAGCTCTCTCTGCTGTACTTTGTGCATAGTGTCCTTGTTGTGATCAGTGTGTCCAGGTGAATGCCCTGTTTGCCCAGGATTATAGTTTGGCTTGTTAAATACTTTGTTTAATATCTACTAACACTATTGATTTTGAGCTTGGTTTTTCCCCCTCCCCCTCTTACCCTTTTTCTACCTTTTTTTTTGTTTGGTTTTTTCTGCATAAGTTTAGTTGCTTGAACAACTGGAACAGCAGAATGCATGTCTTCTTTAAGTCTTCTCTGGAAACTGCACCTAAAAGAGAAATTTAACCTGTTTTTCTGCCCCCCTTGCACGCTGTCCCATTTGTTTCCTGTAGGTCAGAGCACTTGCAGCTTTTATTCTCGAGTTCTCTCCCTGTTTTTTGAATCCTCTCCTCCTGTGGCTCGCCCCTCCACCCTCCCTGGTTGTGTAACAGTGACAGCCTGCTGCCTCAAAACAGAGCATTCAAAGGAATTCGCTTAGCCAATAACTTCTGTGAAGTTGCCTTTTCTAATGGTGTTATTACTCAGTGATGCACAAATGTGGTATTGCCCCTACTGGTAGGCAAACGGGGGACCTGTATAAACATGGCCAACTGCTGTTTTTTCTTTCAAGGAGAGCCAAAGACTTGTGCTTTACACCTTTTTTATTTCCCCTTGGTGTAGCCATTTTGATTGTCAAATGTTTGTAGGGTATTGTGAGTCGACTGTATTATCCTAATAGCAATTTCTGGAAGTTACCGATTGTCAATTGTGGAAAATCCTTCCGTTCAGTCATCCAGTTGCAATGTCCTGAGATGTATGTGGGGTGTTGTGATGTGTTTTCAGTCTCTCGTGCACTCTCTCAGCTGATGGAATGGCTCATTTACAGAGGGAGAAATGTTCTGACCCAAGGAGCCTTGTCTTGAAGTGTTTAAATTGAATCTTGATGGAAAATCTCTTTGGTTACTTTAGAGATAAGTTTGTTACAAATGTGACTGACTTCGAGCCCGTTGGAGTTGAGATGACTTGTCCAGCTCTAGCATTACATTAAATCACTTGTGGAAGAACCAACTTGCATGGTCATATTGTCTCTTGACAGCACAGACTCAGCAAGGTGTGTAATAACACAGCAAATTGTGGATTAGAAAGGGTGAGGCTTTCATTGATAATACAAGAAAACTGCTTCCATTTCCCTTCCTTGATCTACTCAAACTCTTGCAGACTTGGAACTGAGGTTTTTAGGTTCAGAGAGAAACCTGTAAGTCCCACACAACATAAACCCCCCTTCCATTGCCATTTCTGAATCTGGAGTGTAAAACTGCAGATGTAGAGGACAGTTATCTGAAGAACCCCCAACAGAAAAGATATTTGCTGGACTGGAGATTTCAGACCCACTTCTATGGTTAGAGAAATTCAGTACCAATATTCAGGAGGCTCAGCAGTCACTTCCTCTGCTCTGAGCTGGGGAGAACACTCAAACATACCTCAGAGTATGAGGGAGGAAGGGTTTGTGGTCCTGGGAGAGACAGAACAAACAATGCTGGGTTGTGATGTCACCTTCATATTCAAATCTTGTCACATTTCACTTCCCAAAACAGCCTCCGGATGTTGCTGATTTAAAAACAAGCCAATAAAGTCACCGTGTCAGCAACTTCCTTCCTTGTATCCCAGTAAATCAGTTCCTTTGGATGAAAAACCCAACAACCAGGACACAAAAGTACTTATCTGTGTGGTCAAGCAGACATTATTACATAGCACCAATTGATTTGCTCTCACATCAAATAGACACTGAAATCCTAAAACCCATCGCTGGGATTCTATTTTCATAGTCAGCTGTTGCCAACTGCATGATTTTCTGTTGGGGGAAAGAGGCTGCAGTAAGTTAGCTCAGGGTATCCAGTACAAGTAAGGGATTTGGGGGGATGTTATTCCAGCAATGTCCTTACACAGTTAATGTGTGGTCTTTATTCTTCTGTAGGAGGAATTGCTTAGTGTTGTCACAGTCTCAGGCAGCTTTCCTTGGAAATCCTGCTTTTCATAGGCTGGGAAACCACTCCTTGCTAGATCTGGAAGTTGTAGAAAAACACAGTTATCCTCCACCTCAATTCGAAAAACCCAGCCTTGGGAGAGATGGAAGCAACAGGTGTCTCTGGAAATAAAAAGCATGGTGGAATTACATGTGGAATGTCTGTGGGGAAAATATATCTGTAAGGGAAAAAAAATAAATCTTGTGGAATATTTGATGTTTAAGAAATTATTTGCTTCTTTGTGCTGTTAAAAAAGATGTTGTTATGAATAGTTCTGTGGTAGACAGTACTCACAAGTCTTTGGCATCCAACCCAGGTTGTGTATTGGATGGATCCCACAACTGGATGTGTGTGCTGACCTCTTTACTCGTGGCTTTTTCAAAACAACCTTGGCAGCAGCTTTTCCTAAATTCTCAGGCAGCAACCTGAGAGAGAGAAGAGAAGCCTCATTGCCCTCCCAGCTGCTGCACAGCTCACAACTGTCATCCTTGGAGCTGCTCAACACGGGCAAATCAAATTAATTTTAGAGTTGTTCCTCATTTTTCCGAGTTCCCATTCCCCCTTTGGCCTCTGCTTGCTGTGTAAGCAGCTTCCCTGCTCAGAGGAGCTTTCCTTGAAGTCAGCTTGGCAGCTGTGCCGTGGCTTGGCTGTTTGTCCCTGTTTTCTGTGACTGGGGGTGCCGTGTCCAGCTCCCTCCCCGTTGTATTTGCTGCTGCGGGGAGCAGGAGGTGAAAGGAGACACGTGTGAGAGGAGGGAAGAACAACTCTGGGACTCTCAACAGCTCCCCCCCCTCTTTGAAATCATCCACTTCCAGTTGTGGGATTTCTCTATGGGTGATGATTTTTGTTCCTGGTTTTTGTAAGCCTGATTTTCTTTGATCTTGTTAGTTCAAGTACAAGTCTCCCCGAGACATTCTGCAGTTCATTATCACCTTTTTGGGTGGAGTTTATTTTATTTTTTGTTGTTGGTTTGTTTGGTTGGTTTTTTTAAATAACTTTTTAACATTGGTGCATATATGCTTGGGATAGAGCTCATGTAATTTTCCAATCGTATTGATTGTATGTGATTGTGCCCTGCAGAGGTATATTTAACAAAAAATAAAATAAAGGATAGCCTAGGTAATAAAGGAGACCACGAGGTTTGTTGAGTCAGGTTTTTAACTAGTTCTTCCATTTATTTAGGATCCTGGGTAAGTGAAAATCGCTGTCTGGTGTTCTCATGAACAAAATGTCATTCACTCTCTTTCTGTTTGAACTGGGTGGGTGTTTCTTGCTTTTCTCCTCCTGCTGTTTTCTTCCTTTCCTGCTTTTCTCTCCCATCAACAAAGATTCTCTCTCCTTTATGGGAATGGCTGGCTCTGGGTTGATATTGTGCATATTTATTGTTGGTAGCTGTCAAAACATTCTTCATCGGAGTAGAGATGAAGTAGGATGAGAATTCCATAAATTGAATTCTGTGCAAGTTCAGGGGAGTTTTGAAGGCCTGTTCACAGGGGAGGCATTCCAGAGGCACAGAGGGAACTGGGGCCTCTTTTCTGGGACAGGTGAGATGCTTTGCTCCCTTTGGGGAAAGCTGAGATGACAAAAGGAGTAGAGGAAATACATCCAGCTCCCTGTGTCTTTACTGCTGCAATCTAAACTTGAAAGAAAAGCGGTTTTGATCCATATGCTGAAATGCTGTTTCTTCTTCCCTCTTCACTTTGCTTTATCCCCTCTTGGAGCTGACTCAACCTCACCTTGCTCTCCCAGAGTGTCTGAGGGTCCTTTGAGTTGCAGATGCAACAAAAAAAAGAATGGGAAGGTGGTGATTGACTATTTGGTTTGTAAATAGATGGAATTGTCTACAAGGTCTTACCTGCTTTTCTGTCAGCATTTATATTAAATGATAAATTAATGGAGAACACTGTAAAATATCTGCTGTTTTCTGTCTGGAATGGATGTGTGCTCTTTTAAATTCTGTGAGGGGTGTCAGACTGTCTGTGGGAGGCTTTCTCCAGGCCAAGGGGTGTTTAGTTCTCTGCGGGGCTGGAGCACAAGAGAAGCCACGTGTCTGTTCTCTTCTGACTCCTCCTGGAACCAGCTTGGCTCCTCTGTGTGTTCCCCAGAGCTGAATGAGAGAAAATGCCCAAATTCATGTTATGTGTGTCTAAAAACCCAAACTGAACCCAACCCTTCAGAGCAGCATTTGTCTCACGTTGAGCCTGGTTTGGAACTTTAAGGGATGAAGGTTTGCTCCCCAATCCACTTGATTTTTAATCTTCTCCTTTCACTCCTCTTTGTTGGCTTTACCGAGTCTTTATCTGGCTATAAACCTGAACATGGCTGAACTGAAGCTGCTGCTTTGCTGGAAAACTCTTCCTTCTCCTGCTCCAGGGCAGACACAGCCTTCTGCCCTGCTTAATGTTGGTTACTGCTGCCTTTACCCTGCAGGCACCACGGATCCAGCCTGAGGTGTGTGACTGAAACTCGGCACTGCTTGTTGTTAGAGCCCCTGTCACTTCCACACTTTGTTACTGGATGACCCAAAGCCTTCAGTTCCTATAAAAGAAACGGTATTTGAGGGAAATCCAGGAGAAGAGGGGATATTGCAGTTGATGGTTTCCCTTTTTGCCACTAGTGTGAGGGTCCAGGATGCTCATGTAGCCAAAGAAGGGAGGGGATGGGGAGGAAATCTGTGCTCCTGCTTTAAAAGGGAGCTCTGAAATGCTGTGGGGAGTCAGAGGCCTTTGGAAGGAGGCAAGGGGTGCTCTGCATCAGGAAAGATTCGGGGAAACTGGGATTTTTTAGGTGGAAAACAGGAGACTGTTCAAGTGGATGGTACCTGCTGGAAAATCTTCCCTTTGGGTGTGGGTACTGAGGTAGAAGGGAGCTGGAGAGGGTCAGCCCAGAACACGGGTTCCTTTTATCCCGTCTGCCCTGTGTGTCATCATAAAACTCAACCGGGGACCACCCCCAGGACTAACCAGAATTAAGGAAATCTCTGTTCCTCCTCACCTTGGAACCTGTGAGCCTGTGAGTCACCTCAGAAAATGAAGAAGGTGGATGGTGCACAAGTCCTTCCTGTCTCACAGAGGACATTTTAAATCATCCTTCAGTCTGTTTCCACACTCTGTCCCTTTTCATTAAACCCCACACTGGTACAGTAAGGTCTTTTACTTCCTCCAAACCATTTGGCAGCTGCGTTTTCCATGAAGCCCTGGGCTCTTCCTGGAGAGCAGGGGCAGGGCAGGTGTAGTACCCACTGAGATTTGATGTCCAGGAGTTGGACTGGATGACCTTCAAGGTCTTTCCCAACCTTATCAACACTGTGGGTACAGAATCACTGGATGATCTGAGCTGGAAGATCCCACAAGGACCATCATGTCCAACTCCTGCCCCCTGCACAGGACACCTCAACAATCCCAACCTAAGGGCATTGTCCAAACCCCAAACGCTCCTTGAGCTCTCCAGGGTTGGGGCATCCCCACTTCCCTGGGGAGCCTATTCCAAGGCAGTTGTTTAAGGTGTTCTTTGGGACTGCAGGGGGTGAAGAGGGGCAGCTTCTCCCAGTTGTGCCTGTTTGGAAATGGACAGGGCCTGGGCACAGTGGGGAAACATTTTCTGAGCTACAAGATACCCAAGTGAGAATTACAGATACCTTGGGTCATTGTATTTTTATTTGAATTCATTGAAGTTTGGGGGCTTTTCTCATGGGATAAGCAGTCAACTTGCTGTTGGCAGGAACTGAGGGCATCTGGCACTTGTGTGGGGTAGTCAAACTTTCTCTTGTCAGATTGAACTTTAAAACCTCTTTCAAACTAAACATTGCTTTACATCCTGCTCTTTGCTTAACCTTCAGCAGCTGGTCATCAGCCTTTGGCCTCAGCTTCCTACTCCCCTCCCACCGTCCCCTGTTGTCATCTCAGCTCTGCCTGAGAGCAGAAATCCACTGGGGAAACTGCTTTGGGCTCCGCCAAGACTGTCCTCTTAACAGTTCACATTTTCATCCTAAAAGTAGAAGGCTGGAGGTACAGGGCCAGGTAAGAAAACCAAATTCCACTCATCTTTCACTGTTCATTAATTCCTTGTAAGAGATTCTTTTACTTTGTAGGAGCCTGTGACTTCCAGCTGCTGCCAGAGAGGGCTTTGTGCTGTGGGATGGACACAGCCTGTGCGGGGGCCCAGCTGTGTCACAGCAGCCGTGGGATGGGGGAGTTCCTCTCCTTCCCCAGAACCTTCCAAATTTCAGCTGAATCAGCAACTTGTTTCTTGGCTTTCTGCGCTTCTTGTTGTTGCTTCACCCCTTGCAAGAGCCTTTTCTGATCTCTCCCTTCTCCCTTGCCAGTAACCCCTCTCGGGCAGTGCTGGTGTGGGAATGGTTTGGGGACCCTTCCCGGATGAAAGCTGTTGATACAGGGAGTGTGTGGCAGTGCTGCAGAGCACAAGGGAGTGTTGAAGAGCTGTGAGGGGAGGAGGAATGGGGCTTGGCCAAGGGCAAAGAGCTGGCCTGAGAAATAGCAAAGGCTCTTGCCTGTAAGAGACAAGACTGGACGTGTCAGGAGCCAGTTCAGCCTTAGTGGATGGTAAAGCTGGTTCAAGGGATGAGCATAAAGTCCTGTATCTCCTCTGGATTGATGGAGTCAGGACTTCACTGCAGAGTAGAAACAGCGAGTCTTCCCCATTTGATCAGGACAGGGTGGAGATGGGGAAGGTGCTCTCCCCACCCCTGTGTTTGGTTTGAAACGTGAGATCAGAGGAGCAGCACTTTGCACCACGGCAGACACCATGAGCCGTGTCTGGCCTGACAGAACCAGGTGTCTGTCCATGTAAAGGCTGCTCAGGATGTGCCTTTCCCTGCAGGTGGGTGGGGTGACAGGGCAGGGACCATGCTGAGGTTGTCCTTTCTGCTGGGACCATCAATTCTGCTGGATCCAGCAGGACTAAGTGTGGATGAGGGAGGGCTCTGGAACTCTGAAGTGTGCTTGGCTTGTTGCTGGCTGATTTTTCCTGTGGGAGTGAAAGTTTCGGAAGAGCAGCACTTCCTGGAGTACTTTCAATTGTCTGAATAGTTTTCCTTTCTCTTGCCCTCCTGCCCTGAGTGTTGGATTTGTTTCTATATTGGGTTGGCTTCCCTCCCCA
Source organism: Pitta sordida (assembly GCA_013390025.1). Lineage (NCBI taxonomy): Eukaryota > Metazoa > Chordata > Aves > Passeriformes > Pittidae > Pitta > Pitta sordida. The sequence continues at coordinate 924,690 of WEKX01007076.1, forward strand.
TCAGATTCTTCTGCCCTTTGTGGTGTTGCACCTGCACTGAACCTTTCTGTTTGTCGTTGCCAGCCGTGGTTTGAGGGAGTCTGTCTTGTTCTCTGTGTTTCCTCAAGTCCTCTATCAGTGACAGAGGGGCCCTCGGGGCTCCGCACAGCCCTAGTGCCAGATGAGGTCATTCCTCCTTCTGCAGAGGAACTGGAGCACAGATGAAGTCATTGCCTAAGAGCACAGGGAGGGGGCTGGGGAAGAACCCAGGGGTCTCCTTCATCCCAGATCAGCCCTTTTGCTGCTGCTGTTTTCTTCCTGCCCACCAGCACTGCACGGGCACAGACACACAAAATGTGCTGTGGCAGCCATGCAGTGAGTGTGCGGGGACAGGCAGAGACCCACCCCCGTTAGACACATGTTTGAAAGTCTCCTGTGGCAGGCAGGTCCTGGGCAGGCTGCCAGCCCTTTCCAGCAGTTGTTTCCCAAGATGTTGTGGCTGTGGTGTGAGCTGAGCTTCCTCCCATGGGGCATGTGAACAAACCAGAGTCAAGCAAAGGACATCTCAGAACCCCCGTGCACAGGACATGCTGTGCTGGCTGGGATGGCTGATGAGGCCTTGGTGATGGGATTTACAAGGAAATTCCTCCCTGTGAGGGTGGGGAGGCCCTGGCACAGGTTGCCCAGAGAAGCTGTGGCTGCCCCATCCCTGGAAGTGTCCAAGGCCAGGCTGGAGCCACCTGGGATAGTGGAAGGTGTCCCTGCCCATGGCAGGGGGTTGAACGAGATGATCTTCAGGGTCTCTTCCAACCCAAACCATTCTGATATCCTGCATGCTTTAGCAAAGGTGGAAAAGATGTGTTATCTCTGCCTTGCTAGGGGGGTTTCAGAGACCTGTGTTTGCTGGAACATGATGGTTCACACTGTCCTGCCCTTCTCAGGTACCAGGGGCAGCCAGTTTGCATTGGGGTGGTGTGAACTTTGGGCAGGAATGGCTGTGGTGCACCAGCTGCGCCACACATGCTTATAAAATACATTTTTGTGGGGACTAAAGGTGCTCAGGGCATGGACCAGCTGCCCTGGAGACCTCTTCCCTGCCACCTCTCTTCCCTCCACCTCCTGCATCAGTAACTGAAACAGTGTAAGGCAGGGTCCCTCCACTGCAGCCACCTCAAGCTGATGGGGAGGACCTGAAAGTTAAGTCACCTCTTTTTGAACAGCTGCTAAAAGAGGGCACCAGGGCACTGGCAAAGCCCCATTTTCAGTGTGTTGCTTTAGAAGCCGTGTGTGCTTAGAGGCATTTTTGTTCTGCTCGTGTCTCTCTGTCCTCTCGGTTCCTCCTGCAGCCCCAGGACGAAGGGACGAGCGGCGCTGTGTCTCTGGTGGCAGGATGATGCGTCTCCTGGTGCTGTGTCTGCTCGGTGTGTGCGGGCTGGCAGCCCCCCAGCACCACGCCGTGCAGGACATCTGCGCCGCCAAGCCCCGCGACATCCCCGTCAGCCCCATCTGCATCTACCGCAACCCCGGCAAGAAGCCCCCGGAGGGCGAGGCCCAGGAGCCGGCCAAGGACAAGCTCCCGGACTCCACCAACCCCCGGGTGTGGGAGCTCTCAAGGGCCAACTCCCGCTTCGCTCTTGTCTTCTACAAGTACCTGGCTGACTCCAAGGACAACGGGGAGAACATCTTCATGTCTCCCCTCAGCATTTCCACAGCCTTTGCCATGACCAAGCTGGGAGCCTGTGGCAGCACCCTCCAGCAGCTCATGGAGGTGGGTGGCAGGTCCTCAGCCTCACCCTGTAACGGGGCTGAGGGACAGGGAAGGGTTGTGGCTGGTGGCTGCTCTCGGGGTCAGCACTGCTCCCTGCCTTGGGATGGAATCACAGAATCACAGAACAGTTTGAGTTAGACAGGACCTTGCAGCTCATCCCCTTCCACTCCCCTGCCGTGGGCAAGGACACCTTCCACTAGTCCTCTCCAACCTGGCCTTGAGACCTTTGAACAAGGCCCTGGGAAGGGGCAGAGACAGGCTGCTTGCTTCTCTCTGGATTTATTTGGATCCCAGCTCTTTGCCCTTACTCCCTATTTAAATCCAGCATTCAGGGTGCATTTACAGGGTTTGAGAGGTTACCTTTCATCTGGAGGAAAGAAAGCCAGTTTGGGAGATGTGGGAAGGGAAAGGGAACAGTTTTTCTTTCAGATTGAGTAAGAACAAGCTCCTTTGCTTGAGGAAACAGAGATCCTGGGTGTTCATGAAGAGCAATGTGATGTGGGATTTTCTGTGCCTTAAAGGCCTGAGGCTGGATAGAAAAATCATAACTGTGCTTCCAGCTGGCAGCTGGGAGCAGATAAAAACACTCTGTCTGCTGCAAAAATCTACCCTCAAAACAATTGCTACATATTCCCGTTCCCTGTAAAAACAGATAAGATGTAGCAGCATTACTGAACAGGCTGTGAGAATTCCTGCCTTTGGCATTGTCGTGTTTAGCACGAACCTTGTGAGTCCTCCCATGATCTGGTAGGAACTGAGAGCTGCTTCCAGGCTCCCTTGGTGCACGTTCAGCCCTGGGATGGAGCACTGGGAAGCTGGAAACAGCCAAATGGAGATGAAGACAGAGTTAGAAAGAGGAACAAAACTTCCACACCTCAGCAGGATTTAATTCTTCATTTGGAATCCAGAGGAGACCTTGGGATGGTGAGGTGCTGATTTTATGAAGATATGGATTCCAAATTACACCTCTGAGGGCCTGCAGGTTTCTTGGCTGTTGAGGCAAAGGCCTGGGAGCACAAGAATCAGCTCATGGGTTCCTTCTCTCTGTTTGGCCCCTCCAGGTCTTCCGCTTTGACACTATCTCAGAGAAGACCTCAGATCAGATCCACTTCTTCTTTGCCAAGTTGAACTGCAGGCTCTACAAGAAAGCCAACAAATCCTCAGAGCTGATATCAGCCAACCGCCTCTTTGGGGAGAAATCCTTGGTCTTCAACGAGACTTACCAGAACATCAGTGAAATCGTGTATGGAGCCAAACTCTGGCCTTTAAACTTCAAAGTGAGTTTGAACCCCTTGGGATTTTGCTTTATGGTCCCCACACCCCCCATCCTCCTGCTTTTGCTGCATCCCTGCCTTTTGCTCAGGGGAAGAGCCCTAGTCTGGGTGTGTGGGATGTGAGGGAGCACAGGGGGCAGTTTGGGAAGCAGCTCCACTTGTTCCAGCTCACTTTAACCACAGTCCTATTTGCTGGGACAGGGAGCACTGTACCCCCCCAGCACGCACCTTGTGAACCTGTGTCCTGCAGAAGGGGTAAAGGGGTTTAAAACCCTTGGCTTAACCTTTTTCTGGGCTCTTTCTCTAGGAGAAACCAGAACTTTCCAGGGAGATCATTAATGAGTGGGTGGCTAACAAGACAGACAGGCGCATTACAGAAGTGATCCCAGAAGGAGGCATCAATGATCTCACTGTCTTGGTCCTGGTCAACAGCATTTATTTTAAGGTATGGCCATCACACCTGGGGGAGGAGCCCACTTCCTTGAGGGAAGACATAGTGCTGATGTTTGTCCTCCCCCTCTCCCTTGTAGGGGCAGTGGAAATCGCAGTTCCCAACTCCAAACACAAAACTGGATGTGTTTAATAAAGCCAATGGTGACACCTGCCAAGTGCCCACCATGTACCAGGAGGCCAAGTTCCACTACGCCTTCATCCCCCAAGACAAAGTGCAGGTGCTGGAGCTGCCTTACAAAGGGGATGACATCACGATGGTGCTGGTCCTGCCCAGTGCTGGGACACCACTGGAGGAGGTGGAGCGAGACCTGACCTTGGAGAGGCTGCAGGGCTGGATGGACTCCATGAAGGAGGTGTCTCTCTTTGTTTACCTGCCTCGCTTCCGCATCGAGGACAGCTTCAGCCTCAAGGAGAAGCTGAGGAAAATGGGGCTGGAAGATCTCTTCAGCCCAGAACATGCCAGACTGCCAGGTGAGATGGGGAGGAGGGAGGCAGCCATTCCCCCAAAGGTGCCAGGGCAGGAGGTGCAGCAGTGCTTGAAGAGTGAGAGCATGAGAACATTCAGATGTTGCTGCAGTCAGGGATAGACTCTAATCAAGCCCCACCATGGACATGGCAGTTTAGCACTCAGCTGCATGTGCTGGAGAGTATTTTTGTCTCAGGGCAGCCCTGCCTTCTCCCTGATCCCAGGCCATGATGGATGGCAGTGTGTTCTCTCCTGAGCTGTGTCTAAACTCCCAATTTTGCCTTTCCCCTCTTTGTGTTGCAGGTATCATTGCACAGGGCCGCACAGACCTCTACGTGTCTGATGCTTTCCACAAAGCCTTCCTCGAGGTGAGCCTTGCTTGTCCTGGGGTGTTTCCCTCATGGGTTGTAAAAACATGGAGCATTAAAGGAAGAAAAAATAGCTCTGAACACATGGTGTTCATTTCCTCAGTATTCTGGGGGTTTGTGCAAGCCCTCCCTGTCTTGGATAATGCCTGGCTTTTAATCTCATCCTCTCCCTTGGTTGGCAGGTGAATGAGGAAGGCAGTGAAGCGTCAGCTGCCACAGCTGTCACCGTCTCTGGCCGTTCCTTCCCCTTGAACAGAAAAATCTTCAATGCCAACAAGCCCTTCCTGCTCTTCATCCGGGAAGCCGCCCTCAACACCATCATCTTCATGGGCAGGATAGCTGATCCTTGCTCCTAAAGGGGCTGTCAGGGCCTCACTTCTCCCTCCTCTGCCCCAGGAAAAGGGGCAGTGGGATATGGCCACAAATCCCAGGCTGCTCCTGGGGTGGTTGGTGCTGCTGTTTGGTGCCAGCTGCAGGGAGGGACTGCAGCCAGCTGGGCTGTCCCTGCTCCTCACCTGCTCCATCCTCCAGGGAAAGGGAAGATGAATTTCCTCCTGCACCAGTATTTTTGTGGCACTCAAACCTGAGTCCAGCACTGCTGTCCTTCCCATGTCCAACTCTCCTCCCTTTCAGGCCTCAATCTGTAACTCTGATCCCCTGGTTCATTAAAACCTAAAGATCTGGATGTACCTAACAGCCACTTCCTGGATTATTTCAACTTTCTCTTTCCAACAAACGGGCCCTTCCCTGTGCTCCCAAGTCCTGGCAGAGCCCCACGCTGGAGAGGGTGCTGGCTGGGCCAGGGATGTCCTCCCACAGCCCAACAGCTGTGCCCTGGTGTGCCCAGCGTGCCCCAGGGACAGTCCTGCAGAGCCAAGGCTTTGAATCTCTTTTTTAATATTAAGATTTAACTCAGCTTAGCAGGTACTGTAGCAGGGGTGTCCCTGAACCCTGACAATGCCCAAGGGAGGTAACCAGTATCTGTAGCTTTGTTAAAAATCTGTTTTGTCACCTGCAAGTTTACTCCAGGAGCTGAGGTGTCCCTCTGGTCCTTGCAAGGTGTGCTGCTGTAGCACCTCTGCCAAAGCTGTCCTCAAGGTGAAGAGTGTGGTGAGCTTTCCTCTAGGATTGCTGCATTTCAGGCACCCTTTCCAACCACCAGGGCAGTGACAGCACAGTCCTGCCCTCAGTAGGTGGCAGAAGTGGTGTGTGCAGGCAGCTGCAGGAACACCAGTGGGTGGCCCTCCCCAGTGGGCCCTTCCCTCTGGGTTTGGTGGGACCAGTGACACATCCAGCTCTGTAAAGGCTTTTCTCAGCAGCAATTGCCATGGCAGCCAACAATGCTGGACGTGACAGATGTTTGGTCACTGGGTCTCTGGCTCCAGAAGCCACTGAGGGTTTCCAGGACTCTCTCTGCTGCTCCCAGTAGGAGTTTGAGCAGCCCTGTGTGTGCTGTGAGTGGGGTGTGACACATGGACAGCCACCTCCTCTGGTGTATCGTGGGCTGTAGCAATCCTGGCACCCCTGTCCTCTCTGGGCTCACAGGCCTGCCTGGGGAAGAGCTGAGAATGTAATTTGTGTCTGGAGCCCTGGGAGAAAAGGGGAAGCATTTTGGAAATAAGCGCCCAGAGAACAGCTCTTGCTCTCGCTGCCCTTCTTGGGCATCACCACTGTGGTTTTCCTTGCTGGATGCCATCCTCTGCCTGCTGACACTGACACACAGCCTCCTGCAGCCTCTGCCTTCTCCAGCTGTGCTCAGGCAGTGGAGGTGGAGGCTGGTGAGAAGGGAGGGCTGAGGCAGTGCCACTGAACCCAAACCCTTCCCCTGCCCTCAGCAGCTGGGAGAACACCCAGAGCCTGGCAGGAGCCACAGCTGGTTCCACCTGGCCAGGCTGGGGAGGGCTGGGACAAAGCTCATCCCAAACAGGCCAGAAGCCATCCAGGGTGGCAGGAACATCAGCCTGGCACTGCCCAACCCCTCCCCAACTGGGACCAGGATCTCCCACCCCATCTGTTGGGTACACGACACAGACAAGAAGCTGAGTATTAAACCATTTAATTCTCAAACCACTCACATGCATAATGTTCTTTTACACAGTGTTAAAAGAAAGAAGAAAATGCGATTTTTTTTTTGTTTTTAATACAAACAGAATTTCAAGTATACATTTATAGAATTTTCCAAGATTCCTACCCAAGTTGCTATGTTTTCATTCACATTGTTCTTAAAGCTGAACTGCTCTCAATACACTTGTACAGTCCCTCTGCCTTGGTTTGATTTCCCCCTTCCCCAGCTCTGCTTCCCCTGCCACCCCTGCCCATCCCTCTCCAGCAGCTCTGGCTGTCCCCATGTGCCACTGGGAGAGGAAAAGGGAGGTGGTGGGGGGGGATCAGCTTGGGACCAGCTTGGAAAACAACTGAAGAACAGTCTGATATCCACGAGTTACACACAGCAGGCTCACTCTGCAACCTACTGCACACTAGGCTGAACACTGACTTTGTTGTTTTTTTCATGAAATAAAGATTGCAACCAAAAATAATAATAAAAAAGAGAATAATTAGTACAGCAGGAACTTTCTTAACTGTGAAAGTAAGTCTTGAGTGTTAGGACTCCTGTCCCAAAAAGTTTTGATTTACAGGTCAACAGCTGAAGGTGACAGGACAGTTTCTGTTACAAATGGTTACTCTGCAAACCAGCTCAGAGCAGAATCAATGTGGGACACACAAACTTGGATTTAACAAAGAAATAAAATACTGAACTGACGAGGACTCCATATCCACATTATGGAAAAACCCCAGAACCCCAGGGACAGCCTCCTGCTGGCTCTGCTGTCCCGCTGGGTTTGTCACCGGGGGCAACTTCGGACCTGTCAGAAACAGGGTTGAAACCTCTACAGGCAGGGGTGGGGTTCTCTGGATGGATTCCAGCCCCGTTGGTGCCCAGGGCTGTCCCCACAGCTGTGTCCCTCCCTGCTGGCCATGGCACTGTCCCCACAGCCCTGTCCCCAGCCAGCCACAGCCCTACTCATCTGACCAGTTAAAGTGCATTGCTGCAGTAAAGGGTTTTCTTTTTATTTTTTACTTTTTTTCTTTTTTTTTGCTTTTCTTTTTTTTTTTTTTTTTTTAAAGAGGAACCTATTTAAAGTGCTGTTCTAGTTTGGAAAGGGACTCTGTGTAGAAAAAATGGCACCTTTTCACACGAGAGAGCTGCTCTCTGGCGTGTCTGTGTACATATACACGTATAGAAACTCGCAGAGTCACATCTGCTGACTAATGAACGACATAGAAAATGTTTGTATTTTTATCTTATTGCTTTTTTTTGCTGCTGCCTGCTCCCTCAGAGGCAGGAGGGAGATGGGTTCTCCTCTTGCTTTCCCCCCCCATTAACTGATTTCCCAGTGCAGGAAGCTGAGCCCAAGGGACAGTTCACTGTGACACAGCCCCCGGGAACTGTCACAGCCCCAGAGCCAACCTGCAAAGGGTCTCTGCACTCCTGGCTCCTGCCAGATGCCATTTTCCTAGAGTCACTTTACAGAGCAGACCTGCCTTTCTGAACCAGAGGTAAGGAAAATAAATATCTCTGAAGTGAAAGCTTTGCTGCTAAGAGTGTGTAGTGTGGTAACCTCAGCACTCTGAGAGAGAGAGGTAGTTATTGTCCTGTGAATAAATCTGCTGCTTCCATTGCTGGAGTGATTGCTACAAAAAAAAAAAAAAAAGGAAGAAAATCCTGTGCTCTTTGTTAAGTTATCCCAGTTAAATCTTTCTGGAGAAGATACACTTGACTATTCCCTCTTAAGAGGTTTTTACATTTTAGGAATTGATTGTCAGTTCATTAGGAAATCAAATTTGATGAGCAAACTGCTATACAAAGCCCTCCCCTGTTACCTCCTGCAACCCTCTCACAGCTCCACAGGGAAGGCTCCACCATCCCTGCCCTGCCCGGGGGTCACAGCAGGTCCTGCTCTGAGCAGTTTAATGGAAATGTTAAAAAGAGCTACTGGTATTGTATTCACAGTGTTGTACAGGAAGGGGGGGGGTGTGACACCAGGGAGAGGAGGGGGGTTCTGGGGACACGGGGGGCACAGCTCGTGGGAGCTCCAGGTGGTGTTTGACACACCAGAGACCTGGGAACTGCATTCATTCCCTTCCTTCCCTTTCCAGACTAAAGCAGTGCTGTGAATGCCCTGCTTCCATTTCCAGGAACTCATCTCTGATCCAGTCCTCTCATCCTTCACTAACTCTCCTGAGGTGAGGAATGTGTTCCTGCCAGAACATCCATCTCTGTGTTACCCTCCTCTGAACTCAGCTGCTAACAGAGCTGATTCAGACAAGTCCAGGTTTGCCACCAAGGGTTGCTGTCACCTTCCTGGGCCTGTCCCAGCTGTCAGCAATGTTACAGACATGAACACAAACAAACATGTTATTGAATGACAACACTCCCCTCTCCCTTCACAAGATTGCTCCCAGCCCTGGGAGCTGTCCGGGGTCAGCACCTCAGGGGAGCCCAAGGAATCGTGCTCTCCATCCCAAATTCACTCACATTCCCCCCAACAGCACAGCCCTGGCTCAGGAGACCTTCTAACACGTGTAGGAAGGACCCACAGCCCCCCACACCATCCCTTCCCCCAGCTCCAGCACAGAGCCAGGCTGCCAACAGCTTCCACAAACAAACCTCACTGGGACCCTCTGAGAGAACCCCTGGGCTGGGCCAAACCCCAACGTGGCAGCAGGAGAGCTGCAGTGCCCCTCTTAGTGTCACCTGCAGCTGCCTCCCTCGTCCCCCGGCAGCCCAGACTTGTGTTCCATTCCCAATGCACGGGCAAGAGGGATGCAAGAAAAGCTTCACAGTAATCCAGAGAGTTTCCTCAGCCACGGCAACTCTCAGCAAACAGTATCAGGGAGCACCAGCCCCCGTATCAAACCAACACCCAGGACATTCAGATGAGCCTGGGGAACATCCTGGTCTCAAGAAACAGCTTTTAAATTGACCAGATGGGGAACCAGTGAAGTGACATCGTCAGGTTTAAACTGGTTTCTCAGGCACAGTTTTGCCATCCCTCCCCCCACCCCAGACCCAGGAATTTCTGGGAGCTCTAGTGGAAGGTGTCCCTGCCCATGGCAGTGGGGTTGGAACAAGACGGGCTTTAAGGTCCCTTCCAACCCAAACCACTCTGGGACTCTGAGTGACTAATTTTGACTGCATTTTATCCTTTTATGCTGCTGTCTCCTGTATGTGATGAGCAGCAGTGAAATGAACCCATCCAGCTTCATTTTTCAGCTTCACAGCTCATGGTTTGGGGGTTTACTGCAAAGGGAATGGGAACATTTAAATAAATAAACCGCACTGCACTATGAAAATAATGCAGACATTTCACCATAGATCTGAGGAGGGGGGGGAGGGAGTTAAGTACATGAATAAAAACTAAACTGGAGGTTTAACATGGCTGACAATCTGCAAAAAATTAATGCACTGATGTTTTGAAGTACTGCCTTCACTAACTGCAGTAAAATAATAAATCAAGAATATGTCAGATTAAACAAGGAACTTACACAGCAGTATTGAAAAGATACCTGAATATGTTTCAAAAGCTTAACTGATATGAACTAGGAAGCCCATTAAAGCTGCCCATTGGTACATTATATGTAATACTAAAAAAAAAAAATAAAAATAAGGTAACAAACCCACAGCTTGGTGTAGTCTAATGGAAATGAGAACCTGGAGGCTGCTCTCTCCAAGGATGGAGATTTCCCAACCTCTCTGGAAAAATCTGATCCAATGCTGTTTGGCTGTACCTTGTAATCCCTAACCTAATTCTCCCTTGCGTAACCCTCCACCCAGTGCTGCTCCTCCTCCCACTGTGAGCCTCTGAGAAGGGTTTGGCTCCATCTTCTCTGGGCCCAGGAGAAGGAGGGAGCACTGACACAAGAGCAAACACCTGCTAAAGAACCCAACACTCAGAAAATGGCACTTTGACATCAGCCTGGCACTGCCCTTCTCAGCCTTCACCTCCTCCTAAGGGAGTTTCTGAACTCCCCACAGCAAATCTGCCCCCCCTGGGGACTCGTTTTCCCCCGTCACCCTTTGCAGCCCCAGGATGGGAAGCACTGGTGCTGCTCAGGGCTGGATCTTTGCACACCCCACTCCTGAGGCAGCAGAGTTTGCTGACTAGCTTCCAAACCTGGCATTTCCCTGCCCACAGCATCCCTGGCACACCAGACACGTGCCCTCCTCCTCCCAGGGATGCTTTGGCTCTTTCCCCCCTTCCACCCAACCTGTGCCACCAGCCCTACCCAGGGCTGACAACAGAGGAAGCCTCATGTCTCAGCTCTCTCTCCTCCCTCGAGGGAGCAGAGCTGCTGCCGTGCCTGCAGGAGGTTGGCAGAGGTGAGCCTGTTCCTTGGAAAGGCAAAGACTCCCAGGCACGGAAAAATCAGCAAGATCCCTCTGAACCTTCCCCCTGGTGAGAGCAGAACGTGCACCTCCCAACCCAAGCACCTCTGGACATCAGGAAATAGCAATGGCTCATTTTCTAAAGCTTTCAACAGACACTAAATACACCAGTGGCTGGGTTTGTGGCCTCCTCTCTGCACACTCTGCTTTGCTGTCTTTTCCCATTGTATTTCTAGCCTTGCCAGAACATACTTGTTTTCCCTACACAACCATCAAGGACCATGAAAAACACCTTTAGAAGGTCCCACCCTCCAACTTCACCCAGCCAAGTCTCAAATCCTTCCAAGGCTGCAGATCCCAAGGATTCAGCAACACAAGTTCTAAAGTCTGACTCACATCCACGTTTTTGTCAGCAAAGGCCTTTCAGAGCTCCCACCCCAAAAAGGTTCCTCCTATTTCCAAGACACATCATTTCACAAGCTGTAATACTTTGGTTTACAACTGGATTAAAATATAAATTAAATAAGAATAATGCTAAATGAGTTTATATTGAAACACTTTATATAAATGTATATATATATATGTGTATATACAGGTATGTGTGTGTGCACTCCCTAATGACAGCTAGAGGAAGAAAAAAGTCATTTCCAAAGGCTTCTCCTCTTCCAACTAGCCTGGTCAACTTATCCATTGCAACAATTCCCTGTGCATAAAAGCTACTGGAGCACTGGAAGGTGGTGCTGTGGTGCTGGTGACCAGCTGGATCACACAGACGCTCAGGAACGCAAAGACAATAAATTATAAGAAGCAGTAGTAACTTGTTCACAGTCGGGATGAGGAGAATGTTATGGGAAACCTGAATTTTCTACAGTCCCAGGAGTAAAAAGCCCAAGGTCACTGAAGGGTACAGAGATATTGCAGTTAATTCTAAAAGCGAAGGCTGGATCTGACACAAAGAAACCACACGAAGCTCCTCCCAGCAGACTTAACTCTGCTACCACCAGATTCAGGGGGAAGATTTCCCTCCATCACAACCAGATCAGGACACTCTGATCACTGCCTCCATCCCAGGGATGGAGGTTTTCCCAAGCAGGAAGACACCTACTCCATCCTACATTCAAAAGGAAATGCTCCCAAGTCCTTCCTTGACTCTGTGTCCCCCATTACCTTTAATCTCTCCTAGTCCCAGCCTTCGTTGGTTCCTATGTTCACCAAGCCAAAGCCTGTCAGCAGATGGAAATATTTTAGAGATGGTAGGGCTCTCCAGATCATTTTATAACCCACTTGAGTGGGTTCCAGGTCAGGAATAATCTACATTCCTAGTAAGACGAACTGCAGCAAACTTAGGTCTGCTGCATTTTATTAAAAATAAAGACCTCCCACACCACAGCAGGTCTTCTCCAAGTCTACTCCAAATCTACTCTATTCCAAAATGTTCTGGTAGATTTTTAGTTTCAAGCAGCAGCCAGTAGTGTTTGCATAGTTCTAGCTTTTATTTGGTTACAAATATATATATAAAAGTGTAAATACATATGGATGTATTTCATATTAAACTACCCTTTGCATGACAAGGATTGAAACAGAGATGCTGAGCTCCAGTGCAGCTGTCAGAGCTCTGTGTGTGCCTCTCCTCAGGAGGAGGGCTCAGCCAGGGGATCCCAGACTTTCCTGCTGCACTCCTGGCTCCCAGCTCAGCTCCCAGGGAAACTCAGAGCCCAAACCTCGACAAAAAGGCCCCTGAATTACAGCCCCTTGACTCATGGAATGGTTTGGCTTGGAAAGGACCTTTAGAGGTCACCTAGTCCAACCCCCCTGCCCTGAGCAGGGACTTCTCCCATCCCCAAAATATTTCCACACTAATCTGCAGAACCACTTGGATGCTGGCACGGCTGAATTGGCAGGCCTGTCATGGATCAAAGAGGAGAGTTTGGCCAAGTTTAAATAATTTTAAGTAAGTGCTACATATTTTTGTTGGTTCTCAAGATGCATGACCCTGTCCACCTCCCAGGATAACTTCCACCAGTTGGAAGCACCTTTGCAGTTTGTCCTCCTATTCATACCTCAGGGTCCTGCAGCAGAGATGAAGTCAGCAGCAAATAAAAGCTGCAGCTCTGCTCTTGCAGAGGGCTGGATCACCTGAAGGGTCAGAAGGAGCCTGTTCCAAGACCAGACGGCCTGGAGTGACTGACTGAGAAGAGCCTCTCACTGCTGGGTGACATTCCTGCTGCAGAGGGGCAGGATGGACACACAGCCCAGCAGAGAGAGCTGTCCTGTCCAGTTCCCTCACCCTTGAAATCCTGCCTCTGTGCCCTCCCTGCTCCAGTTTGTCCCCAGTGCCATTCCAGCTCTGAAGAGCTGCTAAATGGGAACAGGGTCAGCAGAGACAAAAAACCACTTTCTGTTCCTCCTGCCCTTCAGGCACCCCAACTTCTGACAGTTCAATTGTACAGATCACAGCTTGAGAATGTAGTAGGGAAGGTGTGGGTGAGTCCCAGGACTGAGCCTGCTGGTGGGCAGTGCTGGGAGGACAAGGATTGCCCACTGCCTCGGGTGCTCTGATATCCCTGGAGTCTACTCAGTGTCCCCAAGCATGTTCTCACCTCCCTGCTACAAATTCACATTCCATAAAGCCTCTCATTCATCCCTCTCTAGCTGCTGGAAGTACAAAGCACAACTTGTTTTCACACACTCCCACTGCAAGAGAGCAAAGAAACCTTCTCCTTTTTCCCTTTCCCAGCTCCCCATGGGTCATCCTCCTGAGAGGAAGAGGTTTAGCTGTTCCCCAAAGCAGCAGCACAGTGTTAACACAATTCCTGTTATTTTCACAGCTATTCACAGGGACCAGGAGCAGGAACAGCCACAGCAACCATCACGTCACTCCGCTGTGACTTGGCACCAGGGCTGGCTGCAGGCTTAAGGAGATAACCACAGCTCTTCACATTTGGGAGGTGAGTTCTTTGGCAGCAAAGAACTAAGAAATGTGTTTCCTCTCCGAGAAAACAAACTGCAACAGCAGTATGTTCCCCCCGTTGCCTGAGGCAAGCAAACAAACGGGTTAGTAAGCCCTAAGTCTAGAGAGGACAGAAATGTTACGTACAGAGGTATTAAAACATGACAGAGTTCTCTTCACATCCTCCTTAAATCACAGTTGAAATCACAGTTTTGGCAGAACAAGCTGCAGCTAGACGTGGGAATGCCAAGCTGTGCCTCAGCCCCTCACAGAAGCATTCACACGTGGGAAGTCGGCATCTGATCCCCCACACCCGAACACGGAGCCATTCTGCCAGGGGAAGCACCACTGCCAGAAAATTCGCATGAGGGTTTTCCACACCGTGCACGACCCCTTTCCCTCGAACCTTGGCCTTATCTGCACTTAGGGAGTCAACCACTGAAAGAAGAGTCCAGTGAGGATTCCTTCGGTTCCACCGCCCGGTGCGGACGGGCCTGAACTGCCCTCAGGCAATATGAGACACACCATGGTTCCCACACATACACACACATCCATTAAATGTACAGAAATAATATTAAAATGATTCCCACTACCATACCTTCTACTAGCTACAGGCTATAAACTTCACCTCAGAGAGGCCCGGGCAAGAATATTGGCTCTTGTGCATGCAACCAGAAATGATCAGTTATACAGCGGCAACCTCTGCGCCAAAACAAACAAACAGAAAACAAAACCAAAAACAGAGGAGGAAATAAACATCAAAAAAAACCTTTCACAAGCTTTGTTTTCAGCCCATGAAGGACCAATGTCACGGTTTTCACCAGGCCAACTGAAGTAGTGACTCAGCAGCCAGTGCTGGCACCCTGGGCTGCTGGGATGCTCCTCCCTTCACAGTATTGATACAGCAAAACACAAACCTGCTCAGGAAACTCGCAGCTCTGCCATGGCAATAAAGGCATGCACCTTCTTCACTAGGGTTGCCACCTGTCTCAGGAAAATGTTGCTTGTGTAGCAGTTACTGCACCTTCACCCTTCTCTTCACAGCAAGCTTAGCAGGGAAACTTTCCCACTATATTTATATATAATATATGTATATAAATAATCTTATGTTTTTTATAGTTTGGTAGTATTCTTTTAAAATTTCTATTTTAAAACACTTAAAAAAATCTTTTAAGCAACTAAAAGTAACTTTTGATGCTCTCTAGTGTGAACAGGATAAGGTTTCAAAGTTTTAACTTTTCTTTTTTTTTTTTTTTTCCCCTCATTTTTGGTAACTTCAAAAGCTATGACTAAAGCAGCACATCTCCACTCCTCCCCGCGCCTCCATTGCAACAACACCTACCTCAGCCACCCTCTCACCTCATCTTCTGCCACTGCTTCACTGTCTGGGTACCATCCTGCTGGACCTTCGCCAGGAGTGGCCAAATCACCCCTGGGCCGAGGGTGCACTTGACAGGAGAGGAGGAAGAAGGGACAGAAGGAAAACGGAGGTGAAACATCAATTTTCCTGTTTGAAATGGTCAATGAAATGGTACTTCGCAGGTGCCTGGCTCAGGACACCTGCAAAGGTTTGTCTCTTGGGAGAACTTGCCTGTTCCACGTGGTCCTGGCACCAAGCCCTTCCCACACACCACAGCACATTAGAGTCACCTTAGAGATGGGAGGAACAGTGAGACCGCTCAATTACTAAAATAAATCTATAAAGAGGCAAGAATACATCACCCTTCCCCAAGTTCTTCCCTCCGAAGGATCAGGAAAATGATCCTGAGTCCCGATTTGAAGGGCTGGAGATGTCTCCATGTGCTCAAAGTTGTGCAGCCTGACTGCGAGTCCAGCTGTGCTGTCACTGGGGTCAGTCTCCTGCCCACTGGGCCCCGGCTCTGCCCACTCACACTTTACCTTGCCAAAGCAAGATGAAATGTATTTCTCTATCAAGGTCTCTTTGCTCCTCCCATCACCTTAAGCACCAGGAACTTCAGCCTTCCTTAGGCACCCTCAAGAGAACTCCCTCACCAGACCCCGTCCATGCAACCTGCCACTCATTTCCCCCCCTTCAGCATGAACAACTTGGCATCAGAACCAGAGAAAACTCTTAAAATATTGCATATTTTTTCAAAAAGACTTCTTCAAAAGATGTCAGAATATTTGCACTTATCTACCTGTCCCATGCTTTTCCCGTTAAGAACCACGTAAGCCCGTGCAAACACCCACAAAACACACGCCGGCACGTCTCTCCAGCTTGGCTAAACTTGCTCCAAACATCAGAGCTGCTCAGAATACAAAAAGTCTGAAGTCCATGCAAGGGGACAGACTCGTGATTGCTCTAGGAACCGCTCACTTTTTGAGTCTCCTGAAGCGTTACAAGGAAATAAAGTAGGGTTTTTTTTCTTTTCTTTTTGCATTTCATTGGTAAAAAAAGTTATCAAACTAGTTTGTAGAAAGAGGTTTAAAAGCAACCACCCGGGATTGCTTGGCTGGGACGACAGCATCGCAGTATTTCTGTATCACATATTGCTGTTATAAAATGTCAGTGCGTGTCGAGGGGGGAGCAGGGGGAAGGGGCACTTTGGGAGCCTCTAATTCCAGAACTGAGCCACTCCAGGACATCTCTGCCTAACTCTGGGCAGCGCCCTGGGACAGCAGAGTGCTCTGAGCTCTCCAGAGCAGCTCCAGCAGAGGGAATCTCCTCCAAAGGACCACTCTAGCCTTTCTCCCAATGCATCAGAGCCTCACTCAAACCTCACAGTAGCTGAAGTGTTTCTTTCCCTCCTGGCTGACCTCTGGAATGCCACTCTGTAGCTGTGCCTGCTGTAACCAGGGGCACTGAGGCTGCATGCCTGGAACAAGCCAAAAGCCCTGTGGGAACAGTTTAAATAAAAATGACAACAGACACACCAAAAATAAGACAGGGATAAATAGGCCCAGGCAGTCTGTTTGTTTTCTCTGAAGGAGGAAGGCAATGGCCCCTTGCCCCTGCTCTCCCCTTGAGCAGGACCAGCAGATATGGCTCTGCTGGGCCCCAGGGCTGTCCAGAAATACCACTGACTGCTCGTCCCAGATCACTACGGAACAGTAAAAAAATTTAAAATCCTGTCGATCCCTGAATAAGAAGTTGATTGACACAGTTGTTCTGTTTTTCTCCAAGAGGAGGAGGAGGGATAAGGGAGAAAAACCTTTAACACTCTAAGTGTGTGTGTGGGGGGAGTGTGAGAGGAAGCGAGAGAGAGAGAGAAAGAGAGAAGATACTTCTATTTTGGCAACATCTTGGGAGCCTCTTCCTGTCCAGTGGTGGCATTGCACTAATCACAGTACCAGCCTGCCAGGTCGGTGCTGACTCTCGAGAGCCAAGTGTGGGAAGCCAGTCCTTTCTCCCTGGACTCCTCGGCCGTGCCTCAGTCCGGCCCCGTGGTGGACACAGATCCCTGCGCCGTCTCCCCCACAGCCACGGGCTCCTCCTGGGGAGGGGACTCCTCCTCCGCCTGCCCCCGCGATGTCACCGTGGTCTCGGGGGAGATGCTGTGGGGCCCCTCCAGGGGCAAACAGCCGGGATGGTTCTTGCGAAAGTGCTGGTTGAGGATGGCCTGGAAGGGGAAGCTCTTGCCGCAGACGTGGCAGTGGAAGGGCTTGTTGCCGGTGTGCTTGCGGATGTGGTACTCCAGCTGATCCTTGCGGGTGTACTTCTTGCCACACATGCGGCACACAAAGGGGGTGATGCCCATGTGGAGCCGCATGTGGCGGTCCAGGCTGCCCTTCTGGTTGAAGGATTTGGCGCAGTAAATGCAGGTGAGGCGGGGGTTGTACCGGAACCAGCGCTCTGACACCTCCTGCTCCCGCAGGTACTCCACGTAACCGCTCACTCCCAGCATGGCTGATTCCTCCCCCTGCCAAGGGAACAGCACACGTTTAAATAACGAGCAGCCCCGACTGCAGGGAAGAAAATGAGGCCCTGGTCCAGTCAGGAAAGCATGAGCCAAACCTCAAAATCAGCAGCACTAATGTCTGCAACCTCAAGCACACATTTAAGTGCTTAACTGGGACCTCGGGGGCCAAAGACAAATGAGCAATCCATTAGAAACCACTGCTACAGAGGCCCCCTCTGCCAAGTCATTCCCTGGATCTGGGAAAGAAAAGACAGTCCTTGTCATGAGGGTGCTTGGCCATCAAAGGAGTTGTGGACCACACATGTCAGTACTTGTTTTTAAAAATTTGGGCCAGTTTTATTAAAATCCTGTGTGCCACCTTCTGTTTAACACACTGAACATTCAAAAAAAGCAGCCAATTGATGAGCTTGCAATAGAAGAGACCACAGATGGCATCTGAAGCTCTTCATTCCACACAGGGGTCTCCACAGGGGTTCAGTTTGTCTGGCTGTGTGACCCAGCCCAGCCCCACGGTGTCGCAGGGGAGGATGGCCCTGGCCCAGCTCCCACAGCAAGGACTTGCTGGCTCCTCCGTGTTTTCTGAGGCCACACAGACAAACAGCCAAGGGCAACCCCAAACCCTGAGCTCAGGACAGACACCTCTGGCCATCGTATTCCCACCAAGCAGACAGAGCCACTCTGGAATGCTCCATGCTGGGGGATGCTGGATGGATATTGAGGGTGATGAGACTCCCCCATGTGTGTAAAGCCCAAGGCTTTGTGTCTGAGGCCATCTCACAATGCAGAAATAAGAGCAGCTTTTCTGCAGGAAGAGCTAAAATTGCTTTGTATGTCACATTTCCCCCAGAGGGAGAGTTTGACCTGAAATTTTCTCAGTGTCTTCTAAGGACACAAAACAGGAGAAACAGGAACAAAAAGGTATCTGTTGTTTTATGGAAGTGGATAACAAAGCCAGCAGACAGCAATCAGGACTTTTATTCACTTGGTCTTACTGAAGGGCACAGCACCCTGGTCACTCCTTAACCTGCCTCCAGCCAGGCTGTTGCTTACACTGACACACTCCCTCTCTGCCGGGCTCACGAGTCCTTCTGCACTGGGCTGGCTGACACACTTGCACTATAAAATCAGACCACTGCCCTCCCCTGTTCCTGCATTTCCCTCCTTCCTACCCCAAAACTGTGCCCAAGAGAGCAGGGAATTCAGAGCTCCTCTATGTTGCAAATTCTGCTGTGCAACACAGTCCCTCGGGGGTGAGACAGAAACCTCTGCAGGAACCCACAGCCCTTTGACACTCTGCCCCAAAGGTTTATTGCTGTAGTGCCTGGAGGGTTTTTTGGAAGGGTTCAGCAGCTGTCACCCCTCAGTCTTCCCAGGAAGCCAAGCCACACCTCCTCCCTCAGCTCCAGTGTTTTAGGGCAGATCCAGCTCTGCAGGCAGATGGGCTCTCTCTTCAGGAGTTGGTGGCCTGCCCAGAACAAGAGTGGATATTTCTGCCCTCAGACAATAGAGAAATTCCTTGTATTTTCCAGGTATCTGGCCAAAATCCCAAATCACCTCCAAATGGTGCACAGCCGGCCCAGGCTCTCAGTGTGAGCAACTAAACCCTCTGCCACGAGAAGAGGCCCTTGTTTCACACACGGTATCTCTTGCAAATACAACACATCACCCACTTCATCACAACACAGCCCCCTTCACCTTCAAGCCAACATTTACTTGCAAACTTCTTGATCTGCCTACCTGGGAACTGGGCTGCTTGGGCTCATCCATCCGCCCGGGAGACTCGCTTTTTGATCTGTACCGCTCAGTCACAGCAACCATGCTGCCAGAAGGGCTAAATCTGTGGGGTGGGGGAAGAGTGCAAATGGAGTTTTTAATGGCCATTAGGTCACCACGGTGTTTAGAACAATGGGTGAGCAACAGAGGCACCTGTACAGCATCTCTTCTTCCTCACCAGCTAACACACAGGAGGTGCAGGTATAAAGGAAAAACCATGTCAAACCAGTCTGTGGTTTCTATCTGAACATCCAGAAAATGAAACCGAGTCGTTTGGCTTCCAGTCTGGGGACAGAGAGTTTTTGGGTTCCTATCAGGAGACTCAGGAACTATACATTTCCCTTGAGGGGATATCTCCTCCACCACCCACCCCCTCCTGCCCCTTCCCACTGTGAAACACAAGGGATGAGCTGAACCCCAGCTGGGAAACAGTGCAGTGCAAAAAGAGATGCCTGAGGCTTAGAGAACTCTGGAAAAGAGCTAAGGAAGTAGGAAGGCATCACTCTCCCAAGGGCCAGTTCAGCTCCCACTGATTGGTTTATTGACAAGTGACTGAATATCCTCTGCTTCCAGGCAGCTGTTCCTCCCCGTGACCACACGGATTGAGGTAGAAGAGGCGCAGATGTGAAGGCAAACCCTGCAAATACAACACCCCTAAACACAGCAGACCTGCCCTGTGTCAGACCTGCTCTCTGCCCTGTGCTTAGGGTAAGGAAACAAATACTAGAGCTGAGGGGAAGTGGATGGAGAAATCAAACACGGCAGATTTCAGCACCCATTTTCACATAAAGGCTTTCTGCTCTCTCAGATAAATCAAAACAACAGTGGAAGCCACTTCAACTGCCTCAGAATGTGTAAACCCAGGGCCCACCGCTGTCTTGGATCACCAGGAGGAACATTTCCTCTTGACCTACAGCTGGTGCCTGGCCTGTTTCTCAGCCAAAGCCACCCCCAGATTTTGGGGCCAGAAGGCAGCAGTGCAATGACACTTTGTGTGACATATATTGAACGTAACCTTGTCAATACCAGTGCTGAGCCTGCACGGAATATCTGCTTTAAACAAAGATGCCACCTCACCTGAAACACAGAGGTACAGATCCCAGCACCTCTAACAAGGCAGCCTGGACCTGAACATCCTGCTCTGATCACTACCCAGCCAAATTACCACAACCCAAACTGGACACGCTTCCTAACACCAGGAAAAAAACCTCCTTCAGCACTTATACTTAAGATGGCCACAGGAAATAGGAGGAGACGTTCCAAAGTGAGGAACCCAGCCAAAAATCTCACACAGCCTCCTCCGGCAGCCAGGGTCAGCAAGGGAGTGAAAGGAAACCCACCTGTCGATCTCGCTGCTGGTCGGCCTGACCACTTTGGCCCCGGAGGAGCCCAGGGCATAGGCCTCCTGCCCCAGCGAGCCGTGGCCCGTGGTGTCGATCACCATGGCCGTCACCTCCTCGGCGCTGCTGCCATCCTCTCCCGAGGGCTGGTGCTCCGCCCCGAGCCACTCCTCCAGGTTCTCGGTTTTGATGCGCACTCCGCCCAGCACCCGCAGGTCCTCTTCGCTCCGTGCGCCGCGCTCCCCCAGCCCCGTCTCCACGTACCACTGTCCCGCCCTGTTAATCCGCAGGATGGGCTCCCTGCCTTCCACATCCGAGCTCTGCTCGATGATCTGGGGGCTGGTGGACTCCTCGGGCGGGCTGAGCTCCCGGATGTCCAGCACTGTGCTCACCTGGCCCAGGCGACTCCCCTTGGGGGTGTTGTGCCGCGGGCTCAGGGAGCGGCTCAGGGTCGGCGTCACCCGGTGGGACTCGGGCGGTCTCTCCTGATGCTTCGTCCTGCTCTGGCTCAGTTCCGCTTCCACCTCGGTCACGTTAATCTTGAAGTGGATCCCCTCGAGGATCTGCGTGCACTTGTCGATGATGTGCTGCATCTGCAGGAAGCTGGCGGCCGTCAGGTAGCTGATGATGTCGGCCAGCTGCAGACAGATCCTGCCCGTGTAGCAGAAGGAGAGGAGCTGCTCGAAGACAGAGGGGTTCTTGATGACGGAGATGGACACGGTGCTCATCTCGCTGAGGGACATGTGGTCGCGGAAGTAGGGCGAGCTGGCGGCCAGCACCACCTTGTGCGCGCGGAAGGCCTGGCCCTGCACGGTCACCACGATGTCACACAGCCGGCCCTGCATGCGCAGCTGGTTCAGGTGGCTCAGCACAGAGTTACTGAAGTCGGGGATCTCCAGCTGGATGTTCCCACTCTTCTCCATGGCTGTCCCGGCTGCCGGTGCACGACTCTGCAGGGAAAGGGGGGGGGAAAGAGATGCCGTGGTCAGCAGAGCCATCACTTGCATTCAGAAGCATTTTCACCTGCTTCTACACGGTTTGAAACATTGGGATTTGTAGAGATCTCCCTCCCCAGTGAACTGCCCACACCTGGCAGCAGCTCTGTGAGCTCTGCATGCTGTGCACCAGCTCCTGGAACGTGAGATCTGCTAAACCTGACAGACCCCCCACTCTCTGCAGCCTCAGCACCTGAAACACTTCGCTCTGTCAGCCTCAATTAAACCACATCTGCATTGCAAAAAGAACATTAAAAATGGTTCAGGTGCTAAAAATAGGCAGCTGATGGTATAATGGATTAAAATACTCAGCACTTAAACCTCCCAAACACTTCTGAAAGGGAAAGTAATATTGTTATCCCTCCCTTGAACAGCAGGAACCAGGAGATACCAGGACCTATATCCTCCTGAGACTGGTGAAAAGCTGGCCATGCCTCGTTAACCCAAGATATCCATCATGTCTGGCACTTCTGACACAGGCCAGGAAATACACAACAGGAGGGTGAAAGAAAAGCCCCAGGAGAGCTCAAAGAGCCTCACTTAGGATTTGTAGGGGCACAGGGTCACTGACTTGGGTCATCCTCAAGTTCCCATCCTGGCCATACCCCAAGGCAGTAACTCCTGGGCTCTTTCCCAAAGCAGAGCAACAAAGGGACTGTTCTGCTGGGGCTGCAATTCCCAGCAGTGCCACTCTGCTCGGGCTGAGCTCCAGGGAAAGGGTTTACCCAGGCTGCAAATGAAAACGGCTCAGCCTTTGCTTCCCACCTGGGTGGGGATGCTCCTGGCTGTTCCCTCCTCTCCTGGTAGGATCAGGGAGCTCCTCATGGCCCAGCTGGAGTGGTCAGAGGACACTTCACTGCTCAGCCAGGTCCCCCAAGGCTTATCAGGAGCTTCTGAGACCACAGAGCAGGGCCAGGGATGAAGGGGATGCACCTCCACATCATCACATTTCATTTTGGCAGAGTTTGAAAAGGAGCTCTGACCATATATGGGAAAAATTCAGAATGATCCAAAATTAGACACAAACTCACCCAAAAAAGGGAAGAAAGTAAATAGGCTTGTTAAAGCCCCTCTATGGCATGAGCAGCTTCCAAGGTGGATGGCATCTGAAGTGTGGATTGAGCAGAGCGCTGCAGGTACCAAAACCATCTCAGGCAGGCTGGGAATACCGAGGCTGGGAGTGCCACCTCCAAGGAATGGGATCAGGGCTGCACAAAGCTTCACGGGGTGTGGCTGGACAGCACTGGGTCTTAAGGCTTCTTCTCCCCTCCCCTATCACAGAATCATGGAATGGTTTGGGTGGGAAGGGACCTTCAAGACCATCTTGTTCCACCCCACTGCCATGGGCAGGGACACCTTCCACTATCCCAGGTGGCACCAAGTCCCGTCCAACCTGGCCTTGGACGCTTCCAGGGATGGGGCAGCCACAGCTTCTCTGGGCAACCTGTGCCAGGGCCTCCCCACCCTCACAGGGAGGAATTCCTTCCCATTATCCCATCTCACCCTGCCCTCTGTCAATGGGAAGCAATTCCTCCTTGTCCCATCACGCCAGGCCCTTGTAAATACTCTGTCTCTCCCATAAATTCCTTTCAGACACTGGAAAGCTGCAATGAGGTCACCCAGGAGCCCTCCCTCCTCCTCCAGGCTGAACAATCCCAAATCTCCCAGGACCACCCCTCTGATCATCCTGGTGCCTCCTCTGGACTTGCTCTAACAGGTCCATGTTCTGCCCTGCCTTCAGGAGAACTCCCCCCCCCGCCCCCCAAAAAAAATCAAGGAGCTACAGGGCACAATTCCACGTCAGTAGAGCAGGACTTCAAACACACAAACCCCAGGGGAAACAGAAAACCCAACGTGTTACCTGGAGCCTTGTGAGCTACATGCAAGGGGGAGGAAACAGCGGTGCTGCCTTCTTGGTTCCCCTCTTTTCTTCTGATGTAGGGAGAAGGTTGGAAGCTTGTTGGCCCCTTCCCCTGTAGGGAGGAATAAAAAAAGAAAAGAAAAAAATGAAGTGTGGAGGAATCAGGTTCTCCTGTGAACGACAGGCTTTGTCATTGCTGGTTTTGCCGGAGGATCCAGCAGCAGGATGAGCTCACCATCTTCCCCAAACACCTGTTCCTAAAGCAATAAGCCCCAGAGCATTCTCTTGAGGCAAGGGTGGAACACCCCTGCCCAGGCCCAGGCAGCCAGGGAGGTGATGTGGCAGCAGAGACTGAACTCTGGATGTACAGCAGGAGAAGGGAAAAAAACCAACAACCAGACCTTAACTGCTGAGTGTGGCTGGGTTGGGCCCTGCTCTGAAGGCAGCTGCTCTCTGGGGAGCCCAGAAAATCACCTGTGACCTCTTGCTCTGAGGGCAGCAGGACCCACAGTATCGAGGAACCTGCATTTTGTGATGCACTTTATGTTTGACACACTTTGGGGACATTCTCAGCCCACCTCTGTGGGTTTGGGTCAGACTGCCCTGTCACAGGTGACTTCTGGCTAAGGGGTCTCTCATCAGCTTCTCCAGGACAATGACATCCCAGTTTCCCCCTTCCCTGGGAAGTCCATCACCTCCCCCCACCTTTCCCTGCAGGCTGAGCTGTGTCTCAGCACAGGGCACACATCAAGGCTGTTTTCAGTGCAGTCTGAAGTGCCATCAGCTGAGACTTGGATTTTACTTTTCTCAGCAAGTGGCAGTTGCTGGGGGCAGGAGGAATTCTCCATCCATCAGGTAAAAATCAGGGACAAATCAGAGCAGCAGACGATGGTCACTGTGAACTCACTCTGTCAGACACTGTCGCCCTGGGGCTGCACAGGGGACTGAAAACTCTTGGCGTTCGGGCTGAGATTTACCATGACTGGGCAACTTCACAGAACGTCCTGAGTCGAAAGAGACCCACCAGGATCATCCAGCCCAGCTGCCTGCACTGATACTCCAACAATCCCGCCCTGCCCCTGCTGCCCAAACCCTCCTGGAGCTCTGGCAGCCTCGGGGCCACGAACAAACCCTGGGGAGGCTGGGCAGTGCCCAACCACCCTCTGGGGGAGATCCAGCCTGACCCTGCCCTGGCCCCTTCAGGCCATTCCCTGGCTCCTGTCCCTGCTCACCAGAAACAACAAACTCAGAATACCCACCAGGGCTGTGTCAGAAGGGACGCCTCACACCTCGCACCGCCCCAGGCTCCAGCAGCCTGCGCTCGGGCACTGCCGGGGCTGGGGCAGCCACAGCTTCTCTGGGNCGGTGTATATAAGGCGTGCGCAGGCGCGTTCCCGCCTCTTTGTGTCCCGCGGCGCCCAGGGCGGTGGGATCGTGAGGGGCCGGAGCGCCCGGCGCGGCCCCGCCGGTGAGTGCGGGGACATTCCACCATCCACCGTGTGCTGAGGGACCTCCGGGGAGCGGGGGCGGGCGGTGACAGGCGCGGAACGGGGAGGATGGCGGTGGATTGCGGCTCAGGCCGCGGGAGGGCACTCCGCCTCATGGCGGCCCTGGCGCTGCGTGAGGGACATTGTGAGTTTGTCTTTTTTTTTTAATTATGTGCTAGTCTCTATGGAGCCTGCTTTGGTAGATAAATGGAAAAAAGCTTTAAAACCCGCATTTTAGTGCTGTGGGAGGATTAGGGGTTACCTGCACGCAGTGTAGGAGAGGTAAGGATTGCCCTCAGGGCCTCAAGGCTGCCGGAGCTCAGGGAAGGTTCGGGACCGGGCTTGGACTGGAGGGTCCTTGCGGGTCTGTCCAGCTCGGCATAACCTGGGATCGTGCACATTAACGAGCTGTTGGCTCGCTCGGACTTCCGTGTGCCCGCGGATGATGAGAACCACGTTGGTAGGGACATCTGAGAGGGTGATGAACGCCAACGTATCTGAGCCGGGCTTGGAATTCCTCTGGCCTGCCCGGGGTGGCTGAGCAGCTCACCCGGGCATTAAATACCTGAATTAACCTGTAGAAATTAAAGTGGTTTAGTGGATCTGCCCCGCTTAAAAATACAGCGTACTCATTTTTTGTGAGCCTCGTCTGCTCAAAGAGCAGAAATACGGGTTGACTTGGGAGGCAGCCCGGAGTGGTGGTTTGGATTTTACTGGAATACCTGTGAAAATAATGTTCTTGAAAGAAGGGAAATTAATGTACTTCCTTGCTTTCAGTTTAAGATGCATCGGCTGTGTTCTTCCCTCTCGTGGCTTCTAAACAGGTGAGTTTTGCTTGTGAAATAAAGAGCTTAAATAAAGGAATGTGTGGATTCATGTTCAGCAATTAGATTGGAGCACTCTTGTGTCAGTAACCAGAGTACAAGAGAACTCCAGATCCCCTTTTTTCCTGCACTACTGATACTTCACCATTCGTAGCAATAAATAATTAGATATTTGGGCAGAGTGCCTGGAGCACCTTGCAGGAAATGTCTAAGCGAGGGGATTGATGTTGACTGAATCCCTGAGCCTGTGATGGTTTCAGTACAAGAGTAGTGGACAGAAGTGATTTCTGAAAACTCTGTGCTGAGGCTTTTTTCTGTCCTCTGTGGCTGCCAGAGCTGCTCCCTGGTTCTACAAACACCTCACACTCTTCTGTCTCTTCCAGGCCTGCCACCAGATGTGGAGCCTTGATGCTACTTCACAAGGTAATAAATAATAAAAATTGGACATAAAAACATAAAATTATGCTTAGGGTTTATCTAGACAGTATCTGATACCATCAGGAGTCAGGCCAGAGCCAAGTTTTCCTTCTGGTGCCACAATGATGACACTTATTTGCTACTCTTGACCAAGAGAGTGATGAGCACTTTTACCACCATAACAAGTTTTCTGAGGCACAAGAAGTTAAAATTCCCCTCGATGTTTTGACTGCTGAACGTGCTGTTCACAAGGTTTGTTTTTTTTTTTTTNGTACTCACGAATCGCGGCGGAACTCGAACCAAACCCGCTCTAAGTGTGAGCCCAGCCCCGCGGCGGTGCCTCCCGGCTCCATCGCTGCCGGCCCGATCCCGCCG
>WEKX01007078.1:998-15085 GCA_013390025.1 Pitta sordida
CCTGCCTTTCCGAAATCCATGCTGACTAGATCCAATGTCATGGTTGTTCTGCAGTTGCTGTGTAATGGCACACAGGACCATCTGTTCCATGACTTTGCATGGGACTGAGGTCAGGCTGACTAGTCTGTAGTTGTTAGGATCATCTTTCCTACCCTTCTTGTGGATGGGTGTCACATTGGCCAATTTCCAGTCTTGTGGCACGACACCAGTGAGCCAGGACTGTTGGTAAATTATGGAGAGTGGCTTGGCGAGTTCATCTGCTAGTTCTTTCATGACCCTCGGGTGGATTCCATCCGGTCCCATAGACTTATGAGGGTCCAAGCCACTCAGCAAGTCTCTGACTACCTCCTCTTGGATTACAAGGGGGTTATACTGCACCCCAGCTCCTTCCATGCCACTGCTGATCCAGTTGTCTTGCGGGCAGTTACTCAGGGAGGTGGTGGAACATCCATCCTTACAGGATTTCAGGACTCAGGAGGACGGAGCCATGACTGACCTGACAAGTTGCATGGAAGACCATTAGATCCTGGTGATTTCATTAAAGGCACATTGCTAAAAATCAGCCCAAACAGAAGTGGAATTCCAAGGAACAGATAAACTTCATTCTTGGAGCAGAGATAAGTCAGCTTCTCCATTAAGTCCTGTCACTGCAACCTCACAATGCCTCTCCTGCCCGCCACTAAAATCGAGTGGCATTCAAATCCCAGATTATTTTCCAAATTAATAAAGGTTTTAGCCAGCTCTCTTTGTATTTTCCTTCACTTTTTTTTACTGGTGTAAAAATTACTTGTGAAATTCTGAAGCAGAGGAATGACAAGTGGCTGTATCTTAACACACATGGCAAGGCATAAAAAGTGAGAACTTTTATTTTTCATGTAGTTACCACTAACTTAATCCATTTTTCCCCTGAGTGCACTGTTTGGGTAGATCACATTTTTACTAATGCTTTGCTTATAATGGTTTAAATTTCTTTTTGACAACTGGCATTTTTTTAATCTCTGTAGATTTCATAAAGAGTTGATTTGTTTTTAACAAACTGCAATTATGCTATATGTTTATTCACAACATTAAGTGAAACCTTTTCACTTGTAGAAGTTAAGGGAATTAGTTGTTTTATTGATTATTTTACAGTTAAGTTGTGTTCTATCAAATAGAATGGGCCAAAGGTTTTCAAAACCCTTTTGATCCTCCAGGTAATTTAACAGTTCAGTTACTGTGGCAGAACTGTTCTCACTTTGGTTCAACATCTCAAGTTTCAAGTTCTCATGGTCCCATTAGATTATTTTATTGATTTGCCAGGCATTGATCTTCTGACTGCTCTGCCAACAGCCATAAGAACACAGTTTGTAGCCTTACAATATATTCCAAAGTACTGTTCACAGATTAAGTTTGAAGAGTATGTTCATGATTTTCAGTTAGTTTTCTCTTTAAAAATAGTTCTATGTAGAAATAAAAGTAAACACATTTACTGTTAGTCACGTTTCCCATTGATGAACAGTGTAGGGAAAGAAATTGGAATTAACAGATTCATCTTAGCCCAGTAATGTATTCCTGGTTTTCATTTTAGTTTGCACATACATTAGTTTTCTAGAAGAGGTAATTGTGTTCAGCCTTTTCACTTTAATGCAAAACTAATACATTTAGACTTTTGCATGATTTTGCAAATATTACTCTGCAGCACAAATATCTAAGACAGAGATTGCTGAGTGGGCAATATTTGATGGGATTATCTACATACTTCTGCAGCAATGGGCCCCACAGTTCTTATCAAGGAAACGTAATGGAAAATCCAGTAGCTCTGTCTCCCCTTTGTTCCTCTCCTAGCAAGGTGAGAGAATACCTGTGTAAATATGGAACAACCCCTCCAGGCATTCACTCCTCCCAGTGATCCTTTACTTAGAAGTGTTTTAAAGCAGTGTGTAGATGTGGCACTTGGAGACACTGTTTGGTGGTGAACATGGTGGTGCTGGGTGAACAGTTGGCCTTAATGATCTTTTCCAGATTCAACAGTTCTATAATCAGAGAAAGTTGCTACAATGAAATATTTTATTGTTGTGTGTTGGTCCTCATTATGGAAAGGAACTTGGAACCCTTCATCATGTTATTTTCATGTGTCAGCAGTTATCAAGAAAAATTGGCCAAGCTGAAAGAGGTTGTGCGACGGACAGGCGAAGCGTTTTTGTTCAGCCACAGCCTGAAGCAAATTGGTCATCAGAGAGGCCACTGAGGCAGAATGCAGGAAAAGAGGGAGAATAATTTCATCAATTTTGATATACAAAAGCTGACGATATTAGGGCACACTTGGCTCCCTTCCATATCTGACTGTTGGAGTAGAAAAATGGTGGTTGGTTGTGTTCAAAGACTATTGGTGTTTGTTTTGTTTTTTAATTTAAAGTCAAGGAAGGTATGACAAAGCACCCAGGAAGCTTAGGGAAAAGAAACCTCTCCTCTACAAGGAAACACACTTCTCAGAACTGCAAAGTGAGCCAGTATTCAAAGGCCTCAATGGGTAAAATCAAGCCAAATGCCAAAAGTATATGTAACTACAGAAAGAGAAGGGGAATATCAGAATCACTGAGCTTTGAAGACACAGTGGCCAAGACAGAAGGATAAAACCTGTCTACCAGTAATATCCAGGATATAAAATACCACTTTCCTTGTTAAGCATTTTGCCACTGCAATGATGAGCCTTTTGCCACTTTCTTCAGAAATACTGATTATCTGGCATATAGAAAACCATTATTTACCACATGTCTTCATGGACTATCATGTCTTCCATGCTGGGTTTAGTGTATTAATCTTCCTGCTGTGTTATTTTCGCGTTAATTACTCCAATTTTAAACGTTTACTACAACAAAATGACTTTACAGTGGATTAATATATAGTAATAGTCACATTCAGAATACATTCTCTGCCTGGTGCGTAACGTGCAGTTGATTCGAAAATTTAAGATGACAGATTTAGGTGTTTCATGTCTACGATGTAAATAAATATTTATATGATTAAATTGTTGAATGTTTTATGAATGAAATATATTTTTATAAATAGAACTTTATATATGGCAAAGCACCTATTAATGCAAAGAGAACATCTTGTTCTTAATATCAACTGTTAAATTTTATGACAGTAAATTTAAAAGCTTAATTAAAGGAACAATCCCTTATAAACAATTTGGTGTATAACCACAGACTCCCATATGCTGCAAAATGGTACATACGTAGTAAGCCATGCTTATACCCAAGACGAGCCCAGAAATAAGGAATGGCTCTGCATTTATGCTTTTGTTTGTGAAATCCCTAAGACTCATAACAATACACACAGTGAGTTTGCGTTGGTATAGAATTTCCTAGTATTTCTGGGGAACCAGACAATGGAGCTTTTGAAATCTTAAGTATGTCTCTAAGCCACTTACCAAAAGGAAGCTCTGCTCTGGTTACTTATGATTCAAATATGACCTTCCCACAGTTTTGGCCAAATTCCTCCATTAAGAATAGAAGCTACTGTACTATGCAGTTTCCCACTGTCTTATCAAGCTGTTAGCTCTGTCTTCCTACCACATTTTTCATCTGGAAGTACATTTTTTAAAAATAAACCCCAGTTCTAATACCATTTTTCAATACATGTTGCTTTCATCTTTTTGGGTTCCTACCTCAGAGAGGAAGGAGTACCCAGTACCACAGATCAGGTTAAACCCGGGAGTGCAGCCAACAGCAGCAGCAGGAGTCAAAGCCAAACACTCTGGTTCTAATCAGAACAATTCTTCCTTCTTCCTGCCATAGCAACCTAAAAAGACCCCCTGGAAAGCCTTGAAATTAGGGCTTTCCTGAATAACGCACACCTGTGTGTTATTTACCTCCATGTTTCATATTACTGCAGTAAATGCAAGGTAGTCATTTGTGTTTGTTCTTTTTCAAACACAAAACCAGAGTTGTTAGAGTTCTTAATGCTGAACATAGTAATTATTTTTAGGTTTTTTTAAAGAAAAAAACCCAAACCAACGGAAGTTTCATAATGAGCTGCCACATAGTTGAAATGGAAAGTATTCCCAGTTTTCTTTATGGCCATGTTCTGACATTTGCTACAGTGAGCTGAAACACCACTACTTATGTTTTAAGCATCCTTGGAAAAAAAAAAATCACCTTACTTAGAGTCTTATAAATTAGTATTTATTTGTCTTCTGCAGTCATCCCTGTTTTGTGTTCTACCACCAGTGAGAAGCTTAAGTTGATGATAATTCGGTACAGCACTGTATCTTAGAGCTCTAGAGACAGGCATGAAATTGTTTTATCTTTTTTGTTCTTGGTGTGCTTTGCTTGTTTTGCTGGTGCACAGACCATCTGCTGCTGACTTAACTCTTGGGATACTTGTCAAATTGATTGCACTCAGGAACGACTGAGACAGAGGAAAAATGGAATTTCTAATTACATTTTACCAGGGATCTTGTTTAACTCTAGAAAGTGGTAATTCGGAAATTAATGGCTTTGGTGGACATCTTAGAATCTTTAATTAACAAATTACTCCATTAACACACACATTGTTTTCCAGGTGAGTGAGATCATTTGTCCCTGGAGCTTTTTTTTCGTATGCCTTTTGTTCCTCCAGCGAAATATGTAACAAATTGAAGCATTCACTTTGATTACATAAAGCGCATGGGTATACAATTACATTAAAAGAAAGATTACATTTGTTGCCTGCCTTCCCTTAGGCCCCTACAAACCTACAGGCTTGCCTTGCACTGAAAAAAATAAGGCAGAAAGTCGTTAGAATCACAAACACAGAATCACACACAGAATATTCTGAGTTGGAAGGGACCCACAAGGATCATCGAGTTCAACTCCAAAGTGAATGCAGGCTTTTTTTCTCTGCATATTACATTTTTTGGAAGGGTGTTATTAATGCAAAAACCTTTACTAGAAATAATGACATAATGATTATTTACAAAATACTACTGAAATAAAAACTTTTTCTCCCAAAAGTTCTAGATTCTTTAGTATGCCAGTTGTGTGACCATTTTGCAGCTTTTAGGAATGCATGTATTTAATGTTATCAAATTCATATAATAAATGTTTATTAAAAGGTAATACAATATATTCAATATAATGTAAATATAATCACTTCAATGTTTAATTTAATTAATTGTTTATTATTTTATGCTTTATTAAGGAATTAATCTGCATTTCTATCCCTTCTTATATCTTGCAGAGACACTTTCTGTACTGTGAGTTTCTCAGGATATACATGACTGGAAGTGCTCCTCTTTCAGTGAGGAATCAATGTTGATTGGAGCAGTAACAGAAACATTGGGAATAAGGTTGCCTTGCATAAGTAAAATGGCAACATTATTAAATTATATAATATCCCCAGGGATTAAGACAATGAAAAGTTACTAGTTCAGGCACAGATTTCTTATTGCTACCTATTGGAAAGCTATCTTTTCACGCTCAGGAAGAAACCTGCCATCACTAGAGAAGACTAAGATAGAAGACACTGTGAGCAAGAAAACACCATGAAACCACAAACATGAAATTCAATAGAGTCATTACTGGACTTACTTTAGGAGTCTAAACTTTCTCTCAAGCTCCAGGTGGAAATCTAATCATGTTTTTCATTGTTCTAAGCAATAGAAGAGCATGCATTTATGTGTCTGCGTTGGTGAGCTATTGTGTTTATACACTTATATCTACATAAAATCTATTTCTAGCATCAACAGTGTGTTACACATATTTCAAGTGAGTTACATTGTGCTACAACACCTGCCACACTGGTATTTTTCTCAGGGAGGGCTATGATGAGTGCCATCTTCCATGTTATTAAATGATAGCACGAGCATTTGCTGGCATGTCACTGTAGCAAACAATGACTTGTAGCTCCCTTGAAAATTCACTCGCATTTTATTGCTGCTTGAGAAAATAACGCACATCTCCACTGCAGTTCCAGTCATTTTACTGATTACTAGAGGATTTCCCCTCTATTACCTCTGTATTTTCTGTGTTGCCAGGTGTGAAATGAACAGAATCATAAAGTCAGGCTGTTTTGGAGAATAAAGACAACAGCACAGTCTGTGCTGATGAAATGGCAACATACTGGAAGTGGAAAAATGCTGATAGCTATTGGCAATCCAATATATGTGGTAGATAGTACAGTGTGAAAGACACATTTACCAATTACTAGATTTGCATTTAAAAGCAGTTGTAATAGATATTACTGACTCAAGAAAATAGTTCATCTTGTCCTTACATTTAAGTAGCTAAGTATGGGCTAAAGTGTTTCTGAGAGCAGCAGGACCGCTACACCTTGCTTAAAAATAATCAAAATTGATATTTAAGTGTTCCTAATATAAAAATACTGCTGGTCTGCCAGGAACTGATACCGGAATAGGAGTTTCAGCAGTTACAAGATCATATGCTTGATTCAATTCCTGGTGAAATCAGTCAGACCTTACTTAATATTCCCATTGAATTGAATATCAGTTGACTTAGATGAGATGTGGTTGTGGAAATGGGTTTTATCACTTGGCCTGATCAAAGCTGTTTTGGAGGCACCACGGGGTATCTGAGGTTGAGGTACAAATGTACCTGATTACAGAGTGAAGAAAAAAGATAGCTTTATATGTATAAAGCCACGGGAATTACTTGTATACGTGAAAGCTATTTACGTATTTAATAGTTTGCAGCACAGAAAAACATCTGGGACAATTCTTGCAAACAACTGCGAAGCTAAGAAGTCTCAGT
The DNA here is from genome assembly GCA_013390025.1 of Pitta sordida. Classification (NCBI taxonomy): domain Eukaryota; kingdom Metazoa; phylum Chordata; class Aves; order Passeriformes; family Pittidae; genus Pitta; species Pitta sordida. The sequence continues at coordinate 7,730 of WEKX01007078.1, forward strand.
AAGCGACAAAAACATTTCCGCTGAATGTATGAGTAATGCAGTTTAGTATCTGCAGAGCAGAAAGCATAGCCAAGAGAAGACCAGGAGAGGCATAAATTCACCCAAATTGCCCTCACTAGCCCCAGCTGCGACCCCCATCTGCCCTGTCAGGGATTCCGTTCAGTTCAGCCCCCTCTGCTCCTGCTGTGTCTCGGTAGTAACTTCATCAGACAGATTCCTCTTCCTTGAGGCGCCAGTTTCATAGACAGCTTAGGTGAGAAAGTGGTGAGTAATGTGCTTTGGCTTGCTCTTGGTGCTCTCTCTACCTGATCTATGAATAGGATAACACTTCATTCAGACAAGGTGCAAACACTTTAAATGTATTACAGACATCTAGAGTAAAAGAAGAGCTTTCACGAACATTTATTTTTGAAATACAAAGTGTTAACAAATAATGTGTTTCCTCTGTTAAAAAAAAAAGTTGGTGTGAAAATCACTTGTGAAAACCTTGCATAAAGACAAATTAAACTGAAAAGCCTAACAACTGCAACAGAAAGAAGCATAAGACTTGAAGTTTTCTGAAAGTCTTTAAGGAATACTTTGGGTACAGGTAGCTCTGGGTGCTGCTGAGGTTGGAGCTGCAGATTGAGCTCTGGGTGTGGGAGCCCAAGACAAGGCCATGACCTGACAACTCTCTGCATAACACAAGGCCTGAGGATATGTGGCACAGCCAGGTGAGGGACACAGGGACAGAGCAGGAGCTCAAGGCTCAGGAGGAAGACCAAGACTTGTGAGGGGATAAAAGCTCTGGGGTTCCTTTTTCTCGGGTCCTTTGTTGGAATCACCAGCTCAGGCTGTTATTTTGTTGCTTTGTTGTTGCACCGAGATTAAATTATATTGAGGATCAAGGTGTCTGAGGCTCTGCTAAAGGAGACCTCAAATCAAACTGGTGAGGAAACCTGGTCTGTGAGTGGGGTGTGTAGGGAGTTGAGCATGGACTCATCAGGTCACTGGAGCTGCCCACTGTGAAGGGGCTTCAGTCCCAGCAGTGAAGGTTCTGGCACTGGGAATGGGGCTGCCAGAGCCCCTCCTTTATGGTCAGACAGGGAAGTTCCCTCAACAAAGTTTTAGATATATAATCACTGTAGGAAGCATTTTGATCTGTGTTTAATTAAACAGCCCCATCAGGCCCTTACCAGAGAAGACAGACAAGGGCTGGGTGAAAAAAACCATGACTCAGCCTGGCTGTCGTTGTCTGGGCCATAAAATAGTGACAGGTGGACAACAAGGGGAGAGAGAGGAAAAAAAAAACTGGGGCGAGATTATTGATTATGGTGGTAAAAACATCCAAAGTGATTAGCTGGTCTAGGTTGTAATAATTAAAGTTTTATGTATTTCTCTTAACACAAACATGAGAATTTCCAGACCTCACAATCTCTGAAGTAATGCAAAATGGAGGCAAGCCCTTTTTCTGTTTACTCTTGTCCCCCATTTTAGGAGGGAGGAATAACCAGCTGGCAAGCAGCACCTGGGACACATTTGTCTAGACAGGACCCTTTGCTTTTTATGGGAGAGCCTATTCCTCAGTGTCTGTGTCCATACACGTCCTAATGCAATGGAAACCTCTTCTTGATGTACAAACAATACAAAGAAGTAACATTTAATTATAATCCATTATGATTTATAGCCTCAGAGGGGAAAAAGAGTGAATACCAGAAGCTTATTGGTGAGGTCAGACAAGGAGGAAGATGCAGGAAAAGCTATCAGTAAACTACTATTGTCTTTTGAAAAGATTCTCTAAGTATTTGTAATCTTCTGCATTAAAAGGAGAGCAAAGTGATGTTTTTCTGCTTATAAGGTCTGAAATAGGCAACTATTTAACATGTTGGACTATTAAGAGTAGAACACAAATATTTATGCAGGCAAATAGAAGACAGGGTAATGAATTTCCAGTGAGACTGGTTGTTTTTCGTTTGTTAATGCCTTTGCATTTGAATTGATTTTAACAGAACGTCTTTAATTGTTCCACTATAAATGTTATGGAGAGCACACAAGGGTAATGTAGTTTTAGGTGCTTTATGGTCCTTTAATTAGGTCCAAAACTTTGTCCCTCATGGATTTCTCTGTTTCTTGATGTCATCATCAGTTGTGCATTATCCTTAACAGCCTCTTCTGAGGTTGTGATCTAGTCTAACATCAAGTTTATAATCTATCTTGTTCTGATGGCTTTGTGTTTGAGCATAGGAAGCCTTCTGCCAACAGTAAATGTAGATTCCTATCTTTGTTACCATCGCCATTTCAATGCTGTGCTCTTGGCATGTGAGTATATGAGTGGTATTAGATGCCATCAAATAGAAAGTGGCATCTGGCACCTGGGAGCCGGTGCCCTCACAGAGGAGGGACTTTCTATAGAGGAGACAGCTCACAAACTGCCCATCTAAACTCATTTTGCTTGGCAGTGAGCACACTGGCACCATCGTGAGTAGGCAGGCACCATGCCATTGCAGCAGATGGGGCTGAGGGAAGGGGAGCATTTGGATACCTTGCCCAACTATGGAGTGCACATGTCTGAGGGCAGGTTTTCCAGCCAGTAGCATTGGAATGGCTCCCTGTCCCAGACTCCCAGCTCAAGTTTAAGAGGCTTGGTGATAGATTTTCGGATGTCAGTCCTAGTTTCAGAATGTGCTATAGTTATATTGCTCTTGACAAAATTGTTTTGGCCTGTGTCACGCAGTTACGCATGAGAGTCTGAGAATTGTAACAAAAGACTAACAGAATTATGGTCTTAATACATAACCAATGTGCTCTGCTTAAAATTTTGGAGCATATTCTCTACACTAAGTAGATTTTACCTAAAAATCATGAAGGGGTATGTCTCATTCTTTGGGGTGGGTGTTTTACCCGCATTGTACACAGAGGGAAGATACTTAACAAGAAAAAAAATTAGAAACTGCCTCAAACAGGTGTTAAAAATCACAAGTTAATTGCTGGGTTGTAGCTCGGTCTAAGCATTTGAAAATAGATGAAAATATATGCAGCTAAGTTTGTTAGTGGCACCGGTACAAAAGGCAATGTTCAGAATTAAAACAGCATTGCAATCCATAATTACCTTTGTATTTCTTACACCAATCACAACAATGGTGTGTTTTTGAAGCAGAACAGAAGTAAAGCATTTTGTGAAGCTGGTTGCCATGCCCGTGCCGCAGCACGGCTCCTGAAAGTCCCCTTTATCACCTGATAAAAACCTTCAACTCCCATGCTGAGTCATATGTTGCCTATTTAATAGCAGTAAATACTCTTTAAATAAAAAGCCACCATCAGTTCCAAGGTCTGCACTCATGTGCATTTATAAGCAACGAGACACCCTTTCCACAATAAGATCAGCCAGCAAAAGATAATTCCTGCAGGCTTCCTTAGGTAACTATTGCTTTACAAAAAGCATGATCATCTTAAAACCGTTGTGATTCAGGCATTTTGGCTTCTTGAACTGCTATAAGAATAAGCTTAATGTTAAACTGAGGCTGGAGCGTTGGAAACGTCAAAGTAAAATCAAAAGAAACCAAAAAAGGTATGGACTGACTCATAGTATTCCTTGATCTGTCTGTAGCTGTTTCACAGGTCAGTTGCTATTCTCATCCAAACAGCAATTTATTGTCATTGATATCGCTGTGGTGGCATTTTCATACCCTTACTGAAATACCATTGTAAGTAGGAAAATCATTAATTATTTTTTTAAACATTTTATTCATGTGAAGTTGTCTTGAAAGATAGAAATAACGTATTTGGGGCCTTACTGATATGGTTTTTTGATCTCATTTTTTTGATGTTTTGTTTCTTTCAATTAGCTCCCAAATGAGAATCTCATCTGGGACAGTGCTAAGAGCTTAAATATGATTTTTTCCTTTCTCAGCAAATATATATAACATTATATAACACAGAAGTAACTGCCCTGAAAGTAATAAAATAAATTACTAAAATGAGTAAAACTAACTATAAATATATATGCTTAAGAGGAGACTTTATAATCATTATAACATAATGTTGACTCATGCTTGGTATCAGTCTCTGCTGATAACTCTGTGGAGCAATTTAGGGTATCCCACTGCAGGCAGTGCCCCCAGGAAGGCTGACAGTGGCGTGGGCTCTTCCCGTGTGTCCTCAACACTGTCCCTGCAGCCTCGGCTTCCTCTGACACTTCTAAGTGCTAGAAGAGCACCTCTCAGGCCTCACACTACTGGCAGTTTTCAGCAAAAACATCAAGTACTTATATCTTGGGACTATATCTCCCTGAGGAGACCTTGGGGCTTGTTTGGTTGGTACTGCTCAGCTTAATTTAGCAGTTTCATTTTGCGGCATAGGCAACCCCCTGGGCTGCTTGCATTACAAGGTACACAGGGCTTGGAACGAGGTTTTCAAAAGTCACTGTATGATCTGTACAGGCTAAAGAGATCAACATCCCAATACCCACAGACACTTGGCTTTTTTTTTTTTCTTCAGGGCAAAAGGATTTCAAATATTATCCTAAACCTCTGGCTGCCTGTCAGATAATACTTTCCCCAGGAAATATAGAACAAACCCAAACTTTAACAAAGCTGCTGACTTTACTTTCAGCTTTGGGCTTCACTACAATACCCCTTACATGGGTCTTGCATCTTGATTTGTGTAGTACAGAACCATAGATATCAACAGCAAGGAATTAACTGGGGGTCTGTTCTCCTCCAATACAGGAATGAAAAAGGAAAGCTGGGACTGGTTAGAACAAAGAATACAATCACAGCTAAACAAAACCACTTTTCTTTTTAATAATACTTTGATTTAATTGCATCGCTATGTAGTAGTATTTCTTGTAACTGGAGAGCATCAACACATCACACAAGTCCTGTTGACTGAATGGTAACTGATGCCCATTCATAGAAATATATTGATAAAATGTTTAGCTTTTATAGTGAGAGTAGTGAGTTAGCATATTATTTTAGGATGGGGAAGGGGAGGGTTGGCCTTCAGAATGGTGCTGCATATTAAGGTTTTTTCTCTCTGCTCTGCCATTACCAGAATGAAATGCCACCAGTTAATAGGATGGCAGAGTAAATGTCACAAGCTGAAGGGACCACAGGAATGCATATTTGCCACATATAGAAGCAGTACTTTATTACAGCACAATGTGGAATTTATGAGCATTGCTATAATATTCTAGGTATGCCTGTCTGGTAATATCTGACATATATCAGTGCTAAAAGTCAGGATACTGCAAAATCAGCTGCCTCTTGCTCTCTGTACCATTCCTAGATGCTATGGAGCATATAGTCTCAGTAATGCCCTGTCAACTATAGCCAGTAAAAGTAGCCTCTGCATATTATTTATTGGTCTGTGAATGCAGATTGCATACGCATTTTATTACCTGCTAATTTACCACCTGCTGGCTGAAGGATGGCCAAAGTCTACTACTATTTGTTTTATAGGAATTCATTATGCCATTAACCTTTCACTCCTGTAGGCCACAAGGAAGAATTTCTACGGTTAAATCACTCCCGTAATAATGCTCTACAAATGAAAACAATGATTTATTGCACCCCACAAAATCTAATAAACATTAATTATATCTTAATGCTCTGCATGTTGCAGATGATACTATGTACAACTAGTTACTCTTTCCAAAGACTGTTTTCATATCTGGAACATGTTAACTAGGAATCATTCCCTAAATTACACCCATGTTCACAGGTTCACAGGTTATTCCGAGGTAGAAGTGATCCTCAGGATCCTCTAGGCCAACTCCCCACCAACTAGACCATGTCACTGAGTTCCTCATCAAGTCTTCTCTTAGAAGGGATGGCAACTCCACCACCTCCTTGGGCAGACCACCCAGTTTTGGTGGTTGAAGTAACATTTTCATGTTTTGCATTGTAAAAACAGGGACATAGTGGAAAATTATGTGATTTATATATTTAGTTATTTTCTGTAAGGAGGAGGAAGAAAAAGAAGGGATAGAGAACCGCATTTGCCTTACCCAAACAACTGAAATGGCAGAGTATTTTGTTCCCTCATTTTTGTGGTAAGAAGTCTCTGAAGGAAAACTGCAATTTTGAGCGCAATCAGTGGTTCTTTCATTTTGAAGCCAGTATGTTTTGAATCCACACTCAACTTCTGGTGGCTCTTTGGTGAAGGACAGGAGCAGGGTCTGGACAGTCTGGTGTGCCCCATGGAGGGAGCTCATGCATTCCTGGGGTAGCACTGGAACAAACAGACTCATGAGGATATTTCAGGAGGGCCTGGCTCAGGATTATTTTAAGAAACCTTCAGGTTTTGAACAGAAGTTTGACCTAGGTTTGATGAGCTGCTTGAGTGCTGAGGTTCTTGACTGGTATTAAACCAACCTGTGTTAGATAAAGAAGTGTTGGGTAGAGTTCTGTGAGGTCAGAAAGGACCACTCTCCATATCATGACATCCCCATGAGGAAGAAAAAGTGGGCTATAGTTGTAGGTGACACACTTATAAGGGGCACACATGGTCCTCTTGGGGAAATCTGCTGCCTCCAGGGACATCACTAGGGAATTTACTAGCCCAGTACAGCTCTCAGAACCTATTACTACTCTTCTGTGTGGATGGCAATGAAGGCACAACACACAGTTCAAGGGTGACCAGGGGAAAATTTTTATATGCACTCCCCCTCTCGCACCCCAAGTGAGAACAAAATTCTGCAAATTTTCCAGTGGTTCAATAAATGTTCTGTGACAAGGTACCTCTGCAATGAGTCAATGAGTGCAGCATGACGCTCTCTCACTTCTGTATTTTCTGCACTTTCCAATAGCTAAAAAAAAATATCTCATACCCTTTTCAAGCATTACCAATTAAAAAAAAAATCCTTTGCAGTATGTGTGACATTCACCTTGATAGCAGTGACATTCAGAGAGCCTGCTGATTTTTAAGCTAGTGATTAAGAACTGTCTGAAATAGTTTCACACATGGTTTGTAAATCTTCAGTCAGAGCTTTTCGATCAGTGCCACTATGAAATATTTCTCCTTAACTGTGCAGATGTTTCAAAAAATTCCTTTGCAGGTACTCTCTGCCTTGAAAATGAAATTATTTTTTTCTAAAAAACACTTATTTTCTACAAATAAAAAAGCTAGTCGTCAATGACTATAAGGTAGAACAATTTTACACTAGAATGTGACCAAGGTAAACTAAAAATGCAGAAGATTCTTCCCCTTGGAACAAAATACAAATCAGTACTTCCTTGTTCTTAGAACATGAAATGTGAAGGTGTAGATGATCTGATCGGAACAACATCATCTATTTACCCAATTACAACTGGTCACATAATGCTGCAATTAATAGAGTAGCCTTTATCCTGTTTAATAAATCACAGAATCACAGAA
>WEKX01007079.1:7707-26682 GCA_013390025.1 Pitta sordida
AAAGGAAGATAAGAAAGAATTAAAATGAAAACTAAAAATGAATAAAGGTAAGACCCCCCCTATGAATATTATCTACACTAAAACAGCAAATGGAAAACCTGAGCCCTTAAATATCCCATCCCCAACATCTCACTGGCTGCTACAGCACCTTCCCTCTAGCACCGGTGCCGCTGCAAAAGAACCAACCTGTCTGTCCTTTTCCTAGGGTTTTCTCCAAACGATAGGGTCCAACATATTGTGCATGTTGAGCTCCGCTGCCTTCTTTCCCTGTTGATGTCATTTCTACCTGGATCTGTAATTCTGCAATGTGTATGTGCTGATGAGCTGGAATTTCTCTCTCTGCAGCTCTTTAAATTCCCACTTTGCAGCTGTGCAAGCAAAGCACTCTTTTTCTTTGCTTTAGTCCCCTTGGTTGCAGATTTTCGTCTTCCTCCTCTTTCTTTCCTCTCTCTCACGTGCGTATTTTCTCGCTGGGTCTGCTTGGGACGTTGAAAGACGAAGGAGTTATTTTAATGTTCAGAGAGGGGAGGGATCTACGATCCAAGCCCAAGGAGCATGATGCTGGTGATCCGAGCTCCGCACGCCTTGTTCTCTCTAGGAGCTGTTCAAGGGAGAGCCAGAGCTGGAGCAGCGGAAGAGCCGGGGCCCGCAGCTGAGACTGACATTAAAAGCAGCCAATCCCCTCATCTCCCACCTTCTTCTCCCCTCCTCCTTCCACTACCTTTTCTTTTCCATCATCAGCAGCAGCTGCTGCCTCTGCCTGCCACAGAGCATCAGGACCAATGGCAATAGCAAACACCTAAGTTCATCAGTCTGTTGATAAGGAATAATTAATTATAGTTTAATGGGGATATTATTTTAAGAACCAAGCACACAAGCTTTTTTACCTCTGAATTCTGCTCAACCATGCAGCTGTAGTTCCAGATTATTAAAGGCAAGGGGGGAAAAGCTACATCTGAAAATGAGCTTGGGAAATTCATTGATTCTGTTTGATTCTGAAGGACCTGTATCTCCTGGGGGTTCTAGCCTTTTAAGAGAACCTTGGGGGAAGNCTTCTTTTCCCTACTCCACTCCAGACAGAAAACTGGTCAAGATATTCCTGTTCAAATTCCAGCTGAGACACACAAAGAGCATGGATTTGTGAGTCAGAGAAGGAAGCCTTGATAAGCCTGTAAAAGAGAAAGAGAGGGCAAAACCTGAATAAGCCTTATCATTATCTGTTGTTCACTGAGAGAAGACTATATCAGGTTTGTTTATTTGTTTTTTTTTGAAGAGGGAAATTGACCTTCTTTTAATACTTGCATCTACAGCAGCAGCTGCTCTTGTAATTTGGAATAAAGTTCTTTGCCTTTACTACATACAACACAACTCTACTCAACAGGTTGAAGAGGAATTAGTAAGATGAGGAGGTGGGAAGAAACCAGGCCAGTAGACTGAAACCTTAAACCAGTTTCAAGGTATCGTCCTGTCTCCTCAGAAAACAAAACACCAACACTTGCTTTGAAAGAAAAAGCCCTGCATGCTTTTTCTCATTTGCTTTTTATTGTTCACCTTTACTCACTTCCAGACTGTGTCACTGCAGCAACTTGTCAGCAAACTCCAAAACACACCAAACCATCTCCATTCCTCAGCTTCTCCCTTCCACAGGTTACGCTGTGTGACCACCCACCAAGATTCCTCTGCTGAGGGTTGTCTCTGTGACTTTCCAATGACAACCTCTGCCTCCTCGAGCACCTATAGATGTTTACTTTATCCCCTCACATGCACTAAACTCAAGTCCAAATTGCTCTTTCTCCATGTTCTCTTTTCCAGAACTTTCGCAGCATTGTTCTTTCCTCACCTCACCACAAGTCCATCCTTGCTGCCCCACACATTGTCCTCTCAGAGCCCCAGTGTGTCACCTTATACACCTGATCCCACAGTCCCTCACCATGTGGGGAGAGAAGAAAATAGGGAAAAACAATGCCAACAACTGGGGTGGCACATTCCATTTGTGTGATCCACTGCCCTCTGTCCTGCAGACTCCAGCAAAGGCCCAGGACGAGAGCAGAGGCCCAGAGAGGAGACAGCTGGCCCTGCTGGCAGCCACAGTGACGTGGTGCGAGTGAGGCACTGGGGACCAGAGGGCAGGGGCAAGGCTGTGTGGAGTATCCCTGTGGAGAGGCACAGGGTAGGCTGGTAGTACCAGCGGATAAATAGGCTGCTGACGGGCCTATGAGACCTGTGCCATGGCCGAGGTGTGAAGCACAGCCTGCCTTTGGCACAAAACAAACCTGCCCCAGGTGTGGCACAGGGTTCAAGGGCTCAAAACCCCAACCACAGGGCCCAGGGACATCAGGATGGATTCAGCAAGACAGTCTGATACCTCTCGTGACATGGTTGAAAAAAATATCTCTGAAATTTGAGGCTCCCTCTGTGTGACTCAGAAGCCCTCCTTTCCCTATGGCTCACGAGCCAGGATGGGGTTATTCAAGCCCAGGCATCACGGTGGGAGAAGCGCTCTCCCCACGGGGCTTTTGGCTACAGAAATCAAATGTTGAGGGGAATCAAAATGTGTTGTGGTTTCAAACCTTTCACTCCCCCTAAATATTTGACAACCCTCATTGTTAAAAAGCCCTTACACAGACAGTACAGGACAACACTGAAATACAGGAATGTGAGTATAGTGTTCAGCAAAAGGAAAATACTATTTATTTGTATAAATTAGCAAAGTATCCATGATACATCCAAGGATGTATATCAGAAGAAATCAACAATATTTTTAGTCCTGAGATTTGTATTTTAAAAGGCATTAAATAAGAGATGATGATGTCTGTATATAGATGAACCATATCTGGGTCATGATATTAATAGAAAGATGAGGGTGTCCAGTTCTGGGCTCCCCAGTTTAAGAAGGATGTTGAGCTGCTTGAGAGGGTCCAGAGAAGGGCGACAAGGATGGTGAAAGGACTGGAGGACAAGCCCTATGGGGAGCGCCTGCAGGAACTAGGGTTGTTCAGTCTGGAGAAGAGGCGACTCAGAGGTGACCTCATTGCTGTTTACAACTACTTGAAGGGAGGTTGCAGTCAGGTGCAAACCTCTTCTCTCAGGCTGCCAGCACCAGAACAAGAGGACATGGCCTTAAACTACACCAGGGGAGGTTTTGACTGGATGTTAGGAAGAGTTTTTTCACAGAGGGAGTGATCTCTCAGTGGAATGGTCTGCCCAGGGAGGTGGTGGAGTCGCCATCCCTGGAGGTGTTTAAGAGAAGACTCGATGAGGTGCCCAGTGACATGGTCTAGAAGATGGGAGGCTTGGACAGGTGGAGCTTGGTGCCCATGGTTCCACGCTTGTGGGCCTGATCCCTGGGTAGGTGTTCGCTTGGGAGTTGGACTAGATGATCCTGTGGGTCCCTTCCAACTCAGAATAACCTGTGAACCTGATAATATTGTCCATCCAAGACCAAACTTGTGTATTTCACAATTTGTTTCTGTTGAGCATTTGGGAAAATGAGTTACAGGGACATGGATGTTACAAATCCCCACCTTCTGCCACAAAATGTCAGTGTCACAGCTGGAATAAGGTCAGAAAACTTGGTGAAATTCACATTATCTCGCCTAGAATATCAGTCAGTTTAAGAAAAAATGTAAGGAAAACAAACATACACAAGTATGCACAAACTACCCTTCACCTAAACTCCCATATCTTTTAGGTCTCATTAAGTTATGTTATTTTGATTCCATAGGAATATTATCCTGTATGACCTGTTGCAATAATTTTGACCTTTTGTACTAAACTCTTTTTGAGAAAATGCTTGGACACTACTTGATTCCTGAATAATCAAATGTTGTTTATTTTATTTGTTCATATAGAGCCAAATCCCCCTTATCTGTACCCCTTTGATCTGAAACTCAGTCCTTTGAATCTAGGTTATGTCCCCCTGGTGTGAATTACTTATACAATAACTCCCTCAATTATTTGAAGCCCTGTTTATCCAAATGTTTTGATGTTCCAAAAGTATTTTGAATAAACAGGACTCTGCTGTCATTGGATATATCAGATTTCTTTGAGGATGCACATGGGATGATTTCCCCTGACCTTATTCTGTATTATCTTGTGCTTAAATGAATGATCAGTGTAAACTGAAGTGTATAGTTGGCTTATTGGCATAATCTTCAATACTTTCACTACTTTCCCCATTACGCATTTTTCTTCATTATTCTTATTTAAGAACTAAATTTCACTCAGGAAGGACACAATGCAGAGCCCAGAAAAAAATTTTGCTTGAGTACGGAATGAATAAAAAAGGAATGATCTAGATTTTTGCTCAGTTTTATCATCCTTCTGGAAAAAAAAAAAAAAAGGTGGTGCAAATTGTGTGCTTTTTTTTGCATTTTTCATCAACTCCCATTGACACTAGCCTGTGTCTAAGGAAAGCCCTCATGTTCATTTGTTTCCTTAGATGCTTTCTATTGCCTTTCCTCTTATTCCCATGAAAATATAAATGGTCAAGATGGATCATGAAATAGTGCAAGAAGCTAGAGGAAAAAAACACGTGCACTAGGAATTTTTTCTAATATTTTTCACTTGTTCAGTTGAATGTACGTGTGGAGTTAATAATGAAAAATTAAAGCAAAGGACATGTAAGGCTTCGAAGAAAAGGCACCAATAAACTTGTGTAATTAACAGAGAATAAATCAGTTGTTTTCTCGTGGCAAGAATTATTCACATAAGGTAGGACTTTGTCTCCAATTAGAATAACCTAATAGCTAATGCCAATGATAAACACATATCAAAGGTAAATAGGACAAAAATATTCAGCATTTACAATGTCAGGATCCATTATCACATCCTGAATTACATGTTCCATCCACATACCTATGGACACATGACACCCCTTTGATAAGCAGTGCTGGGAATAAGATATTTTGGGAATGAATCGCCATAATAAATTGACACAGGTATTTGAGGGACGCTTAGTCACTGATACCATTGACAAACTGATAATACTTTTATGAAGGAAAATTATATCAATCTGCAACATCTCGAAACAGTCTAAAATTAAGGTATTGTCTCCATTGTAATAGCTACCGAGGAAGACTGTAAGAAAAGAAAGGACTGGATTTCAGTAGGTTGATGGTGTTTCAAGTTCTTAGAACACCCTCAGAGTTCAGTCATTTTTTCTACTATAGCAAGTGTTGAGCATCTTCTACCAGTTAACATTGGTTACTGGAAGACAGTGCTACCACTACAGATACCACTTTAGCAGCTCCAAAAATGGTCTTCATTACTCAGAGGGTATTTAGTAGTTAGACAGTTGCTTTGGAGATTTTGTGGTTGTTATTCCTATTATTAGTAGTATTGTCATTATTGTTAATAACAATTTAGCTATTATTATTAAGATTTTTAGCATTCTACATATTCTAGTACCTCATTTTTAAGATTCACACAGAAAAATGAACTGTTAGCTTGTTATCTACATAACATCTTTGATTCTGGCTGAATTAAGGTGTAAAGGCTTGTAAAACATTTAAATAACAAATAGGTAACTGCTTTCACAGTAGCATTTTCTCTGGACTGTGGCCTCTCTTTTCCTTTGGAAATATTACTGTCTTTTTCTCAAGCCTACTGTTATTACCTGTGCCTCACAGAACTGTTAAACTATTAAGAAAAAAAAAGCACTTTCCATCTTAATATTGTAAAGTGCAAATCTCTATATGAAATCATTTTTCATACACTGAGCTTTGTATTTGATAAAAAAATACAGGCACATTCATACATTCAATGAGCGAAGCTTTTGACTGGGTCCAGACACAAATCAAACCTGAGGGCAATTTCAGACACTTTCAATGTGAGGATAGATCTGTGGTAACTGACCTGTCTTTGAGGTACAAGAATCCAAAAGAATGTCTGCTTTTTTCAGTTGTCATAACAAGTGTCTGCCTACCTTGATATTGTATATCGAATGGTGCCTGTAAATGCAAATTCGAGGAAGAATAAGTCTTATGCAAGTCTATGTGATTCTTCTGTGCAGTATTCTCTCAGGATCCACTTTTTTTTCAGCTCAGAGGCTTTCTGAGCCAGATGTTGTTTCTTTGTATGCTGTCGTTCTCAACAGATTTCTTTTCCTGTTTTTGTCTTCCCTTAAAAACTTGACACCATAACAGATGGCCAGATATCTCTTCTGATTATGTGCATACTTCTCAGAAGACAGTGAATCCTTGAGACAAACAACATCCATTGACCAATGCTCAAGAACCCCAAAAAGGAAAGACAGAAAATTATGTGTGAGACACCACTCTTGAAATGCTACAGCTGCAGTATGGAGCAGTTGAAGCTACAAAGTTTCTAGGCTCTCAGGAAGCCTAGAAACAGTAGAGCTGAGAGGTCAGAGAATTTGGCATTTAAGATGTAAAAAATAGGTATGCGAAAACACACACATGAAGTTTCTGACTGTGTTTTTCTGGGTTTAGTGCAATTCTGTCCATTCAATTTTTGCCACAAAATGCATGTGTGCCCTGATCACTGGCTGATGATCTTTATGATATCATAAAGAAGTGATTGTTAGACATACATTAGTAGCTATCATGGCTGTTTTAGAGGTACTTTAGCAATATGCAGTGAAGTTGCATGATGTCAAATACACTGAATGAAGCAAATTTTCTAGATTTTGTCACAGATGGCTCAGTGGAGCCTTCAGTCAACATCTTAGAATATTCCTGCATTTCTCTGCAGTGATTTCAATTAGACTGAAAAGTATTGACCTGGATGAACAAGTAAAAACATTGTCTACAATACAGGGCCAGTCTGCCCAATAGCTGACACCTGGGTCCTAGTCCTCTCAGTTGCTGGCACCTGCTCATACAAGCCAGTGAGGCCAACATACCCCACTCCCTGTTGCCTCTCCTGTGATCTTTTCTTTAGAGGTGCATAGGTGCTCTCACACCTGGAGCTGGACCTTAGAAACCACCTCACCCACTTGCTCCCCGATCACTTCACCTACTCACCAGCTGGTTTGGCCTGATTTTTGCTAACAATCACACCCACTCGTGCATCTACAATTCATCAGTCACTGACACACAGACCCTCTAGCCTGTAGTCTGCCTCTCGTAGCTGGGTGCACTCCCGAATACATATGAGCACGGAACAGACAGTCCTCACCCGGGAAAGAATTAGAAACTATTTTAATAAGAACACAGGTCAGACTGCACTCATTGGGCACAGTGCATAGCCAGACTGGCATTCTGACTAGCCAATTACAGCAACTTGCCCTTTTTAATTGCTTACCCCTCTATCTATTTTTTCATGCCTTTTTTTTGCCAAACCAGTCCCTTTCTCCACCTTTGATTCTTCCCCAAAATATCCCATGATTACTCTTGTATGGTCTGGAAATTGCATTTCCCTTACATCCCATAATGCATCCCACTCCTAGGCAGTGAGCCTCTTAGTCCAAAAGCTGACTGGAGAGTCCTTGATTTGGGTTCCTGCCAACCCTTGTGCCTCTGTGCTCATCCAGGCTCGTGCCGATGGACCTTGTGATTGGCCTGGGAGTGGGCCAGCAGAGTATTATTTGGGCACCTCACTCCTGTTAGTGTCCATCTGAGATGTCACACAACATTTTATACCTTATGCTGTTGGATAACTTATCTCCAACTGGAAGACACACTTGATCTCTTGGTTACAGCAGCCTGCCCTTCCTATTGCAGGGAAAATTATAGAAATGACCCTCAGACAGAAATGGTCATCTGGAAGTGTGCCATATGTTATCTTGGAAGATACGGCATACCTGGCATTTGACACAATGGGACACAACAAAGTTCACAGATTTATTGTGATTTAGCACCCACTGTGGATTTGAGAAAAGTACATCCAGCTCTAGATTCTCACAAAATGCTGGAAAGAAAAGTTAAAGACAGGCCAGCAATGATGGCAATGGCAAAATGATAAAGAATCCCCTGCTCCATAAAAACATACTATCCCAGGTAAATGGTAAAAGATGAGCAAAGAGATTGATGAGGTGAAAAAGTAGGACTTTGTTCTTAACATTCACATCAGTCTCACAGAAAACAAAAGGCATTATTTGGAAACAATCAAAATCAGTGCTGAGATAAGCAGTAGGCAAATAAAACCAAGGTGCAAAGAACCTGAGGCCACTAAGCACCAGTGAACAGAACTGCATCTATTCATCAAAATGCTACATATAGCAGTGGCAACTGCAAAAGATAAGCTTTTAAAGAAGACAGATCACATGAGGTAGTTCCTGACATAGGACAGGACTTGGAATGAAGCTGCAAGGCAGGTGTAGGTAGCAACAGCCAGTAGTCCTGACAGCAGAATCAAGGATAAAGCAATAGGAAGAGCTTGATCTGATGAAAGAAAGTGAAGAACTGAAGAACAATTTAGAGGGTCAACAGGATATTTTTCATCACAAGAAAATAAGCTACAGGATTTTTCTGCCGCCAGTTGCACAGGCAAAAAGGGAGAGGCTGTTCTGAAGATTTACATGCTGAGGTCCACGCACTGGTGAAAAGGGTTGATTATACTGGGCAAAATAATGATTTTGTATCACAAAGGAAAACCACTATAATTTCCCTTAAAATGTATTTCTTAACTGCATCAATCATTTGTTTATTCAAAATCAGCCCAACAAAAGTAACAGAAGCCATACACTGAAGTAGTAACACCTTCCTGATTTTCTTCAGAGCCTTTGAGCTCAGTAACTCTAGAGGCCGAAACACATTCAGAGTGGGAGGCCTGGATACTTTATGCAATATTTATTAGATATTAGAACAATATTTAGAGAACTGAGCTGTGCTAATGCTGCTAAGATAAAAGTGCAATTACCATTCATCAAAAAATGAAAAAAACACCTCCAAAATCCTTGAGGTACTGAACAGGGCACTCCAGAATAGCGGCAGCTGGAGCACTTTCCCTCCCTCCCTCCCTCCCTCCCCAAAGAGCCAAGAATTGTAGGAGGGAATTTCAGACTCTCTAAAACCTATATTTTAATGACTCTTCTCTTTAAAGAAAAAGTAAAGGATGTTTGGAAGTTTTTGCAGAATCATTCATGCACCAGAAGGTCACAGTTCTCAGCTCCATAGGTGATGCAGCTTTTCAGAGAAAATGCCAATCTATTGGGAAAGCCTCAAGCAAAATAAAACAATAGGTGGATGAAAGTTATGAGGATGACTGAAAGGTGAAAGGGGAAAGGCAAAGTGCTTTTCAAATCCCCACTTGCTGGCAATCCAAAAAGCCGAAACAAACTATGTATAACATTGTAATGATTAAGTGATTCAATTGGTACAGGGAGAAAGTGTTACAGACTGGTTGAATAAACAAACTTTGGAAAACAGAATGCTGTCCTGCTATATGGGGTTTGTTTTTTATTTACTCCATGAACTTAGGCAAGTCACTGACCAAGAGCTGCCAAACCAACTAGTAAGTTTATGTCTCACAGATATGTGCAATTTCACTGACAGAGGTCCAGTTACCAAAAAGGGCGGATTCCCACCTTCCTAAACATAGTTCCTATTCAGATTAGCTAAAGGTAGGCAGCCCAAAGTTGAGATGTCTAAAATTCCATTATTGCACTTCCTTTTTTTTTTTTGTTTCAGTCCTTTTCAGAAAATATTTCCATATCATGACATACTTGGCGATCCCTGAGTAGGATTCTTGAAATATCTGAGATAGTACTTGGAAAATTGTATTGGAAATTTATTCTTTGCATATTAGGCTTTTTTTTTATCTGCCTAGAAATGAGAACAACAAACACTTCAACAACAGGACTGAAGGATCATCTGTTTTCTAATGTGGACAATTTGCACCGATCTTTTCAATAGTTATGCTGAAAAGCTGGGACGCTACTGCTCTGAGGAACGGTCAGTGAACTCCACATGAGCAGCATGAGTACCTTCTTCACATTTCACCCACCAAGGCAAAAGTTATTCCCTCAGACAAGCAGCAAGTCAGATCACCTGCTCTTTTTTTTTCACCGTGGTTAGTAGGTCACATACACTTAAGGATAGATTGTGGCCTCTAGGCATGGGCTTGCCTGGAATAGAGCACAGCATGTACTGTAAGAGTAGAGTCCCAGGAGGCTTTCTTTTTTCTTTGCCTTTTCCACCATGATGTTCTTACATCTTTCTTCTATATCATCCTTTTTCGTGTGTCCAGAATTTGAGGAAATGCTGAGAAAATTGCCTCAACAGATATAATGCTGTTTGTGGGCTTCATATGAGCAAAATTCCAAATGCCATTTTTACTTTTTATACACCTAAATGTAAGAAAATGTCTATTCAGTGATTCATTATTAAAATGTCAGATAAAAGCCTATAGAATTTCCACAGTTAGTCATCACATGGGCAACTTTCCTTTCCTTGCAAGGAATGGAAAATCAGTAAAATGAAAAATTATATTGTGGAGAAATCCTGAAATCTTGCTTGCTAAATCTACAGTGTTTGTTATGGCAAGGTAGAAAAAGGTCTCAAGGGTTTCTCCCATGACAGGACTTGCATGACATGTATTAATGAAGAAAAAAGAATTCTGAGTTCAATGTATGCCCTTATTATCTTATACACATAGATCCCATTAACATTGATGAAAATTACCTGGTTGCACTGATGGGACAGCAGACCTCTGGTCAAGTTAAAAGTGTCTGCAGGAAAAGATTAGAAAAAAAAAATAATGTCTGTACAATGTATCCTTTTCCCCAATGCTCTAGAAAGATGTTTTTAAATACTCAGCAGTAGTTTTGTGCTTTTTTACTGCTGGGAATTTTCAAACCTCGAGTTATTTCATTAGATAATACCACCAGAATTTAAAATGTCAGACTCGAACTGCATTTCCCAGTGTGAATGCTGAATACCAGTGCCTGAAGGAAAGTTTTATAGCATCGATTAACTACAACCGTTTGTAGAACTGACAAAGAGCTGCGTAAAAGGTTTTTTCTGACTTTTAGATGTGAGTATTGTGCATCACTTTTATAACATGCAAGCCAACAATTATGTACTTTGTTATTGCAGGTCAGAACAACTTCACCCCAGCAGATAAATCACAGAAACTGACATCAGTCCCAGAACGTGTGAGTCCATAGAAGATGTATTTCATTGGCTTTCCCATTTATCTCACTATTAAGAAAAACAAAATATACCTAAGTTAAGAACAACTGACATGGAAAGACATACTAGTGAGACAGTGCCTGAGCCAGAACAGTAGAAGTATGAAAAATACCTGTAAATGACCTTAGATGGGAATAGTGTCATGTGTCTCTCAAAAGTCCAAAGACTAGGTCCCGAGCAGATACAAACAGACTTTAAAAAAAATTGTACAAAGTAAATAGTCATGAGTGGTGGTAAAATCAAGACCTGGCCTTAACACATTCTGGTAGACATTTTTACAAAACGGAACACATTTTTAAAAAGGGGAATATGCTGCACAGGTGTTGTTCATGTCAGCATTTACGGATCATTAGATTTCATTTTACAATTGGATGTGGTGGTCCAAACCTGGGTAAGAGCTATTTCTTAGGAAGTACTGGTCAGAAGAATGTGACAGTCCCTCTCCCAGTGATGACTCTTCACAGTTCACAAAGACAGACTGTGGTTCAGAGAGAAAAAGCAAGTTATTCAGCATAATCTGAGAGGTGTACGCTATAACGGAGTTAAAAACAATTAACAGAAACAGAATTTGGAGTCCCAATTCAGCAGCCACAATGCGGCTTTTTTTTTCTCTATTTCTTACCAAAACCCATGAAATCTTTGGACACTTAAAAGCAAAAGAACCCAACCAAATTTCTGCTAAAACTTTGCTGCTTTAGCATGTGTCACAAGATCCATCTGATTTTCAATGATGTGAAATCAAGTTATCTCAAAGGGGACAAGTAGAAACAGTTTTGTTTGTAAAACAGAATCATAAAGAGTTGAAAACCGAAAGGGATAAGATACTTCCCACTATAGCAGAAATTGAGATATCAGTAACAACAGTTAAAAAGGCTTGTTAGTCCTGGTTGGTCTGGATAGAGTTCTAAGTTGCATAACAGGAATACATGGAGTAAAACAAATGAAAATAAGATATATAAAGACAAGGGAAGATTTAGATCTATGGACAGACTACTGAATACTGCTGTTTGAGAGGTCCTTCTGCAAAATATATCTGTTTATAAGTGGTGAACTTATGGCTAGCTTTTTGACAGCAAATCACCTCTGTGTGAACCTAAGTCAGATGTTTGAGTACTAAGGTCACTTAAAATTTTTTCACCTCACCTGTTAAGATTTGGATAATTACAAGTAAAAAAATTCTTGCCCTCTCATGCAGAAATCACACTGGTAGGTCTGCCAGCATTAGTGACAGCACATTCCCAGAGACCCATACAATTGCGGCAAATAATGTAGCATGTTACTGTTGAGTTCTCTATTATCGAAGGCAAAAATATAGGCAATGAACTAATTTCAAACATGAAATTTCATAGATGGCTCTCCTAGCTGGCCAATAATTCTTGATCTTGCAGATTCACAGTGGTGAATCGTTGCCTATACAGGGGCAGATGTGTGGAGGGTACAATACACTGCAATTGGTGGGGTCTGGTCCCTGGCTCCTTGACACCTGATACTATTTTTATCTTGCATGCATTTTCCATTCCCCCATCCCCAAGGCGCCCTGTGCAAATGTGTATTACTACCCTCTGGCGGTCAGCGGGGCAAAGGGAAACGCCTTGCTCCTGAAGACACCCCCTGGGGTATGGAGTCCTGAGCTCAGACTGCAGACGGGGTTTTCGGCTAATACTATTGAGATCCACCACAAAAATGCATTTGCCTGGCAGAACAACTACCTGAAGGGAGGTTGCAGTCGGGTGGGTGTAAATCTCTTCTCTCAGGCTGCCAGCACCAGAACAAGAGGACATGGCCTTATGCTGTGCCAGGGGAGGTTTAGGCTGGATGTTAGGAAGAGCTTTTTCACAGAGAGAGTGCTCTCTCAGTGGAATGGTCTGCCCAGGGAGGTGGTGGAGTCGCCATCCCTGGAGGTGTTTAAGAAAAGACTGGATGAGGAACTCAGTGACATGGCCTAGATGATGGGAGGCTGGGATGGGTGGAGTGTGGTGCCCATGGCTCTGGGGTTGTGAGTTCGATCCCTGGGTGGGCACTCGCTTGGGAGTTGGACTAGATGATCCTTGTGGGTCCATTCCAACTCAGAATAACCTGTGAACCTGTGAACTGAAGCCTGAAAGTGGGTGAACAGAGCCATTATATATGTGTGGTTTCTCCTAACCTGCAGGGGGAGGTTGGGCACAATGGAGTTACAGCTCTAATGCTAAAACAGGCCAAAGAGTTCTTTTAGTTTACATCTGTGGCTCCTCACACAATGGAGCATCTGTGAATGGCATCTTCAAAATTTTTCTGTGTCTTAGGTGTTTGCACAACAGATCTATGTGGCTGCATCTAACCATAAATCACTGTCAATCACTTTTCAGCATTGGCAGCAGTCATTTTCTATTACCAGTTCTAACTCCTGTAAGTATTAATATAATATATAGCAGGTCATGAATACAGTAGGGGCCTGGAAATAGAAACAGGCAAGCTCAGAACTTCAGCTAGTGTAAATTAGTATCAGTACCACTGAACCATGGATCATTGAAATTAAATCTTACTAAGCTTCCTGTACCTTTTTCCTAGAATAAATTCCCATGTCCACTGAACTTTTCACTTTCTGTATAAGCAAAGCTGCCAGTAAACTGTTGCACACTTATTCCCCCATTTTTTTTAAATTTTCATGACTGTTATCTCCTGTTCCCTGAAACACTCAAACAGCACATTTAAGCCTCCTTTGAACACGAATCGGTTAATCATGTGAAAACACCCGACAAGAGATTTGAACAGAGCTTTCCTGACTGCACTAATGCCAGAGCTATAAACCAATATCTTGGTGCTGAAAGCTATAAACAGCTACGTGAGTGGCTTAGGATTGCACCTTAAGAACAATTTATATGCATTATCCTGCATAACTGTACATCTGGTGACAATAGAAAACATGGTGCATAAACAGGCACAGCCAGGGTTACAGAACATAAATTCAGGTAATCAGTGGTCTTGTCTGTATTGAAGTTTTTGTGGTTCCCTCTAAGAGCTAGACTATGTTTGTACGAAAAAACCCACTAATACAGCCTTCTAGGGCAAACAAGGAATCAAAACCCACTTATAAATTGGCTTTACCACTTTGAGAAGGAATGGATAAAGGCCATGGGACAGAATGTTATTTGTGGATACTCTCACTTTCCTTCACACAGAATCACAGAATCACAGAATATTATGAGTTGGAAGGGACCCACAAGGATCATCTAGTCCAACTCACCATCTAACACCCGTACAGAGACCGAGAGCACATCCCAGAGCGTAACACCAACCTAGATCCCTCACAGTCTAGCAGGCCACTCCGAGCCGGAAGGGGCCCAGGGTCATCCAGCCCTACACCCCCCAGCTAGACCATGTCACTAAGCTCCTCATCCAGTCTTCTCTTAAACACCTCCAGGGATGGCGACTCCACCACCTCCCTGGGTAACCCATTCCAATATGCAATTACTCTCTCTGTGAAAAACCGCTTCCTAATGTTAAGATTGAACCTCCCCTGGCGTAGCTTGAGGCCGTGCCCTCTCGTTCTGGTGTCGTCAGCCTGAAAGAAGAGGTCTACACCCATCTGGTGGCAACCTCCCTGCAGGTAGTTGTAAACAGCAATGAGGTCACCTCTGAGCCTCCTCTTCTCCAGNTGGCCGCCAGTCCGATGTTGCACCATTCACCAGCACCCTCTGAGCTCGCCCTTCCAACCAGTGTGTAACCCAGCATAAAATGTTCCTTTCCAGCCCGTGCTTTACAAGTCTCTCCTGAAGCTTATTGTGGGAAACCGTGTCAAACAACTCCTGTTATCTGCAAGTTAGAAGATTTTAGCTTTCTCTGTCATTGTCTTCACTGAGACCACGGTTCTCTCAACTGTAGAATGCAGCCTTGCATCCACCTTTGTGAAACCGAGGGAAAAGTATCCCTTTCAGACTGCCAAACCCATGTTTGGCATCATGGGACAAAGAGTCAAAGTAAGAAATAATTACTGAAAAATGATTGGATACTGTGCTATCCATTTGTAGAAAAAGGGGTCTTTCCCTGTAACATAGACCTTATCAGTTCCCATTGCTGATGAAGATATTTTTTCCATGCAAATACAAATTTCTGAGGAGCTTGTATTGGTCTGGAACTAAAATGTTCTGCTTACAATGCATAAAGGCATTTCATGGTGAGTCCTGTACTGCAGAAGTCAAAGTGCTGGATGAAGACAGAGAAAAGAATCTTTCATTTAAAAAAGTTGTATTGAGGTGTTTAATTCCTTTTATTTCTTTTTTTTCTCCCCAAACCAACCCCTAATTTTGTATAATGAAAATTAAAGTGATATTGCATATTTTCAAAGGAAGTGTTGCTCTTTGATCTGACAAAGCTTTAGCTCAAGATATAGGGAGGTGCAATTAGCACATGGTGAAGAGTCTGATGTTTGAGCTGTAGGTGGTGGTGTTGCTTTATGGGAGTCTAAGTTCAGTGAGGATGTGCTACTCAAAGGGACATAAGCAGAGGTAAATTGGGGTAGCTAATAAATCAGTTGCCTTCAGTAGTCATCTTTCCTTCATCCTCAGTTGCTCACACAACACATTTTAGAAATATGAATAAACATGGAACTCTTACATTTCCCCATGATTTAGGAATAGAGGTAGCATAGCAATGCAAGCTGAAGTGGAGAGGTGCCAAGAAAATAATGGGAGAGTTTTTCTTTATCAATACAATGCTTATTGACAGTTGGTTTTTTTGTCCTTTTGCCTTTGATGTAGACTCATTCTTCAATTATGTGGTGCATTAGATTTCAAAGTACATTTCACAGGAGTCTTGGTTTTGGTTTCAGTCAACGTATGTGCAATTTGTCTTGCAGGCAGAGTCTAATCTAACACCCAATAGAGATAATCGACTTGAGTGAGTTTTACATACACGTGAATCCCATTGATTAAGTGTTTGTATACAAACTGAAGAATTAAACCTTACATCTCTATGAACCAATAGAGAGTTCAAACTGATAGACACACAGGGATATTGTCAGTCCCTTCAATGTAGCTATTGCCAGGTGCTCATCAGTAAAACGCTCATACTCCACCATCTCTTGTGGATGAACCTGTAGTGCCACAGTGGCAAGGGGGCTGGGGGTGCATGAGAAGTTTGGGAGGAGCTGCAGCCAGGACGACTGACCCCAGCTGACCAAAGGGATTTTCCTTACCATATGACATCATGCTCAGCATATAAAGTGGAGGGAAGAAGGAAGAAGAGGGAGGACATTTGAAGTTAAGGTGTTTCTCTTTCAAAGTAACCACTACATGTGACAGGGCCCTGCTCCTCTGGAGATGGCTGAGCACCTGACTGACCATGGGAAGCAGTGAAAGAATTCCTTATTTCGCTTTGCTTGTGTGTACCGCTTTTGCTATACCTATTAAACTGCCATTATCTCAACCCACGGGTTTTCTGCCCATGAAGGAGTGAGTGAGTGGCTGCATGGGGCTGTGTTGCTGCCAGGGGTTAATTCATGACAAGCTGTTAAAAACAAAGGATACATGAGTTCATTTACACAAAAAACCTCTCCAAAACAACAAATAATGAAAAGCATTATTTGAGACACCCAGCATGTGAACAAAATATTTTTTCTACAGTATCTGAGTTTTGGCAGTGTGCTGGTGTCAGTACAGTGGTGAGTGTCCCCACCTGCCGTGTGGGAGACCTGGGTTCGATTCCCCCCAGGGAGACAGTGTTAAGAGCTGGACTCGATGATCCTTGTGGGTCCCTTCCAACTCAAAATACTCTGTCTCCTTGAGCAGACACTGAGGCATGGTCTGTCCCTCTGCTCAACACAGCAACTTCACCACAAGGGCATGAGACAGAGTGAGCAGAGTCTTTGCGAAGATCTACAGCTGGAAGATGCTCTATGGAAAGAGTGAAGAGAAAGCAGGGAACACATAAAGCAAACTAGAGCCCCTTGGTCTTTCCAGAAACAAAGTGATTTCACTGTACTTTTGCCTAAAGGCACCTTAACAAGCGACAAGCTAAGAAGGGCAAAGTTACAAAAAATTTCAGGATGAGGAAATTCTCAGGACCCAGGGAATCACAGGCACAAATTCAGTTACACATGTAAGTCTATGCTTAGAATTATTTAGAGCAATTTCCAGACATGGACACTACTTAGACATCACTCTTGGACATTCAATTCAGACATAGTGTGCAACTTAGGTTTTTCCTTCTTTACCATGTCCTGAGGAAGCATGCATTGCTCCCTAGTCTTCTGGGGATATAGAAAAGAAAATACGAGGATATATATAAGCTGTCAGTCTCTTAGGCTGTAGTTTTGGTTTTCTTCCCTGGTGACAGAGCTTTTTGTGTCCTCCTGGCAGACACTATTCAGCTTAATCATCATTTAAACTGCCAGTTCATTACTCTCATGAGTCTTCACGCCAGCTAACAGTTTTAGAGTTGATCAGACTAAGACATTCAGACCCCTGTTTCATTATTCTGTGCTTGATCTCCACAAATGCGGACACATGCTAACTTGACTCAAGCTTGTCACTAACCTAAATAATCATAACAATTGCTAACCTCCATTTAATATCTTCAAAGAGGGGATTTTTTTGTAGTTTTTTGCTATCTGGAAAGTTAGATGTATCTGTGTTATTTGTCAGGAAGGTAATTCATGTCCAAATCAAGAGTGTTACAGATGACAGATCTCTGGTAGGACACTGTTTTAATTAATTTAACTTAATCTACTTAATGGATTTACTTGTAAGTTATCAGAAAATTCACTCACAGCTTAAATGCTGTAAGTTCAAGGATGATGCATGGAATCATTATATACTGTATAGAGGCTGTGTCCTTATTTAAAAAAAAAAAAACCACCAAATTTTTTGGAATTGTATTCAGCCATGGTTTTGCCAGTTTTCATACGAATAACAGTAGCCAAACAGCTTTAAAGTTGGGAAATTCCTGAATTTAAGCTTATGGCAGTGTAATAAAATCTCATGTCAGGATTTTTTTTTTCAGCTGACCATACCTCATTCAGTGAAACAGGCTTTAATATTAACTAACAAAAAATTTTATTTCATTATCATTGCTAATTGTTTAGTTAGCAGATCTTATTTATTTACTGAATATGGATCAAATCCTTATAAAGACATAGTTGTTAATTTCCCTATGGGTTTTCCCATAGCAGTCATCACTGTAATATGCCAATACTTCACACTTTTTACCCACAACATTCTTGTTAATTTAATTATTTCTGCTCGCATTTTCCAGATGGAAATTTAGACAGACTGATGGAGTGCAAATTGTTTCCCACTTCTTGTTGGGCATTATAAATTAAACAGTTCTCACTGACGGTAGTTTTAGCTGCAAATTCTTAGCTCATTTGATCAGAGACTTAATACATAGGAAGCAATTAATGAATGTATGTAAAATACATGACTTCTTACCTTGCAGTATGTTATCTGAAGACTACCACAGTGGCAAGGAAAGAATACAGTTTGCTGGGGTATCAATGATTGCCTTAAGCATGAGCCCATTCTGGTCTGCTCTAAACATCCTCAGCTCCATTTGCTACTTACCTATCAGCCTAAGCAAAGAATGTGGGAATATCATGTGGAGCCAAGAAGCAGACATGAAATTCAAACTGTCATATATAAAGAGAATGGAAAATTTGGTATTTAGCTGTAAAGGGCCCAGAGGGATTACTTACTAAAATTCTAAAACCAGACAGGCTCCTTAACTCACTAATTACTTCATATACCATCTAAAAATCTATCTAGATATACCTAGGAAAGATCTACCTAAAATACACATATATTGAACCCAATTAAAAAAACACAAGCAAAATCCTGTAACAGTGGAGGGGAGGGCTCTGCTTATTTTCTATTTTCCCTGTGAATTCACAAAAAAAAAAAAA
>WEKX01007079.1:26694-51016 GCA_013390025.1 Pitta sordida
AAAAAAGAATTGGTGAAGAAAGGAACTGTGGCAAAAGCATTTGGTCATAAAAAATATGGCACTGTGTATACTTCTCTGAATGATCATGGTTTACATCAAAATATAATATTGTTTATATTCAAATGAGATGTAGCTTACTATTCCATGCATATTTAGTATTACTGCCTTTGCATTTACTTGTTCAATGAGATATAGGCCTTGAGGTCTTTGCAGTGTCCCTTCTGGTGAATCTCTTGGGAGTGAAAGGTGGATATGCTTAACCATGTAATAGGACAATTTCTTTTTTGTTTTAATTTTTTTTAAATTTTTACTTTTACACCCCAAACATTATATGGAAGACAACATCTGGAGACAAAATACAAATTTCATCCCAAGTACCCTCAGCCCTTACCCCATCCCTGTGAAAAGCATTCTGACTGTGATCTCTTTGATTTATAGTCAGAGAATTCCCACTGAATCACCCCTAGAAATCTCAACCAGGACAGTTGCAAAGGAATCAAGAGGCAATCCCTCTGGTAAACATATCCAATAAATATGGGGATTTACAGGTTGATCCTAGTATTTTAAACTCTATTTAGAAACCTAGCAGCAGCTGTTCTAGACCCAGAAATATTGGTGTAATAATAATTTTGTTATGATGCTGCTTTGAAAATTGGCCATGGAATTGTTCCTCAGCTCAAGTCTCCCAGGGATGCTAAGATAAAGTGTAATGCAGCTAAATAATTTTGATGTGATAGAAGCAGGGATTACTCTAGCAGGGATTACCTCTGAAGAGAAAGTCATGCTCTTTTTACCAGAAAAAGATGAGAATGTTGATAATAAATCTGATTGAGAAAAGCTTTAGTATCCTTCTGTTTTATCTAGGCAGTGGAATTCAGCTGAGATCCTTCCAAGCTAATGAGGCCATCATTTAGCCCACTTCAGCGATGACTGTACAGCACTAGAAAATGTAGCCCAGTCTTTAACAGGAGTAAATCAACTCTGTTATCTCCTCCCTAAACTGGCAAGTACTATCACTCCCAAAGCCTCCAATAGCTTCAGGAATCAAGCTGCCATATGTAACTTTATATGTCTGCTTCAGGACCAAATGAAAATACTTCTCTTAATGCCTTGAAATCCCCTGTCCTCACCCTGTTCATTATTACAGTGTCTTGAAATTCAGCCAGAATTGCTTAACTAACTGAAAAATAATCTCCAGAGATTAAGAGATCTTCAACAAAAACAATAGGCAAGTGATCCCTGGAGCAGGGGGCTTTGTGTCTTGTTTTGCTTATATAAGACCATAGCAGCTTCACAGAAGATACGGCAGCAGAGGAAACAAAAGAGAAGAGCACAAAGCCTACAATTATTGCTAATTATTTGCTGATCTTTAAAAATGAGGATTTCCCAATGTAAAAGGGAAATTCTAAGTGAATGAGAAGTCTTGCATAAGTTTTCTCACAAAAGGCTCCTTTGTTTTACCTGTTGATCTGCTTTTGCATCACTTTTTGTATGATTTTTCTATTTTTTGCCCTAATGACCTACCCTCATCCTGGATGGACAAGAGATCAGGCCCAGCCAGCATGGGTTTGGAAGGGGTAGGTCTTGCTTGACCAACCTGATCTCTTTTTATGATCAAGTAACTCGCTTGGTGGATGAGAGGAAGCCTGTGGATGTGGTGTATCTGGATTTCAGTAAAGCATTTGACACGGTCTCCCATGATATACTCCTGGGGAAGATGGCAGCAAGGGGTTTTGATAGGAATATTCTCTGCTGGGTCAGGAACTGGTTAAATGGTTGAGCCCAGAGAGTGGTGNTTGATATTAGGAAAAGGTTTCTTACTGAAAGAGTAATCCGGATTTGGAATGGGTTGCCCACAGAGGTGGTTGACTCGCCAACCCTGGAGGTGTTTAAGGGTAGGCTGGATGAGGTGTTGAGCGACATGATCTAGATGTAGATGGTTAGTTGGGCTATAGGTTGGACTAGATGATCTTTAAGGTCCTTTCCAGCCTTCTTGATACTGTGATGGGGAAAAGATTTTGGGAAGACCATTTTACTGGATCTTTCTAAAAACTGGAAATGATGGATGCATTTATAAAATCTACGTAGTGGATATAGACTTTTCTTCCTTA
This sequence comes from Pitta sordida, assembly GCA_013390025.1. Classification (NCBI taxonomy): domain Eukaryota; kingdom Metazoa; phylum Chordata; class Aves; order Passeriformes; family Pittidae; genus Pitta; species Pitta sordida. Next base: position 28,806 of record WEKX01007079.1, read on the forward strand.
TAGGCTGACAGCGTCTTCATATGCTTAAATTTCATCAAGTGTTTAATGTACAGCTCCAGAGATATCTGCACTATCACTATAGACAGGGAATTGCTTTCTCCTTTCTTGGCAGTCAGTCATTTCACTGTTGTGCTGGGCTGAGCAGACACCTGGGCCTTGCATTTGCCCAGGCCAGAGATTAGATCATATTTAAATGGTACTGCAATCATGTTTTCTTCTCTTCCCCTTCTCAGTTCCAAGTTTGCTTTCTACATGGTCTTCAGCTTCCAAAGTCTGCTAATTCCTTGCTTCTGATTTAAGCAGCCCAGATAAAAGCATCCTCCTTTCCATAACCTGGTTCTTTTCTAAACAGACAGATATTTTTTCCCCTCTGGATCTTCTTGTGGCTTAATTTTCTGTCTATCATGGCTTTCAGTCTGTCTGCCTGACAAATCCCCTCTCACCTTTCTCCCAAAAACCTGGCTCTTGATCCAGCATTCAGCCATTTCACCTCTGGGCTTCCAGTCCTATAACTTGGAAGATATAGCAATAAAGCAAGCACAAGTAAGACTAATCTCTGAAATAGACTAGATAATTCTCCTTCCTATTCTCCCTCAAGGCAAGCACATTGACAGTTTGAGTTAAGTTAAATTCTGGCTATATAAAAAGAAACTGAATCTTATGTTTCTAATGGCTAACACTGAGAGTCTCTCAGAGGGCAAAAACTGGGGCAGAACTTGCTGCAAATATAGTAAATTTCTCCATGTGATGGCAGGGAAATCACTCTTACTCTCTATAAGCAAATCTTACTGTGTTTAGGCATTCTGAGGAAAGCTATTAATCCTGGGCCCGATCCATTTTACACTAATGCAAATCAGAAAGAAATCCCATTAAATCAGAGGAGTTACAAAAATTCATTGAAAAATCTTTATTACTAAGGCCAGAAGACCTGTTTTGAAACAGAGATGAAGTGTCTGCCTTGCCATATATTTGATATTTTAAAATTTTCTGACATGAGGAACAATCTGATCTAGCATCAGAGCACAGAAATAAGAGCTGAGAGGCCTTGGCTCTATTCCTGGCTGTGACAGTACTATATTAGGTGACAGTGGGCAGATCATTTTACTTTTGTAAGCCAACGCTTCCCCTTTCACCTTTGGTCTTGTTTGTCTGTAAATTCTTTGGGTCTCAACAGGACCTTCAAAGTATTGCCATCGGTAATAATAAACTGACCTTTGCAAGGACTAAGTCTAAAAGAAAATTAAGTGGGACATACATACTGTTACTTAAGTTACTTAAGAATCATGGAGAATACATATCAAGGTATTGTTTATTAGCACTGGGATTACACAATTCCAGAGCAATGAGGCTGTTTTGTTACCCCAACTAATTTGTCACCAAGTCACAATGTTTTTTTTTAAGATGACAAGAGATCAGTCTATCTAAATTACAATTAGGGATTAAAAAAAAAGCTTGACAGAAAGATTTGACCTTAATTAAAAAAATTAACACTCTGACAAAAAGCAAACGAAGTGCGTTTTCGCTTTAATTAAAATGCCACAATTACAATGTAAATAATTGTGTTTTATTAATCGTTGGCATTCAAGCTTGAGACTGGAGCAATACTAATGATAATTAAGTTGCTAGTGCTGAGTATGGTGCCTTAATAATTACACAGTAGTTAATACAGAATGCTAACTAAAACTGGGAAGTTCTGCATAGCAATTATGTTATCTAAGGCTGCTAATTAGTTATGTTAATTTAGAATTTCTTCAATTTCCTGCGTAGACTGGGTTGTTTAACTGCATGTCCATTGTCCCTTCTTTCATATGCAACAGAACTGGTGTTCTCTGTCCATTAAAGTTTACACAAGAATGTTTCACATCATCAAAGTGGTCTCTGAGGGAGAGAGATTCTACAAAATCTGATACTGTATGCATTAGTTATTTTTCCGGCATGTGCAGGTTTATAACTCAGGATGCTTAATCATGACAAGGACCCTTCTAATCATTAATGTCAAGGTAGGGTAATTCTTATTATGTAGTACTTTATTTCAGGCAGAAAAAAACATGTTTTTTTAAAGGGATATGAAGTGAATGAGGACAAGAAACTAAGCTGGTCCACAAATAAACCAGAGACAGACAACATAGTCGAGGTAATTCCTGCTTGCAGTCATAATATTGAGAACCGTGTTTTAAGGTCTGGGCTCCTGAGTCAAGGTAAGAGCAAGGAGCTGTGAAGCCTCAAATGCCAAATCAGTTGAGCTGAGTGTACTCTAAAGCAGAAGTTGTAAACAGCTTGAGTGCACAAGGTCTCAAATGTAAAAAGCAATTGAGAAAATACTCTGCTAGGGAAAGTGAACTGGCCCCATTTAGCTATTTAAAATTCTTCAGAAATACAGAAATCAAATGGAGGAAGATTAATGAGTACTTTCCCTGCATCTGCAAGTAATAGCAGTCAGAAAAAGGAAGACAGAGGTCCAGCCTTCTTTCAGATACACCTCTGTATCTGGGAGTCTATAACCTAATGTCTTCATCTCCTTCTACTACTCCACAACAGAGTGGTTGTAAACCGAGAATGAGTTGCATTTCTTCTTCACATTCTCCCAGTAGGTTGTTGCAGATAGCCATAAGATCCCCTCTCTGCCTTCTCTTTCTAAGACTAAACCCCACACTTTCTTTAGCCTTTCCTAACAACTTTTATGAAAATATACATGCTAAGAGCCACAAAAGCATTTGAGCAACGTGCTCAACTCAATCACCTAAATGCCTTTATGCATCATGGCTTGATTTCTGAACACCACACAATCTCCTCTTTGTTTCTTAAAGCAGAAGCTGCTTTGCCCCTATAATGGAGTAACATACCCACTGGAGGCAAAACCTTCTTTGATAGATCTTTCCATTCTGTCTTTTTGATCTTGATAGGAATAACTGTACTCCCTATATATTAATGTAGTAACGTTAAGGGTAGGAGGCAATAGAGAGAAGTTCCTGCCCAGTGCAGCAGGTATGTCTCCTTCCCAGGTGTCCCGGCTTAAGACATATGAGGCTTTGCAAGCGGAAAATCCACTTTAGTGCAGTGGTGAGTGTCCCTGCCTCTCATGCGGGAGACCGGGGGCTTGACTCCTGCCAGGGAGGAAATGGTGCCATTTAAGAGTTGGACTTGATGGTCCTTGTGGGTCCCTTCCAACTCAGAATATTCTGTGATTCTGTGAAACAAACATGGACGAGAACAATACAGACCAGAAGGAGGATCCAGGGAACTATAGGCCTTTCAGCCTGACTTGGCTCCAGGGAAGAACACGGAGCAGATAATCTTGAGGAACATGACATGTCATGTACAGTACAACCAGGGGATCAAGTCCAGATAGCAGAGGTTTAGGAAAGGCATGTGGTGCTTGAGCAACCTGATCTCCTATGAAAAACTGACCTGCCTAGGGGATGAGGGAAAGGCTGTGGATGTGGTCTACCTGGAGTTTGGTAAAGCCTTTGATACTATTTCCCCCAGCATTCTCCTGGAGAAATTGTCTTCCAATGGCTGGGTAAAAAATTGGTTGGATGGCTGGGCTTAAAGAGTGGTGTTGAATGGAGTTAAATACATTCAGGAGGCTCAGTCAGGTGAAGTTCTGAGTTCTACACTTGAGTCACAACAACCCCATGCAGTGCCAGAGCCTTGGGGAAGAGTGGCTGGAAAGCTGCCTGATGGAAAAGGACCTAGGGGTGTTGGTCAACAGCCAGCTGAACATGAGCCAGCAGTGTGCCCAGGTGGCCAAGAAGGCAAATTGCATCCTGGCTTGCATGAGCAATAACATGGCCAGCAGGATCAGGGCAGTGATCGTTCCCCTGCACTGGGCACTGGTGAGGCCGCACCTTGGTGAGGCCGCACCTTGAGTACTGTGTCTGCTTCTGGGCCCCTCACTATAAGAAGGATGTTGAGGTGCTAGAGTGAGTCCAGAGAAGGACAATAGAGCTGGTGACGGGACTGGAGCACAAGTCCTGTGAGGAGTGGCTGAGGGACCTGTGAATGTTTATCCTGGAGGTAAGGAGGCACAAGGAGGACCTTATTGTTCTTGACAACTACCTGAAAAGAGTTATAGTGAGGTGGGTCCCAAGTGAGAGGAAACAGGAAGTAGCAAGTCACAGGACAAGAGGAAATGGCCTCAAGTTCCACCAGAGGAAGTTCAGGTTGGACATCAGGAAAAATTTCTTTACTGGAAGGGTGGTAAGTCAGGCTCCCCAGGGATGTGGTGGAGTTGCTCTCTCTGGAGATATTTAAAAGATGTGTAGGTGTGGGGCATAGGGGCATAGTATAGTGGTGGACTTGACAATGTTAGGATTACATTTGAACTTGATGATCTTGAGTGTGTTTTCCAACCTAAGTGATTCTATGATTATATTCCTTCATGTCTTTAGAGAAACAGTCGGTGTGGCCAACAAGGATATGCAGGGAATGTGCCTTTTTCTTTTCTCTTTTTTAGTGGCAGAGTAAGGAATACAAATAAGAATGCAATGACAACATCAAGGGCTTTGTTTTCGAATGCTTGTTCATCTCCTGTCTTGCTTACTTCCTTATATCATGAGGATAAGTTTCTAACTAATTTTCAATCATGTTATTCTGGGCTTGTCTGAAAATGGCTATGGAGACTCTCTAGAGATGATGGAACAAAAGAGAAGAATGTCTCCCTCTTCACTCAGCCTTTATGAAAACAGAAGCTATTTTTAATATTACAAATGAATATATATGGGGGAACAGAACTCGTTAGCAATAGAGTACATGTATCAGCAGCATCTGAGACTGAAAGATGCAGGGAAGCAGGGCTTGCAGCTCTTATGGGCTCTGCTGCCCCAGGCCAAGCAGCAAATCTCCTGCACATCTTTGCTGGACTATTAGCTGTTCAAAATGTTTTGCTGCACTTGCCACCCTCATTGATAGTGCTGGCCTTGCAAAGAAATTAAATACATGAGGATACTCGGTGACATTCTTTATCCCACAACTAGAAGCTCCTTCACAGCTCAGAGTCCTGCTATGAAATTTTAAAGATGTGTCTACTTTCACTTACTTTTTTTTTCCCTTGGTGACTTCAATGGATTTTGATCGAGGTCTGAAGTTCATAATTTGTGCCTGTATATTTTCATAAAACATAAAGCTGAGGACCTAATTCTGCTCCAGTTGTTCCTACATAATATGATTACAGAGTGTTGCACTGGAATGGATTAATTTAGACCCATTTAGGGACTTTAGTTTAGGTTAGATATCCGGAAAAGATTTTTGACCAACAGAATGAGCACTGGTTGAGCACAGGTTGAGCACTGGAACAGGCTGCCCACGGAGATGGCCACAGCACCAAGGCTGTCTGAGTTCAAGGAGTGTTTGGCCCATCCTCTCAGGCATGTGGTGTGTTTCTTGGGATGTCCTGAGCAGGACCAGGAACTGGACTCAGTGATTCTGAAAGGTGCCTTCCACCTCAGCATATTCCATGATTCTATCAATTTTGTAATTCGCATAAGAAGATGTCAGGGATACAAAATAATATTTTTTATTTTCCTAAAAAAAACAAAACAAAAAAAAGAGTGGAGAACTGACACTTCATTCTGACATCATTTTCCTAGATTTATTTCTAGCCTTGGTGTTCATGGAAGCAAAATTGTTTTTCAAGAAGCACATACTATTCAGAGAGGCAGGCTACAGTTTTCAGTGGACAAATTTTCAGTTATCCACAATTCCAAAGGCTCTGAGACCATCACTCAGGGTGCTCAGTAATTTTTAATACTCCAGTTTAACAGAACACACACCTATCAAGGCAATCTGAAAAGCACACATATGCAGTCCTATAGAAAAAACACTCCCCACATGTAACATCCCTTGCAGCATCACAAAGCATACTGTAAACATGAGCTAATTATATTGCCCCAGGAATGTTATCTTAAATGCAAATTCACGAACAGGAAACCAAGACCCCCGAAGGTTAGCTTGGTTAGCAGGAATTTTGTGGTTAAGACACTGGTTCTAGAACTCTTTACGAAGTTCCTCATGCTCTAATTACCAGGTTACATTTCAGAAGGGATTCCCCCCTTAAGCACTGCTACTTTACAACTGCTTTCCTGGCTATCTGCTGCAGACCATCCACTTCCCGTCTGAATTTGTTTGGTCATTTTCGTCGACTTGTGGCAGTGTCAGAAGAGGCAGTTCATTTCTTGGTTCTGCATGTACAAGGAGGAGGGTCTCTTTTAGGGAACTGTCACATACGACTTGCTATCTGCATATGTGCCACCACAGACAGGAGAACTGCTATCCAGGAAATTTTGAGGTAGGCCACTTAACAAGCTGCCTCTGTATGGGAGCTTTGTCTAGAAGGCTGGAATTCAAAACGCTCCAAGGTCTGAACTGCCTCCTACAGATGAGCCATTTCCAAATGCTTTTTATGTAGCACAGGGTAAAAGCAATTAGCACTGTTCAGCTGGTGTGGAGCAAGGTCGTGTGTAGCTTTTTTCAGTATCTCCAGCCCAAACATCCCAGCAAAGCATACACTGGGCCATTCTGAAAATTTAGGCTCTTGTCTTAAGATAGGTCAGCCTGTATCTGCTTCCTCTTCAAATGTTTCCTAAAGTACATACATCTTAACTTTGTCAAAGGCATGGAAGGTAACTTGGCATGCACTTCAAACATTTCTCAAAATCTTCCCCACAAACCCTTCGAAATATAAGCCCTTGTGCTCACGCTGCTCTCCAAGTGCTGAAATGAGTGGAATTACACCAGTGCAAGATAAAACTGAAGGGAGGAAATGACCCCGTGAGAGGCCCTTCTGGATAGCAATGGTGAAAATGAAGTTGCTAATCATCATAGTACATCATGATGAGTCTCTGCTGCCAGGCTAATACTCTGATCCAGCATGGTATGGATGCACAACCAGATGTGTTCTTGTCTGCAGAGACAGCAGAGGGATTTCAAGGTCTGCAGTAAGTCTGCTGGAGATAGAGGAATTATTAATACGTAGTGTATAGCAGTTTGAATAGTTAAATTGATGAGGGGCTTGGGGAAAATGTCAGTAAATTAGAAATCATTAGAGACATTTGAAAAGCATTAAGGTTGAAAATTTTGTTAAAGGACATGTTTATTACAGAGATGATTGAACCCTGTTAGAAACAAAAAGACATTTTGTAATACCACTTGACTGAAAGAAGAAGGGCATAGGTATGTCTGTAAGTACACACATACACACGCACACACTCAAACACACTGGCAAAGCTTCTAAAAGAGCAAAGTTTCAGAAAAACAAAACCTAAGAAAGAATTTGAACAGGGTGAGAAGTTGAAACAGAAGCTTTTAACTGCTGCTACCTGATTTCTTGGGTCAAATAGTGAATATGATAAAACAGAAAGCAGAACAACATAATTCTCTGTTTGATCCTCCCTCCTGCTGTTCTATGAATGGAAGTGGTGAAGCACTGAGGAGCGGGGTAAGGGCGGGCAGGGGTCTGAACAGAGAAGAGAAAGAAAAGGCTTCTCAAGGCTTTCTACTTTTGTGCATTAAAAGTTTTAAATATTGTAAAACTAATTATTTTATGAGAAATGCACTGCTGTATTGTATAAATATGCAGACAAAATACTTTTTTTACCATAATCAGCAGAAATCATCCATCTCTATAATGTTTTATAACCTCTTGATTAGCAGAAACTTAATTTGGCGCTTATCAGTCTAAAGCAAGGGGAGTATGAAATTAAGTTAGGGTCAAATCTTCATTTCCTTACTTCGATGACTTCCTTTTGACACAAACAGTCATTTTGCTGAATAATGAATGAGTTTAAAATAGATGATAACTTTCTGATTTCTGTTGTTATAGAGTATTTCCGTATTATCCAACACGGCATTTTTCTTTGCTGCATTTTATTTATGCCTATCCCCAAACCTCCTGAATACTCCCTTAAAAGCTGCAGGTCCAGTTTGGCTCTGGTGTATCTCTCTGACTTTCCAACTTCCTGTCAATTGCAAAATTAGAATTTTGGACTTATTTTCTAGTAACATCAATACATGAAATGATGCTAAATGTAGATGTATTTCTTTTTTGATTTAATGACATTTCTTTTTCAATTTTATGACAAACCCCAGTGGTCCAAGGAGTAACTTCTTTTAGTTTTGAAGGCTGAACTTTATCATCCTCAAATTGTAATATTCCCCCACTATTGTCTACAGGAGTTTGTCTTTCCTGCAACACAGGTAGGGAGGCTGCTCTTCTGAAACAGCCACATGGAGTCTTCAAGAGGCAGCCTGAAGCCACCTGAGGAGTCATCAGCAGGGTTTTTCAGTGATTATCACTCTCCTTAGTCTTCCTTGAGTTTTGGGCAGCTGGTGGAGTCACTTTAGCGAAGGTTAGCTATGATGAATGAATCCTGTCTTGGTTAAAATAGGTTGGGACATAACCTCTTGTCTCCTAACAAGGTTTCCCTTCTGTAGAAATTCATGGCAGGTTTCTGAATTTCCTTCCATCTTCCTCCACACTTTTTACTTCTTAAGGAAGTGTGTTTTAAAGAGACATTGTTTGAAGATATTTCATTACATTTCAGATACGAATTTCAGCTGGAATTTCTCCCCATGCAGAGCTGCTGCATGTTCCAGTCTTAAAAAAACAATAAGGACTTTGCACAATGAAAATGATGCTAACAAGCCCAAAATTTGCAATGCAAAATACATCATAATCTTTCTTGCCTCTGTTACCTTTTCTCCCTGTTTTGCCTACAACATTAGTGGATGCTTCTATTCAAGAGACATTTTAAAAGGGGATTTTTTTCAAGCCACTTGGAATTTGCTTTCTTGATATACTTGATATCCCTACTGAAATCAAGTTTGCAGTATGGGGCTTTGTAATTTCATGCTAGAACAGCATAAAATAGAAGAATAACTCACCCAGTAGGAGCAGATTATGTAACAGTAGTGAAGGAGAATCAGCACAGATAGGGAAGATCGTTAGGAAAGCTGCTGGTTCTGCAGTGCTATACACCTGCTAATTGGTTTCAAACAATGAGGAGGGCAGTGCAAGCTGTTTGGGGATACTACTAGAAAACCTACATAGAGTAGTGAATGGTGCCAGGAACACACTGAAAGATAAGAAAATCAAAGAATTAGAACTACAAAGTAAAAATTTAGTTTACATCAATGAACAACTGAAGGCAGAGATCATGACAATGTCCTGCCAGATTTCTCTATGCTATGATAATAAAATGCATCAAAAGATGGATATATTAGAAGTAAGAAATATGTTTGAAAATGAGATTTGTGAGAGTGCTCACAGATCACACTAATTGAAGGAGAAACTGTATAAGCAAGAAAAACTCAGAGCTCACCAGTTAAGGAACATATTAGGAGAACTTTACAAGCTCAGGGAAGTTCAGAGGAAGTGAATTCTGCAAGTGAAAGGAGATCTAGAAGAATTAGCTGAGAAAGATGCACTTTTGGCAGTAGTGATGAGAACAAATCCTGCTGAAGCCAAACTTCTGAAGAGCTCTTTGCTTAAAACACAACATTTGTTTGATAGAGTTAAATTTCTTCACAGTAGCTTGCATAGCGTTACATTTTAGATTTGTGATTAAAGCAAATCTTAGATTTGTGATTAAAATAGGGATGTTTTCATTATCACTGAGCATTGTTTACACAGTGTCAAGGCCTTTTCTGCTTCTCACTCTGCCTCGCCAGCAAGGACCCTGAGGATGCACAAGACACTGGGAGGGGACACAGCTGGGACAGCTGACCCCAACTGACAAAGAGATATCTTGCACCATATGATACCATGATCAGCAGTAAAACTGGGGTTTGTGGGTAAAAGATGGCAAGAGCTGCCATTTCTCAGAAACTTGCTGGGCATCGACTGGTTGGTGGTGAGCAAGTGTTTCCTTTAGCACAATTTTTTTTTACTTTGTTTTATTAATTGTGTTTTTCCCTCTTGTCTCTGTTGTTTGTACTTCCCCCTTCTTCCTTAAAAAAAAAAAAATCCCTTTATCTCAATGCAGAAGTTTTCCCATTTTCTTCCTCCTGATTCTACCCATAGTCCTACCTGGGGAGAAGTGACCAAGCAGTTGTGTGCTGCTCAGTGCCTGCCCAGGTGAAACCTTCTGTGTATTAATAGATGAGTTCATGTGCTTTTTCTCTAGAAATCAAGTCAACTTTAGGTTCTGAACATAGTTTTTTAAAATTAGATTGTTAATTGTGAATATATTTTATAGTAGACAGCTGCATGTAGTAAAAACCCAACAAAGAACTCACTGACTCAGGCAAAGGAGACAAAAAATGCAGTTTGTGCTAATCTGACTGAAAGTGAGTAATGTACAGTACTTCATCTGGAATCCTGGAATTCCCTACTAGACTGTCAGCTTGTAAATTTTTCACCTGTGGGTCACATTTCAGAGTATATGTTTTCTCCAGACATGGAGAAACTTAAAGATGTAGGAGGGTGTGTTAGTTGAGGCTGGTTAAGAACAGCTTTCATTGGTGGACATTATTTCAGACACTTAGCTGAAACCTTTTGTTTGTGCATCTAGACACAATAGGCACAGGAACCTTTTGTTTGTGAATCTAGACATAAAAAGCACTGGAACTTTTAAAATATAAATAAATAAATAAATACATGTCATTTTCTGTGGATGAAAAGTTAAATCCTAAAATCCAACATGGCAGCTGGCCAACTGGTAATCATGCTGAGCCTTCAGAATTATCTCTGACACTCACGCGCAAAGCAGGTAGACGAAACTTGCCCGGGAGAAGCTGGCAAGCAAATGTGCACTGAACAAATATGATACAGGGAAAAAAATCTGAGATGGTGAAGGAGAAGGTGTGATTCCAGGACATCATTTTCACTGTAGCATGTAGAAGTGGTAGTGGAGAAAAATTCCAGAGATGAAAAACCTAAAACAACCCCTTAATCTCTTTCGTGCCTGTCCTGGATGACAAGTCACCCTTTGAAATCAGAGATACAGTATAGAAGGGGAAAGTTTGAGTATAAGGAAATTGGGCAATGCTCAGAGGTACGATGAAGTCAGTACAAAGAATTCTATTTGAGATGCTGAACTGGGACTCAGAGGAACTGAATTTTCTTCCTGTGTCCTTCCTCCTTTTCCTCTGGCAAATCAATCTTTCCACATCTCATTTTCCCCAACAGAATAATGAGGAAGTAATATTAAATAGCACATTCTTTTCATACTTTAGAGCATTTGTTTATCGGTATGTTTTAAACCAGAATAATTTTACAGAACTGAGAGAGGGAATTATAAGACAAATGTTGAAAGAGCAAATTGGAGGGGGGCAAAAAGGAAGAAGTTGTGGCAAAGGCTGGGAGTAGGAATCTCTTTGGATCAACCACATCAGACAGAACAGTTAATGTACACACAAAAATGGTTTCATCAGAGAAAATACCTGCTACAGATAGAACCAAATCTAAATAGAGATCTTGGAGTACTATTGCTATTGCATAATACTAATCATGGGACGTGAGCTGCCTGTAAGGAGGTATTTGTGCCAAGGTGGTCTGAACTGCATTACCTGGCAGTCATCAACAATTGCACCTGTGCAAAGCCAGACTGACGTTATGTAATTCTCGTTGTCCAGTGCCACAGGAAAATCTATGGAGAAAAAGAAATGTTTGGTGGGATCAAAATTAGAAAGTGTTCTGGAAATATGTTTTGAGAAGACAACTCTGCAATGGGGTGGATAACTGTGTTGCCCTCATTTTGCAACAGATCTTCTCAACTAGCTTCAGCTGCTGTCCAGATGCATAGCACATTTGAAATCTGAGGGGGGGCTTCCACAGAACTTCAGAGGCTTCTGGAGAAGCCAACAGCAGCATTAAAGCTTGCAAAGGTATTACGCAGCATAAAATTGTTATTTCACGTAACATGTAAATATTTGGCGAATTCTGCACAGAGAGAAAACAAATCTTTCTCTGGTTTTGATGAACCATTTCAATGGCAGTATTTATGGGTAATACAAAAATAAGGGTATTTTTCTCTTAAATGAGAGATAAAGAACAGAATGAAGAAAAATCACATATGCAGCAGTATCCTTTCTACAATTTACAGTCTTTATGAATGATATATAAAGGATTAGTTAATCCTACGATGCTTCTGGTTTTTTCATCTTTATTTTAGGGGGAAAAAAAAGAAAGAAAATTGTGTGCTTGGTTATCACCAAAAAACCCCCCAAATGCACAAACTCATATTTTTAATTCACACATTTTTCATATTCTGAATATATTTGTAGGGCTGAATTCCGGCAGAGGAAAGCTGTACAATCACAGTCAGGTGACAACACCTTTGTGTAGAAGACACCCATATGTCCCAGAAAGTGCTACACAATGCTATAAGCAGCAGAAGGGAAGCCAGGCAAGAAGTGACTTGAAACAGGTACATAAGCATATGTGTTATACAGATCTGTTATGCAAAATTTTGCTTTCTTTACAGTTTACTGGAATTTTGGGCAAAACCACACTTAGAGCAGCAATTCATTGCTTTTAAACAGCAATTTTCTTAATTTGAAAAGTTTACATACAAAGATGATGAAAGCTGGTTTTTCTTACATGCCTTATTTCATTACTTTTTCTGGCATTCCTTCTTTCCAAGTGCACTCCTGCAGATGGTTTGAAGCATACATGGGGCCTCAGGAGGGTTCATATGCACACATACTTCTGTAGTTACCCTAACTAGGTCATTGTATCTTAACAAGTTAGTGATCAATACCACAGCTAACCTGAGACAGTGCAGAGTTGTCCTGTGCTGTACATTCAGCTTGGTATGCAGCCTCTGGTGTGCTGCACATATCCACTGGCCACAGCAGAATCCCAGCCTGCTAATGGTAATGAAGGAGCCTGCTGGCAGCCCCCATGAGGCACCAGTGATTACATCACTTGCATGTCCTGTATCTTAAAACACACTTCCATTTTTTCTAAGTTTTGATCCAGTGTTTCAGAAGACACAAAGCAATGATGTACACTCTGTAAATATTGGGGGCTTAATTTTTCCCTACGAATTACAGACTATTCCTGTATATTACATATTCTAGTAAGTGCTGAAAGCCTTGACCAAAACGACCTTTTGTGCTAAATACTCTCTCGATGTCCACAGATGATCCTGTCCTTAGCGTGCAGAATCGTAACACTCAACAGGTGCATTGATGTTACCTTATTTGGGAATGGAGAGGCAGTGAGGAGAGATCAAATCACCTATTGAGATCATAGAACCTATGAAAACTGAACTTAGATCTTCAGCAAGTCTAAAAAGACATGCATTGCTCTTTTGTTTAAAACAATAAGCAATTAGCTTTAAACACAAGACCCATACCTCATTAGAAGTTTCCCTTGCAGGGAGAAATTAATTTTCTTCCTTGACGTCCTTATGTGACTGAACACCAAGGTGTCACCTCACATGGTGACACTTAATAATCAGTGAACAGAAGTAGGAGTTGGGAAATGCTTGTAATATTTACATCCAGTCCTGATGTTTGAGAATGCTGAAGCTACAGCTGACTCTGTATCCAATTTCTTTACCTCAACACTGTCTCTACTACCCCAACAACTTTGAGGTTGTTGGAAAAAATAGACTAAAAAGTGTCAGAATGTGCTGCATTATCAGAGGTGCTGGACTCCTGCAGCTCCTATTGACCTCCCTGAGGTTGAGCTAAGAGAACTCTGCAGACAACAAACGTGCTGTCCCTCCCTGGAAAGAGCTCCAGACGCTCTGTGTATCAGTGCTGACTTCAAAGGAGTATGAGGATCTGACCACAAAGAAACCAGAGGTAGTACATATAAAAATGTTTTCACTGCAGGCACAAGGTGCATTTCTGTGAAACTTGCCCTGTTCCTCATAACCTGCCACATTTAGTAAGAAAGGCTCTGGAGGAAAGATGGAAATAGTAAATCAGGCTACTGAATTATTTGAAAATAATCTTTTCTGAAGGGAATATAGGCTACAGACCTTTAAAAAGATGAGACTTTACCACTGACAAGTGTATCTGGCGTGTCAATGTGGTAATGAAGTTAGTTCTGCACTGTTTGGAAAACAGCAAATTTCCTTGCAAGGTTTGTGATTAAACATCTAACAGAAAATAATGATTTCCTTGCAGGCACTTAGGCACCAAATACAAAGAGTTAGAGGAAGAGCCTACCAGAGAAAGAACCTACTAAATATCAGTATTGAAAGCCACTGTTACTGTAGAGTCCTCATACTATTCATTGTTAATTATAAAAACTAATGTCTATAAAACTGAAGTACCCAGTGGGAGAAAGTATGATATTTAATGTGCAGAAATCCTTTTACATACAATAACCCCAGCAGTTGGAGAGAGGAGAGAGAGAGCATATTGACTTGCATGTATATCTTGTTATTGAGGAGGACCAATAAATTTACTAAATTACAAAACGAACCCTATGTCTTGCTGTATATGAGTCAAGATTTCCATAATGAACTTGAGAAAGCAGAAGACCAATGTTTGCTTGCCTGGGGATGGACTGGGAAAGAAAGAATTTTTGCCCAGAAATTCACACTTGCACTACTTGTGCCTATACAAAATGTTAGATCAAATGGAAATGTATGAATCAATTGAGTATTGAGTATTTGGAAGAAATCTGAAAAAAATTGTGCTCCTTAGAATTACTCCAAAATAATACCCTTAATTTTTGAAGGAAGTTGTTGCTTCTTCTGTGTCATTACACTTCCACTTTTCATTGTTTCGTCCCTTTCATGTCTGAGTTTATAAGTATTTTGGTGAGGAGAAATTTGGTTAGCAGACAAAAATAATTCCTTAATTTTTCTACATATTTATTTTAAATTCTGAGAAAAGAACAAACAAAAAATGAAACAAATACGTGAACATTCATTCAGCACATGAACAAGATTCCTAAAATATCTATTCACAGCCTGGCATGGTACTAGATATTCATATGAATATCATAACTGAGAATGCTACATGTCCTCCTTCTGTGATATTAGAATTCCAAAAATCTACATTGTTTTAGTCTTTTTTAGTCTTTATTTTCAAATGATGACTTCTACATTCGGCATTTTTATTTTAAATGAGACCACAGAGAGTTGTCCTCTTTGATGAAATAATCTAGATAAAAAAGAATAATCTAATTCAATAGAAAATGTGTGAAAATCTTATTTGCTAGACTTTTCTCTAGGTAAGAGAGCAGTTTCTTTTTCAACAAACAAACATGTTGATTTATTCACAGTTACATAACAGGCATGCATTGTAGAGCAACATCGAGCCTGCCCAATGGGTTTTTTAGGCGAGGCTCAGCATGCACAGAACTGGCCTCACCCTTTAATCCCAGGCTTCATCTCTCAGGGCCTAGTGAGCTTGGACGGTGACAGCGAAGTCCATGGGTTTAATTAGAGTATTCTCCTCTTAGACGGATGGCTTTAAAGTGCTAAATGAGTTCCATGTGCCCGGGTTTGCAATTAGAATTGTCCTTCTCCTAGGACAGTTGCCTGAAGGCTAACGACTCTATCCTACCCATAGAAATTTTATACCAGGATGCAACCCAGTAAAAACCAACAGGCCATACACTTAGGCCCGAATAATGAACATAAAGTGAGGATGAACAAGCTAAATAATCACATGTCAGAAACAGATTTGGATGTTAACATATATCATAAGCTGAACAGGAGTGAGGAATGTTACGCTGCTGTAGAAAAGGCAAACCCTTATTGCAATTTATAGCCTATGTTATCAGCTAAAAATATTTAGCAATTCTTCAGCTCTCCTTGAAGCTCTCTGCCTCAGCTGAGATGGGACACAGCCCCAGCTGTGTCCAATTTCGGATACTTCAAGGAAGACACGGTCCTATTGGGGAAAAAATGAGGAAGATAATTATCAGGCTTTCTAGAAGTATACTTGTAAGGAAAGGCTGAAGAAATTAGGATAGATTTAATCTTACATTCCTCTGAAAAGATAAACTTCAGAGAAAAGAAAACTAGGAGGTAAAACAATATCAGCTTTCAAATACATGAAAGGTAATTTCAGTAGAAGGATCAAGATGTTTTCTGTGTCTGCTGTGCTCAGGACAAAGACATTTTCCTCTCCTAAATGTTTGCTCGTCTTGGTTGAAATGATGTCTGGAAATGGACATGTTACTCAAGAAACACTAAATAGATTCTTTGCACTGCTACAGTTTCCCCAGTGCATTAAAAATACACTTTAAAAATACAGTTTGGAAAAAGCAAGGTGGAATTGAAGAAAAATGAAAAAATCTCCCTATGATTGTAGATTGCTCTCCTCTGAAGCATCTGCTGTCTGAAATTGTTTTTGAAGAACCTTCTCCTCACCTCTGTGCTGAATGAATTTACAGAAAAACCTTGCACAAGCTTGATTTGAAACGATATAACTCCCATTTTGGAGTGGACTGTGTGATGAAGATATAGTTACAAAATAAATAATGATTCAGCTATAACATTCAATTTTGTCCTTATTAAGGTGATCAACCAGGTGTTGAAGCCAATAGAATTTGCTTTTCCTCTGTTGGAAAGCTATTTTGAGTGCAGCGTGACTGAAAAATAGCCACTTATTAGCTGCTCGGCAGTGCTCTCAGCTTTGCTGCTAGAATCCCCCACAATTGCTCAAACAACACTTTTGCCAATACTCATCTAGCTCAATCAGCAGCTACAACGCTGGAGTATGAAATTCTGCAGTGATTGTGAGGGTGGTAAGTTGCCTGCTGTTTAACATCTCTGTTTCACAGCCCAGTGTCAGTAGGGAGGCATTGCTGATTTTGATCTCCAGTTTGTATTTAATTCTTTCTCTCTTCAATCTATCTAAATGAATTCTTGTGTAGTCAGAGAGAAGTATTCATCCTGACTGAAATCCTTGCATAATGTTGCTGTGTGCTGTTACAGAGTTGTTGTGTCTCATGATGGAGCTATCTTCCCTCCAAGAATGGGGATGTAATTCTTCTGCATCCCAACTGGACTGTGAGGGTTAATTAAAGTTTGCAATGCACTGTGAATACCTTGTATGCTATTGAAGTGGAAATTATTGTTTCTTACAGCCAGCCTGAATGCCATCTGGGATTTCCATGTTCCTGTTTCAGCTCAGTTGTATGTTACCAACCTCGATCCAGTACCATGAACAAAAGGTTAGCATTGCAGCCTCTTGTTCTGTGTTTGGTGCTATGTCCAGCCCTCATGTAAGTCTACAGGCATCCTGAGAAGCTGTGGTCAGCACACTAGGGCTCCAACAGCTTTTCTATAACTGAAACCTTCAAACATCCCTTTCCTTTTTCTGCACTTCCACCCTGACATGGGTTGGATCCACAACGCAGTAGACCCCTTAGGCCTTCTCCACTGTCACTCTTGCCTGGAATTAACTACAAGACAGCTTTGCAAGGCTGTGTAAGAAATGATGGTGGGATTGGGCTCTGCATTTTGCAAAAGATGCTTTTTCTCATGCAACAGAATTGCACATTTGTGTCGTGTGTAAAGTCCCATGTGAACATGGCTAAAAGGGCTGAGATCCAAGCCAGTAACTTAAGTGACGCATAGCTGTCCCACAGTATTCTTGTATGTCTGTAATACCTACAAAACTTAACCCCAAACCTCTTTTGCTAGTTCACTGTAAGATCCTCTGCAGGGCCAGTGAGTATCTCCGAACTAAACAAACCACAACTATGATTTGTTACTCTGCTTTGACATACTAGCTCAGAGTAAGAGCACATTTTAAAACATGTTCTTGTGACTTCACTGTCTTTGTAAGACCCAAGAAGCAAATGGGGTTAAATGACTGTGGGAACTCCCCCAGTACCACTCAACTCACTCGTGAGATTTTCCTAGGGAACAGATCAGCTAACAAAGAGTTCAAAGTTTTATTATGTATTTTATCTAAATAAACTGGGAGGCTTGACCTTCCTAAAAGTGCACCATTTTCACAGACATACAGGCGCAGTCCTTTCACTACACTGATTACTGATGTTTACATTTTGCAGATCTGATAGGTTTCAGTTTTAGAGTCTGTATTGGGTCTTTCTGTGGCTGGGTTTCTGGTAGAAGGGGTGCTATAGGGGAGGCTTTTTCCGGAAGTTGCTAGAAGCCTCCCTCATAGCTGGCAGAGCCAATGCCAACCAGCCCCTGGCTGGACCTGCCGCTGGCCAAGGCCAGGGCAAATCAGGAATAATGAAGGTGCGTCTGTGATAACATAGGGAAAAAAAGGGAAACATAGGAAAAAAGGAGGAAAATAAAAGTTTGGGGGAGAGATGATCATGGCTGGCAGAGAAGAGCAGTGAGAAGATGTAACAGCAAATGCAGGCACCAAGGCCAGGGCCGAAGGAGGGGGAGGAGGTGCTCCAGGTCCCTTCCTGGACTCCATGGTGAAGGTCATGCTGAAGCAGGCTGTCGCTCTGCAGCCCNCTAGAAAACGCTTCAGTTTTTTTCCTCTCCCCCCAGTTTATGCAGAGCGGAGTGAGAGAGCGACTTTTGGTCATCTCTGGTATCCCACCAGGGTCAAACCACTACATAATCAGAGCCCAATGCTGAGTGCTAAATAAATACCTCCCAAAAGTTAGACACTATCCATCTGAGCTTTGTGTTCTCTCCCTTCTCCCATCGCAGCAGACTCTCCTCCACCTTTGAAATGTTCCTTCTGAGTTTTAGAACAAAATTAATCTGGTAGGAATTCTGCTACAACTGTTCCTCAGTGAGGACAGCATCATATGCATTACTTTCCTCCTCTATTACCTTGAGACACTATGTTCTTATTTTATGAAGAACAGCTTAGGAGCTATCTACACTGCCTAGGGAGCAGTGCCCATCTGATAATTTTTGAACAACCTCACTATGTGGACATATATCTGTTTGTCTCTACACATCCCAGCCAGCTGCCTGGCGTGTCTTTAGAGATATTAAGCTCTTAGAAATTTCATAAATTTCATAAACTGTATTAATGTCCCTACCAGGCAAAGATTTCAGCAAAGGTCCTAGTCCCCTTTGGCATTTGGCCTGGTATTAGGAAACTATGTTTCTACATGTGTTGCCTCTTACCCAAACAGTGGCTGGGACCAAGGGGATGAGGTTTAAACGGAAAGCTCCAGANCCCATTGCAGCAGACTCTCCTCCACCTTTGAAATGTTCCTTCTGAGTTTTAGAACAAAATTAATCTGGTAGATTAAGCTCTTAGAAATTTCATAAATTTCATAAACCATATTAATGTCCCTACCAGGCAAAGATTTCAGCAAAGGTCCTAGTCCCCTTTGGCATTTGGCCTGGTATTAGGAAACTATGTTTCTACATGTGTTGCCTCTTACCCAAACAGTGGCTGGGACCAAGGGGATGAGGTTTAAACGGAAAGCTCCAGATGACATTTCAGAAGATTTGGGGCTTGTGACAAATCTGAAGGATAGATGAAGAGCTGGGAACAACAGAGAAGAGACTGGCAATCAGAATGAAAGAATGATACAGAAGAAACTGACATTAATTGTTTATTACAAAATAAACACAATTTATTGCCATTATAGCTTCTTTGATTATCTTTCAACATTTTTTTAACGATGTCCATATGTTGCAAATAAGGGGGTTTTATGACTTATGTTCTCCTACCTTTGCCATGGCTCACATTCCTACTTTAATTAATACATTGACATCAGATGACTTAGTGCTCTTGCCACAGCGCTGCTTGCGGTGATCCCTATTTGCTGGAAACCGCGCAGCCGTGCCCCGGCCGGAGCCACTTGCCGTTCCGGTGGTGTCCGCCAGGCGGCGATGCCGGCACAGCTGTGCCCTTTCCAGGCCACCTGCAGGCTCCGATTTCAAGGAGAAGGTCCCTGTGAATCTCTGTACAAGGAAAGAAAATCTCAAGAACCTCTGAGTTAATATTACTTTTTTTTTCCATGTTGATATAAATTTCATAGAGACAATAATATCTTATCTGATGTCTTTGAAATTATCATGACTACATGAAGTCTTGGAATGAAATCCATGGTGACTAAAACTGTAACTGCTCATGACTTACCTAAAATGCATTTCCTAGCTTGTCTGGTGAGAGATGTAAGAATATCACTGAAGCTTGTTAGCACTCTTTCCCCTCTAATCTGCCCTCACTATGTCAAGACTGCAATGAGGTAATGATGGCAAGACTTTCTCCCTGCAGGCAAAGATGATTGACAAAAAACTCAAAATGAGCCAGCAATGAGTGCTCGCAGGCCAGAAAACCACCCATATCCTGGGCTGCATCAGAAGGAGCGTGGCCAGCAGGTCAGCAGAGGTGATTCTCTCCCTCTACTCTGCTCTGGTGAGACCCCACCTGGAGTACAGCCTACAGTTCTGGTATCTCTAACATGAGAAGGACATGGAACTCTTGGAGCAAGTCCAGAGGAGGGTCACAAAATTGATAAGCGGACTAGAGAAGCTCCCCTACAAAGACAGGCTGAGAAAGCTGGAGCTGTTCAGGAGAAGAGAAGGTTGCATGGAGACCTCATAGCAGCCTTCCCGTGTCTGAAGGGAGGGCCTACAGGGAAGCTGGAGAGGGACTCTTCATCAGGAACTGTAGTGGAATAATGGGTACAAATTGAAAGTGGGGAAATTTAACTCAGACATTAGGAAAAAATTCTTTACTGTGGGGGCGGTGGGGCATTGGAACAGGTTGCCCTGAGAAGTTGTGGATGCCCAATCCCTGGCAGTGTGATAGGTCAGGCTGGGTATGGTCTTGAGCAACCTGGTCTAGTGTGAGGTGTCCCTGCCCATGGCAGAGGGGTTTGGACTAGATGATAAGGTCCCCTCCAGCCTTTAACATTCTATGAATCGATGAGTCTGTGCAATTCTGGAGATAAGCACTGACTCTCCCATTACCTCTATGGGGTTTACTTACAGCTTTAACAATATTGGCCCAAGAAGCTTCCATGCTTTAATTATTGAAATTTTGCTACACTATACACACATTATATATATATATACAATATATTTACAATACAAAGAAATTGAGTTTCCTGAAAGATGCTACATCTGGGCAGCATTTGTTATAAACTATTCCAACTATAGCAGTACTCCAGCTTTGTACAGACAGGGCACATAGCTGACATTGTAGGTGGTGAACCTTCCTGATCACTTTGCTTAAAATCACTTTGCAGTACCCCTTTATAACGTGCACTGTCTCTGCTGAAAGGCTGATACAAAAGGCAATGAAAAAAATTTAGTTGCTTCAGCTGCTTCTAGGAAACTGAACTCCTTATTCCTGAAAAAAAGCCAAACTTTGTCAAGGCAAACTTTAAAATTAAAAAACCAGAAAGGGTGTGTGTGTGTGTGAATTTTGTAAATAAAAAAGCTGATGCCTTTTCCAGTTTGGTTTCTTTTTTTAGTGGTAAGAATGAGGGAAGGATGATTTGCTTCTTTAATGGTTTTGTAGGTTGACATGAATTCTGCTTCCAGCAGAGGAAGCACTGGCAGGAGTAAGAGGAACATTGCAGCCCTTCCCATCAGCTGGTGCCACTCGTGTCCCTTCAGTGGCTTCCAATCCGTCATACCCCGTCCTACTCATTTCTCTGAGTGTTAGGACACGGGCTGAGGAGGTTGAGGCTGCTCAGCTTCGAGACATCATAGCAACCTTCCAGTGTCTGAAGGGAGGCTGGAGAGGGACTTCATCAGGAATTGTAGTGATGGGACAAGGAGGAATGGGTACAAATCGCAAGAGGGGCAATTTGGCTTTGATATCACATATAAAGAAAATCTTTACTGTGATAGTGTTGAGGCACTGGAACAGGCTGCTCAGGCAGGTTGGGGATGCCCATCCCTGGCATTGTTTGAAGCCAGGCTGGATGGGCTCTGCCCATGGCAGGGGGTTTGAAGTAATGATGTTTAAGGCCCCTTCCAACCCCTCAATGTTCTGTGATTCTATGAAGGAAAAGGACGAGGCTGTTCCCACTGCACGTAGATGTTAGTGTAGTGTGGAGGGGAAAAAAAATAATAAAAGCTAGTGCTATATTTGGAGCATTCCTAATTGCACCGTTCTATTTCTAGCTGCCAAAATCCACGCTAGAATTTTAATTAAGGGCTAAAATTGTGCCGCAGATCCTGACAACAGGAAACAGCCCTAACAACGGGAAGCGGTTATTTAAACAGGCTTTGGAATAATCAGATTTCATCTCCCGAAGCGACGCTCGGATGAATATTAAATCTGCTTTTGTTCTCCTGGCAAGGGCTGCGCTCGCTCGAGAAGCTTTGGGAAACCACTGCGGGCAGGGCGGGCAGCGAGCCGCTCCCTCCGCCCCGCTCCCT